>CM056051.1:184734671-185314671 GCA_029574335.1 Rana kukunoris
GCCAACGGATATGTACTGGATGCGCTCAGGAAGTGGGTTAAAAAAATAAAAAAATAGCTTATCCTTGGCTCTGTCCCTGCAGACTTACTATCCAGTCCAGTGATGGTTATGCTCCAGGTTGAATGGTGAAGGTCACACAATTAAAAGGAAGCTTTGTCATGCAGCCGGTACTCACAGCATTCCTGCACTGAGAGGCGCTCTTACATCATTATGTTGAGTTCCGGTCATTCTAGATGGAAGGACCACTAACTGCTGCTGCCAAAAAAGAAGCAAAAGGTCCCTTGATGTCACTAGACTGGACTGCGGTGAAAAATATAAGTATGGGGTATTTTTTTTTAAGTAGATCCTAGGGGGGTTGTAGAGAGGGAAGTGGGTGGAATGATGCTGACTATCATTCAACTCATAAGACTGAGGACATCTAGTGTTGAAAAAGCAGAATTACGAGGGGCAGCTCAAAGTTGAGTATTGCAGTCAAATCAGATAAAAAAAAAAAAAATATGTAATAGTACTGAAGTTCTGCTTTAAGCAAAACCTTCTTGAAACAATTCCACCATCTTAGAATGGAAACACAACGTCGGTTTGTCATTCTGGAAACAGTTTGCATTCTGCCCTGTAAAACACTTAACCCTCTTCTAGCCAAGGACCTTCGCTGATTATTTCAAAGACAGATGGTAATTTTAGTTTAATACAGAAAGCCTCATTAGCCAGGCATAATAGCGCCTTCCATCCTGGCTGCCGACTCAAAATGCCTTATTTCTTGTACTAAACAGTCATTCCCAAAATGGCTGCTCTCCCAATTTGCAGACAGTAACCTCATTCGCCCTCATCTCATGTTAGTCAATAAAGCCTCCATAAAAGTATCTAGTAAATCCTCTTTCTAAACAAGCCAATGAGATCTGACGGGCCCGCATGTTTCTTCTCAGTGAACGTATAAAACACATAGGCTTTTTATCTGCGGGCAAAAAAAGAAAACTTTTATTTCTTATATTGACCATACTAGCAGTCCCATAGAAGTCCCGCCAGTCCCCTGTGGGCTGCTGGCAGGGTCAGCATACACTACATAGATTTTTGTCCTTTTCCTGAAGCAGCAGGTAGCTTCTGCGGTTGCTAAGTAACAGGTCCGATGGCACTGGTGCGGCATTCTGAAAACGGCTGAAGACTTTGACGTAAGACTATATTAACACTTACATCCAAGAGCATAGCTATGTTAATTGCCCTCTTAGGCATCCGTTTTTGCTGCCCCCCCCCCTAAACATTCAAAAGTCAGTATGATCTCCGCTGGGTGTCCCATTCCATTTTTGCTGCCCTCTCTTTGGTTGCTAGGATGCCAGAACAGCAACCAATGACACCGTGTGGCTCAGCCGCCAGACAGGTGTTCAACTGTGCATCATTGGTTGCCAGGACATTATTGGCTGGGCAATACAGTCACATACAGTTTCTCTCTACACACTGTATTAATGGTTGGTTGTTATGGTGAAGACGATCACCTGCACCACAACAACCAATAATGCTGTACAGCCCAGTTGTCAGCATCCTAGCAACCAGCTCAGCAACACTTTTCTGTGTATTACTGAACTGCAGTGAGGATGAAGTATTTGGTATGGGCAAACTCGGCCTCAGTGCTTCCCCCACCCCCACCACCACTAAGGACCATTAAGGACCACCAAATGCCATCTAAGGCTGTAGCCTCACTTTGCCTAATTGGTGGCATAAACCTGCTCACATCACTTCCTTAAAGGGGTTCACAGCCCAATATCTCTACTACACTGTTGAAAGGCAACATGAGCATTTTTTTAATATTTTCGTCAGAGGTGTTTTTTCTTTTCAAAGATCCTTCAGGCTGATACTTGCAGTTCTATGGTTTTATAAGGTACAGAGGGATTTGGCCCCAAGAAGAATCTGAATAGCAAGGGGGCCTGGCTCCTGTGTGTCTAGGACAATACGATGAGAATCAGTGATTACCACTCTACAAGAGAGATTCAAAGAGACCCAGGGCTCATGGAGATGATATGGGCAATACTGACCCAGAGGCCAATTACGGGAGAGAACGGTCAGTAATATGATCTATTGAGGAAGACTGTCCTGTGAACAGTCTAATTTGTCCTAAAACTGAGTGGGCTGGCAATGGGGGGGTTTGAATGAGGTATGACTGAGGTTCTTTAAAAAGGGCTGGTGCAAACAGAGAGCTCCTCTCTCTTTCGCTGCAGGCCTTTGCCATGAGGATCTCTCTCTGCCATCGTGAGGCCTTGCTCTTATTGCTGGCTCGGGCCTAAGCCATGCAGCAGCCCAGACTCTTTTTTACCATCATGAGACCAGCCAACGAGTCTATTCTAGAGGATGTGATAATTATCTTTCATATTTCATTGTTGTTATATGCTCTGTAGATATCTGCTGTTTAGGGTGTGAGATTCCTATTTTTTTGGGAAATAAATAAGATATTGTTTTTACTAGCAGCAGTGTATGTGTTTACTTTCGTAGATAACCTTATATTATTGTGCTTATCAGAATCGTAATAGACTAGCTAATTTATAGGGATAGACAAGTTAATACATGTATGCAATATTTTATATAGTTTATATTATTGTATAATTTACTTCATATACTCACACACATACTAGCGACACCACCAATGGAGGCCAGTTAAAGGAAACCTTAACTGAGGGAACATGCAGACTTCCTTTGGTGACCCCTAATTCTAAAAGTTGCTTCACTATCCCGCTGATCCACCGGTTTTTAATATTGTGTAATGTTCTGGAGCATGTGAAGTTATTACTTAAAATCTTTCTCCAGGCAAAAAAAAAACCTCCCCCATCTCAATTTACGCTTAAATAAAAATAGCTTTAGGTCATCTAATTCTGCTGCGATTGTTGGTGGACCTTCCCTGACCAGTGGATCAAGCATGTGGTCTGTGCTTGAATATACCGATTCCTCTTCACAATCATCATCATCATCGCGATTTGCATTACACTACACAGGCTAAGAGGACCTCATCACTGAATGAATGAATGAATGAAAACTTGTATAGCGCGGCACATGCGAACTGAACTGAATTCTGGGCGCTTGTTGTTCCTGTCTCCTTTGATATCAAAAGAGAAAAGTCTTGACCTTTTTCCTAAATGCTAGGTGGTTTCTCCTCCAACCGAAATGGTGGTTGTTAAAGCGTTCCATAGTCTGGGACCTTGGATCGCGAATCTTCTTTCTCCTTTGGACTTGAAGTTGACTTTCGGAACCTGGAGCAGGTTCTGATTCGTGGATCGCAAAACGCGATTGGGATTATGCGCTTTTTATTATTTCGCATAAATAAAGGGGGGGCATTCCCATAGACACATCTATGCGTAAGACAGAGAGCTTTAAAGCAATTCTGTCTTTAACTGGCAGCCAATGAAGGGCTCTCAGAGAAGGTGAGATGGATTCCCACGGTTTTTTCCCAGTCACAAGTCTGGCGGCCGTATTCTGAACGACTTGCAGACGAGCGATTTGGTACTTGGGGAGGCCGAGGTAAAGGGCATTTGCATAATCCAGCCTGGAGTTTACAAATTGCTCCCACACGACCGCGTAAATCTTCTTTAGGGATGAACGGAGTGAGTCTGCATAGTAGGCGCAGTGAATGGTGAGATCCGCTGACTACTGACCCTATTTGAGCGTCCATTGTCATAAAGAGTCAAAAATGACCCCTAGGCTTTTGACTTTGGCGCTAGGGGTGATGATTCTGCCCAAAATAGGCGGCGGGGGTCCACGCTGTTGAAAGTTGATTCCTGCGCTTGGCGTGAAACAGAAGAAGTTCTGTTTTTGCTCCATTGAGTTTAAGGTAACTCTTTGTCATCCAGTCCTCTATCAAAGAGAGACATGTCTCTAGATTGAGGTGGTGATCCTGTCTGTTGCAGATACGGAAATACAGTTGTGTATCATCTGCATATGAGTGGTAGAGCAGTTTTTGGCTGCTGATAATCTCAAAAAGAGGACGAAGATATATGTTAAACAGCACTGGTGACAGAGGCGATCCTTGAGGGACTCCGCATGTTTACTGTGCGTTTTTCCGACGTAAAAGGTCCTAACTTCACTGTTTGCGATCGGTTTCCCAAAAAGAGGAGAACCAAGATAAATCGCTTTCTGCGACTCTGGCTACTTCAGCAAGCCGAGTCAGTAACAGTTTGTGGTCTACAGTGTCGAAAGCTGCACTTAGGTCCAACAGACCTAAGTTGTATTGTATATGTTGCAATCCTTACAAGCTCACACACAATTCGTGTAGGGTGCTGTAGTGGATTGGTAGATGGTACCACTATGAAATCCCAGAAAAATAGGGATCTTCTCTAGCACTGGTGAATATCCTTATTTACCAGCCAATAGGAGGTGCCAATGCCACCCAATGCGTAATGAAGAAAGGACCCACTTTTTCTGCAAAAGGGATACAAGACCATGGACTTGTGGCAGAAAGCCCAAACAAACTCCATGCAGACAGTGTATTGAGTGGGACTTGAACCCATCAGACAAGACATGAAAGACAAGATTACAAAACCACTTAGCCATTAGATAGGATGACAGCTGGTGATTGCCAAGCTGGGCATGTCTGCCTTGACTTATATGCAGGTTATCGCTGTGAATCACACCTGCACAATTTTCCTTAGATTGTTCTCTTTTACTGCTGGAAAGTCATTCTTTGCTCATTACTGCTTCACATCATTTGTTATTCTGCAAGTGATAGAGCAGAATTAAATCTATATTTAGCACCACATGCTTCCACTTATCAAACCTATAGCAACTAGATTTTTCTTACTGAGCATGGGTTAGAAAATGAAAATGAAAAAAATCTGCCTGCAACCCTAACACTAACCCTTCCTGTAACTTTAATCCTAACACTAACCCTTCCTGTAACTTTAATCCTAACACTAACCTTAATGTAACCTCCTTGTAACACACTTAGGCCGCGCACACACGATCAGACATGTCCGATGAAACATGTCCGACGGACCGTTTTCATCGGACCAGGCTGAAGTGGTCTGTTGGTCTGATGTGTGTACACACCATCGGACCAAAATCCCCTCGGACCAGAACGCGGTGACGTAGAACAAAACGACGTGATGAAAAAAAACGAAGTTCAATGCTTCCAAGCATGCGTCGACTGGATTCTGAGCATGCGCGGGTTTTTGGTCGATGATTTTGTGTACTAACCATCGGACAGGTTTTCAAGCATGTTTTGAAACTTTGGTCCCGCTGGAAAACGGTCCAATAGGCCGTACACACGAGTCGAACATGTCCGCTGAAACTGGTCTGCGGGGATACTACTTAGCTCTAACTCTGACACTATTCCTCCCTGTAATGCTAAATCTAACACTAAACCTTTTAACTCCAGCCTCCCTGTCATCCTCACACTAAACTTACTTAGCTCTAATTATGATGCTAGTCCTCCCTGTAACCCTAACCCAGTCTCGGTGACCCTAACACTACCCCTCCTTATAATTCTAATCCTAACACATGTCGTCCCTATAATTCAAAAAACAAACCCTCTCTGTAACCCTAGAACTAACCTTCCTTGTAACTCTAACACCAACACTTTTCGATCCCCATGACTCTAATCCTAAAATTAACTCTCTCTGTAACTCTAGAACTTACCTCCTGCAACTCTAATCTTAACACTAACCTTCCCTGTATTTGTAATCCTAACACTAATCTTGCCTCTAACTCTAACCCTGGCACTAACCTTCCTTGTAACTCTAACCTTGAAGCCCGTACACACGGCCGAGGTTCTCGGCAGAAACCAGCGAGAACCTCGCTGGCATCCTGATTCTGCCGAGAACCTCGGCCGTGTGTACGGATTCGGCGAGCATTCCGTCGGGAATGCCGTTGAGCCGAAATAGAGAGCAGGTTCTCTATTTGCTCGACGGCCCGTCAGGATGAATGGCTGGTCACCTTTCCCGACGGGCTGGTCGCCGAATCTGACGGCCGGGCGAGAACCTCGACGGGCGGAACGATGTGTTCCGCCCGTCGAGGTTCTCTGCCGTGTGTACGGGGCCTAACTTTCGTTAACTTTTCGTTACTCTAATCCCAAGATTTACCTTACCTGTAAATCTATCCCTTGTGCTAACCTTCCTTGTAACTCTAACCTTAACTTCCTCTATAACCCTAACATTAAACCTTCCTGTAACTTTGACACAAGCCTTACCTGCTACTCTAGCCACAACACTTACCCTCAATGTAACCCTAACAATGACCTTCATTGTAACACTAACCCTAACGTAAGTCCTCCTTGTAACTCTAACTCAATAATATTAAAAAGGGTCACTAAAGAATTATAATTTTTTTGCTGAAATGACTGTTTACAGGGTATAGAGACATAAACGTTAACTGATTCCTTTTCAAAATGATTAAAAATAGATAAAAATCAATTATATAATGTGCCTGCAGGTTATTTTCACTTTTGAACTGGCTTCATGTTTCTGTGAAGTAGAAATAAACACACAGAACAAAAACAAACAAATCCAGGGCAGTGTTTTGTTTTTAAAATGAATCTGATTGGTTCTGGGAAGTTTTAGACACACAGTAATGACAGTTTAGACCACCGTGAGAAAGCTCCCAGCACTGTGGTTATAAGGAAACAGACAAGCAGGAAGTGTGGAGATCAGAGCAGGATTACAGCAACTTCAAAGCAAAAACGAACAATAAGGACATGAAACCAGTACTGCAGTAAGGTAAAGGAAGCTATTTAGCTAAAAAAAAAAAAATCCTTTAGTGATCTTTTAATCCTTCTTTTAGCCCTAATCCTCCATTTAACTCTAAACCTAACATAAACCCTTTGTGTAACTCTACTCTTAATATTAGTTCCTCTTGTGACCCTAAAATGAACCCTTCCTGTAACTTTAATCCTAGCACAAACCTTAATGTAACTCTAGCCTCCCTGCAATACCCACACTAGTGATACTTCACTCTAAATCTGACACTAGTCCTCCCTGTAGCCCTAACACTGACCTTCCTATAACCCAAATCCTAACACTAAAACTTTTAACTCCAGTCTCTCTGTAATTCTTAGATTAATCCTCCTTGTAATTTAAATCCTAACACATATCATCCCTATAACTCTAAAACAACCCTTTCTTGTAGTTCTAACACCAACACTTTTCCATCCCTATGACTCTAATCCTAAAATGTACTCTTCTTGTAACCCTAGTACTAACCTTCCCTGTAACTCTAACCTTAACACTAACATTCCCTGTATTTCTAACCCTAACCATAATCTTTTTTGTAAGTTCAATGCTTCCAAGCATGCGTCGACTTGATTCTGAGCATGCGCGGGTTTTTGGTCCGATGCTTTTGCGTACTAACCATCATTTTGGTCCGATGGTCAGGCGTCCATCGGACCGATTTTAAAGCAAGTTTTAAAACTTTGGTCCAATGGACGACGGTTCGATGGGCCGTACACACGCTCGGTTTGGACCGATGAAACTGGCCTTAAGGCCAGTTTTGGACAAACTAACGGTGGAGAGCAGTCATCGGACCACTAAGCGTGTGTACGCGGCCTAACACTTCTTGTAGCCCTAACCTTCCCTGTAACTCTAACCCTAACATAACCCCTACTACTAATATTAGCTTTCCTCGCGACCCTAAAACTAACTAACCCTTGTGACCCTAAAACAAACCCTTACTTCAACTTTAACCCTGACACCATCCCTGTAACTCTAACACTAAGTCTCCCTGTAACTCTAACCTAACACTTAACCTCTCTGTAACTATAACACCAGCCCTTCATGTATTCCTAACACTAGGCCTGCTTTTAACTTTAACATAAACCTCTATGGAACCCTAACACTAACCCTTCTTGCAACGTTAATCATAACACAAACTCTTCCAAATGTAAACTTAACCTGTTCATTGCCAAAGACAGACTATTCCTGCTTAGAGAGATCCCCTCCTAAAGATCTGCTCTTTTATTGTGTCCTACAGGATTAGGGATTTAGCTGCACACTTAGTAAGGGTGATGGCAATGAAGAGGCCTAATTGGTATAGCTAAGTAGGGTAGGTCCTAAGCGCTTCCATGAGCTGGGACCCAGTTGCCACCACAATCGTTGCTGCCCTGGTACCTCCCCCCATCAACAGGCCTTTTTCTATCATATTGAGGTGTTGCATGCAGCAGAACTGGAAATTCTGGTGGAAAGCCCCAGATACATTGAAGAAACCAACAAAACTGCATGGGGCTTCTTTTCAGGTTAAAATAGGAAACAGGAAGGAGTGTGAGTGCTAGTACATTCAAACAATGGATTTGCCATCAAACAGAACTATAATGGATCCAGTTCTTCGACCCAACAAAGAAAATTGTACACCCTACAGTTATGACACCACCTAGTGTTCACCATAGTGTGTTACATAGGCCATTACATCAGATTGATTCCTGTAGACAATGTTGACAATTCTTGACTTCTCCGTCTCACTTCCTCTAGTTTTAAAAAAATGACATTTGTTCACCCAGTGGTGTATTGCTACACGACCCCCAGTTCAAGACTATAGCTCTTCTATTCATCCAATAGATATGAATTTGTTTTCAAACTCCAGGCCTGAAATGGAGACTTGCAGGAACAAACCAGTGTTCAGATTCTTCCCCGGTGAAATTACAGTGTACCAAACACGTGCGAGAGAAAAACCTATTAGATTTTGACAGCTTGGCAGAGTATAATTTTTTCTATAAATACCAATCGAGTAGAAGGTATGAAAACCTACAATGAATCTTCAATACAAATGAATTCTGTTTCGGGACGCGCTAAGTATTGCACTCTAATCACCGTTCTCGGCTATTCTGCTGACATCTACTGTTGTTCAGTAATAAAACCATGAATGGTGTGATAGGAGAGGTCGTAACCTGCCTATGCTCAGATGGGAATCGAACTTGTGGCCTACGCCGGCTACTGTATGTCATTATTTAAATAAAGAAACAAGGAACTGCAATAATTTCTGGAGAGGCTGTACAAATCTATAGACCGTGTGATTTGGTAGGATCACATGCCTGTAAAGGTGTCTGTCTACCTAGGGTGACCATAAATAGGCAGATCGCCCACCAACAATGATGAGCGAGTAGAGATTCGGCACTATTTGGTGAAATCACATGATGCCAGGAAACTCAATGAACTGCATTGTGTTTTTTGCCATTGATTGTCCTTGGTGGCAAGCTTTCATTGCCAAGGTGTTTACCCAACTCTGCCTAAGCCTTAGCCTAGTTCTTAAAGGGGTTGTAAAGGTTTCATTTTTTTTATAAATAACAAACATGTCATACTTGTCTCCATTGTGCAGTTAGTTTTGCACAGAGTGGCCCGACCCTCGTCTTCTAGGGTCCTTCGGCAGCTCTCTCGGCTCCACCGCGCAGGGCCGATCCGCCCTATAGCCTCACTATGCAAGCTGCTTAGGGCCCCGCAAAGCTGCAGAGGGCCCCCCAAATTACTAGAGGACCCGCCTGGTGAGAAGTCATTTTCGGCCCCTCACCCCACTTCTCAACTCGCTGGCTGCACGGGAGAAAAGGTAAGAAGTCAGCATTCCCCACATCTCACTTTAATGTGTCATTCCCGACAGCAGAACACCCCCTCCCCCAGCTTCTTAACTTTAATCTTTAATGTGACATGTCACTGTCGGCAGCGCCCCCCCACCGCTTCTCAACTTTAATATGACATGTCATTTTGCTTAGGGCCCCAAGAAGGTCAGGATCGGCACTGCCTACGCGCCAGCGCTAACCCACCTCTGGGAAGCGCTCTCCCAAGGGGGTTAGCTTGCAGGCACGCTCACGTGTGATATACTCGGCGGCCATTGATTTGATTGACAGCAGTGGGAGCTAATGGCTGCGCTGCTATCAATCATCCAATGAAGAGCCCACAAGAGCTGGGGGAAAGCAATGTGGGATCGCGCCCATGGAGATTCAGGGCTCAGGTAAGTAAAAAGGGGGCTCGGGGGGGGGGGGGGGGCGCGGAGAGTGCAAGGTGTTTTTTCACCTTAATGCATAGGATGCATTAAGGTGAAAAAACACGAAGATTTACAACACCTTTAAAGTACACCTGCAAGAAAGGAACAACAACAGTTTACTGATATGTATCTTTCTTTTTGCTCAATTTAGCCATTGGGAGCTAAAGAAATTTCTAGGTATGTTAAGAATCACCGGAGTCGTAGCTTACAGAGCGCTTTGACTGCCCATGTGACAGCACTGTTTTGACCAATGTTGACACTTGGGGTGAGTCACACGCTGATTCATAATTCCAAGTTCTGAATATGTCATTTGACTCCAATGCCGAATGGACCAATGAGAGATCAAAAGAAAGGTAGGTATATGGTAGCAGTATACCTGGGGCATAAAAGTCTAGCTTTGGCATCATGATCCCTCTCCACAATTGTCCACCCTCTTTGTGGGCCCCCCGGCAGAATGTTTTTTTTTTTTTTCGTTTTAAAGTGGTTGTAATCCCTTACATATACCCAGATTTTATAATGCTTGTCTGAGCTGTCAGAAAAAAAGGAGGTGAGGAGCTAAAGTCACACTCCACAGAGCTTAATGAGGAGAGCTCTGAGAGGTGATTGGAGGGAAGGGACACTCCTCCCTTCACATAGTCCACAGGAACAGAGCTGAGGCTGTCAATCTACTGGAGCTCCCTTCCCTGTCACCCTTTTTTTCTTGGTGTCAGAAAAACTTCATGCTGACAGCAGAGGAATAAAGTAGCATGCAGAAATGACACTTAGTGCTCTTAATTGAGACAGATACACCCTATAGAGCAGTGGTTTTCAACCTGGGGTCGGGACACCCTCAGAGGTCGAATCACAATTTGCCAGGGGTCACCGAATCCTGGCCTGTTCCTGAAGCCTGCACCACTCTCCCAGCCTTTTTGTGGCCGCCAACTCAGCCTATTCGCATCCGCTTATTAAGTTCAGGGCATGGCTGAGTGACAGAGACTAGAGGTCAGATGACTGGTGAGGAATGTGAAGTGGGAGGGGCCGGAGGAGACCCTATCTCCTGATTTCAGCAAAGGTGTCACTGCTGCGAGACGCCACAGAGCTGGAGACACAGTAAGTAACACTACCTGTGATTATAGTTGCCATTAAATGTCCCCACTACAGTTCTCAGATCAGCAGATGACCTTAATCAAGAGCACCTAAGTTGGCTGATCCCACAAATGTAAACGCCTATGGAGATTTTAAAGGGTAAATGTTTGTCGCCATTCCACGAGCGGACGCAATTTTGAAGCGTGACATGTTGGGTATCAATTTACTCGGCGTAACATTATCTTTCACAATATCAAAAAATTGGGCTTACTTTACTGTTGTCTTATTTTTTAATTTAAAAAAGTGTATTTTCTTCCCCAAAAAAAGTGCGCTTGTAAGACCACTGCGCAAATATGGTGTGACAGAAAGTATTGCAACGACCGCCATTTTATTCTCTAGGGTGTTAGAATAAAAAAATATACATATTGTTTGGGGGCTCTAATTAGAGGGAAGGAGATGGCAGTGAAAACACGGTGAAAAAAAACATTAGAATCACTGGATTGCTGTTGCGCCAGGTCACTATTTCTTGTTACAATTGCGACCAGGCGCCCAGATTTTGTCGAGCCCTGCAGTAAGATACAGGGTAAATGCAGTATAATACAATCAATGTTTTACTGAAAAAATATTGTTTTGTGTCAGTACCAAGACAGTCCATTACAATTCTCTGGGGTGGGTGTTGGGTCAGCCTCAGCAATTGCCCTCACACCCCCATTCCATTCTCGCTTCATAATATGTACAAATGATAATTTAGACCAGAGATCATCTTCCAAATAAAATGTCAGGCCGCAAAAAAAAATGAATTTAAAAGTCATGCAAATCCCCGGTAGACGTCTCTGTTAATAAAAGTTGTATATATCTATACCCTAGTGAAAAATACATAGTGATCAGCATCCACTATACCGATAATATCCATATTATTGTGTCAAAGTGGAGCAGATTAAAATGTTGTGTCTAGTGGGGAACCTCGTCGTACATGCATACATTTTCACAGAGATACGCAAGGAGGAAACATCAAAAGGCGCCTTGGGGCGTAAGCGAAGGTAAATAGCTCTGAATATTTGTGTGTTCATTTGCTTCTCAAAGAAAGCCCTTTTTACAAACATATATTCCTGCGTGGCTCCGAATGACTGCTATGAAACCATGCTATCGCTTCGACATCTCATATTCGCTTTCTCAGCTGCCAAGATGAAGGGGAGATTGTAAGTAAAGCCAAGTTCCTCATCACCGCTTCCCTACAACAGAGGAGACATTGTAATTCCAAGGAGAAGATGGCATATTTCTATATTTTTCAATGCCGTGTTACCGGCCTGAGCCTTTAGTGAGAGGGGCCTTTGTGTCAGCTTGCGCAAGATCATCTCAAAACAAAGGTTCTTGGGCCTTGGATGGAGCGCGCTCTTCTCTTCTATCTTCCAAACAAGGCTTTTGATGCATAAAGAATGTGATATTCCGTGACACTGTTGTAGAAGAATGTGTCCATGAATCTTTTTCCTTACAAGAAGATATTCTCTTTGACAGCAACATGAATTAACAGGAGAAAGCTGCCACATCTGCCGTTTTACATTGGGAAGAAAAGGCCCCATGAGGTCACCTGGCTGTGATATATTTTTCATGGATTTCTGGACTAAAATTACTGAAGCCTTTGAAATAATCCAATTTATTGTAGTGTTTATCTATATGCAGGTCCCATGCTGAGAAAAAGACTTTATCTAAATAAAACGCATTCCATTAGCAACATTTAGCATACTGGATTGATCTGTTAGGATGGGTCGTATATTGAGATTTATACATTTAAATCTCTATTTTTTCAGCTAATGCATTATGCCTGCAGGCTCAAAAATGGCTAGTAATTGCTGTCAAGTAAAGACTCTGCTTCTTTGCAAAGGGTTGAGCCTGTTGAGGTGGCTTGGACATTTTATGCCTCCCGAACTTGTTCATAAGGAGCTGTAGCAGGCACATGCCACTGGAATAAAGCCCCAGGTCAAACCCAAATCATCTGTAAGATCTCCCAACTGGCAATGCTTCTTTTTTCCCCCAAGTCTAAGGCAGCTGCTTTCACAACTTCTTGAGGATTAAGGCCGGGTTCACACATTTGTGACTGCAAGTTCATGCCTGGGGTCCGGTGCAGTCCTGTACACCGGTTCAGTTGTGAATGAGGTCCGAATTTTAGTCGCACCTGAACCGGACCCAAAGACGCACTGGATGGACCCTTTTTCAATCCGATCCACGGCTTCCCTAGACATGCGTGAAACGGCTCCATTGAGAGCCTGTCACACTTGCCTGTCATGCGAATTAGATCTGCATCCAATTTACATATGTGAGAACCCAGCCTAAGTCGCTGAAGTTAAATAGAGAAATTAATAATAAGGAACATAGAACACTCTAAAACGCATTAATATCTTTTTGTGCAATCTAAGTGTAGCACCCTCCTAGGTAGGTGCTAGGGAGTGTATATCGTTTTTGGCTTTTCTGCTTATCAGAGGAGTAGACAGGCAAATTTAGGTGCTGTCTGCTTAACAGAGAGCAGTGATTGATTAGTGAGGTCTGCTCAGTGTGTTCTGCGTGCGGCTCTGATCCAATAGCAAGAAGGCATATTGGACAGTAGGAGGAAACCTAGCAAGTCAGAGCATAGATGCAGATACAGCCCTGGCCAATTAGAAGGGGATGTGCCCCAAGGAATGCTGGGTGCCTGTATTTAGGTCTGAGGAGCACATGGGCTTGGGGTTTTAGTCCATCCCACCTCTAAGGAAAGAGGTTCAAGTGTAGAGGAGGTGGCAGCCTTTTCCCAGCATAGGTGGATGTGGCCTCAGGTGCCAGATCTGAGAGCCTGAAGCCTGAAAGCTACAAGCCAGGGTTCCTGTGCAAGCTGACTGAGGGAGGAATTCTGTGGATCTGGTCTTATGTCACTGGTATAGAGTGTCGCTTGGCAGTTGGAAGGAGGCTACCAGCTGTCCCTGGACATTTTGTGAGTACAGACCCTGAAGGTATCGTTGACACTGAGTGTGTTGCTGAAATCCCCCCCTCTGGTCCTAGAAGTCAGCACACTGGGTGTGTGAGCTAAAGGAGACACTGGCTAGTGTCTTGAAGACTTAAGTCCACTGACAAAGTCCACTGAGTCTCTTCTGCTACAGAGGGACTTGCTCTTCCATACAGACCCTGTATGGTCCAGCAGATAATCTGCTCCACAGTTCCACAGAAAGAGGGTTGTCCTCACTTGTACACAGGTATTTGGAGTATCCTACTAATTCCGTTCTAATATCCAAGTTCTCCAAATAAAACATAAAACAAATCCTCTAGACTGGTCATTGTAGACAATGGGCGGAATAGTGTGTGCACCTGGCTGTGTGAAAATACTGTGTAATACTGCTGCAGGATAATCAGTGGGAAGCCCGGGTACAAGTATTCAAGCAGTTCCTGTGGGAGCATTGCTACAAACGTTTTTGAATATATAAATGAGGAAGGATCTTAGAGTTACCTTGACAGGGGCAATGGTGCATGGCAGAAACTGCACAAGGTGTTTTACACTCTAAATGGGAAGATAACTCCTGCAATAAGCTCTTACTCCAGGGGAATATACTTGGGAAATTTAACCCTGCTGCTGGAGTCACACTTGTTGCTTCAGGGAGCATTAAAAACCTGTTGACTGGAACTCTTTAACACAGGGGTGTCCAGACTTTCCAAACAAAGGGCCAGTTTACTGTCCTCCAGAATTTAGGGGGCTGGATTGTGGCCAGAGGAGGAAAAGTGTCCCAGGCTCAGTATCAGTGAAAATAAACATGGCCTCAGGCTTGGTGGTTAGTAGTAGTAGGAGAAGTACTCCACCATTGGTATCCATCAAAGAAATAGTGTCCTATCGTCGGTGTCAGTGTGAGGAATAGTGTTTCATATCATTGGAAGGAATAGTGTCCCAAGGACTGGATGAAGGCTGGTAAAGGGCCTCATCCGGCCCTTCACCTGCAGTTAGCAGACCACTGCTCTAAAATGACTGCAAGCAAAAAGTCTAATGAAGAAACGGAAGCTGTAAAACGCAGCTTCCGTAGTGACGTCATGTCGAGTCGGGCGCTATTTTGCATTTCACGCTGGTTAATGTGGTGATCGGCCGCACAGCCTCTCACCAACACAGCTCCACTGGCTGATTCCACTACTCCCCCAGGACCATTCAGGAGGACCCCAATGCCGCATACACATGGTCGGAATTTCCCACAACAAATGTTCTATGTGAGCTCGTTGTCGGAAAATCCGACTGTGTGTAGGCTCCATTGGACATTTGCTGTCGGAATTTCCGACAACAAATGTTTGAGAGCTGGTTCTCAAATTTTCCGACAACAAAACTTGTTGTCCGAAATTCCGATTGTGTGTACACAATTCTGACGCAGAAAATTCCACGCGTGCTCAGGATCAAGTAGAAGAACCGTACTGGCTATTGAACTTATTTTTTCTTGGTTCGTCGTACTTCTTGTACGTCACTGTGTTCTTGACGTTCTGAATTTCCGACAACATTTGTGTGACCATGTGTATGCAAGACAAGTTTGAGCCAACATTCGACGGAAAGAAATCCACGGTTTTGTTGTCGGAATGTCCGATCCTCTGTACGCGGCATAAGACAGGGACAGCTGGCAGCCTCTTTACAACTGCCAAGCGACACTCCATACCAGTGACAAAAGACCTGATTCATAGACTTCCTCCCTCAGTTAGCTTGCACAGGAACCGTGGGTTGTAGCTTTCAGGCTTCAGGCCCTGATGTCAGGTGCTGACATTGGATAAGAAAACATGGCTTGCAATCAGTATTCCAATTCATTCAAAAGGTGTTTGGTAGGGTTTAGGTCAGAAATCGATGCAGGCCACTTGAGTTCTTACAAGCCATATTCATAAAACCATGCCTTTATAGAGCTGGCTTTGTACACAGAAGCACAGTCATGCTGGAACCTTAAACAGAGCCTTCACCAAACTTGTTGCCATAGGTTTGGAAGGACAATTGTCTAAAATATCTTTGTATGCTATAGCAGTAACAGTACCCTTCACTGGAAACACTTGAACTCAACAACTTTAAGGGTGTCCATATACATTTGAATATTTAGTAGCAGTTGGTCACATTCAACTGAACTTGTTCTGTAATGTTGAAGATGTTTTGTAGTATGTCCAAGCCACTTCCAGGTAGGGAACCACGTGGTGCGGCAGCAATAACTCACATAGTTGAAATAGAGAACTTATATTAAAGTAAGGCAGCAACATTCCCAATTGGGACAGATACCAAGCCGGGCACACTCACAGTTTCCAATAACGTGCAGAAGCAGGTTCCAGCCATACCAACAGCATCTGTTGAGAGAGGACAAAATGCAGCCTGGCCGACTTGTGCCCAATCAGATGGGAATCCAGAGAGAGGCGACCCTACGCTTTCCCTCCTTGTCAGGAACCTTTCCCTATCACTACTACTGTCCCTAACAGACAGGGTTCCTTTCCCTACTCTACCCCCTCACATTGAGTGTGCCAAACCCAGGTGCCAGGGTGGGGTACCGTGTGGTGCGGCAGTAATAACTCACATAGTTGAAATAGAAAACTTATATTAAAGTAAGGCAGCAACATTCCCAATTGGGACAGATACCAAGCCGGGCACACTCACAGTTTCCAATAACGTGCAGAAGCAGGTTCCAGCTGAACCAACAGCGTCTGTTGAGAGAGGACAAAATGCAGCCTGGCCGACTTGTGCCCAATCAGACGGGAATCCAGAGAGAGGTGACCCTATGCTTTCCCTCCCTGTCAGGAACCTTTCCCTGTCACTACTACTGTCCCTAACAGACAGGGTTTCTTTCCCTACTCTACCCCCTCACATTGAGCGTGCCAAACCCAGGTGCCAGGGTCTTAAGGAGAATCTGCCACACCTAAGCCTGCCACCAGAGTCAAATGGGCGACGAGCATCCAACCGGAGCGCTACCCCAGTGGCTCAGAAAACCGTAGAGGAACCCTGTTCCTCTAACTTCCTCTCCCTCCTGCATTGCTGCTGCGGTTGAGCACCACCTGCAGGGGAGACAGCAGACTGTACCAGCCTACACACTTCTTCAGTTCTTGGACAAGCTATAAAACATCTTCAACTTTATAGAACAAATCCAGTTAAATTTAGCTAACTACAACTAAATATACCAAGAGCAGGATAATTGAGAACCTTATAGACATACATTTGAACATACAGGTAATTGTGATAGTCAGGTGCCCACATGCTTTGTTTGTATATTGTACATGTCACGGTGTGAGCATATGCTGCAGAACATCTCAAGTATATTGTAAGGACATTCTTATAAAATGGCTTTCTTCACTGCCCACGAAAAGCAATTTACAAGCTGAAAGACCAGCTGAAAAGCACTGCCACCAATGGCCCCTCTGCAAAGTCTGTGTATTTATCTTGTGTAGCTGAGCTTTGGGGATTTAACTTAAATCGTTAATTCTGCTCCTCTCAGGGTTTTATATAGGTTGCCGCACAGCTATTATGTAATCACACAATCAGCCGCCATTCGTCTTCTTAGAGATTGACCTATGTTTTTTCTATCTTGCTGCTTTTTGCTCTCTCTCGCTGGGCCCCATAAACTAGTCATCGCCCCGTTTCCTCTCCATCGCCTGTTTTTACTGTGTGGTTCACAGCTATTTCCTGCTGTTATGGCAATGTATTAATTTCTTCCTCCTGTAAGAGCACCGTATATCTCTTCCAAGCAGTGCGTAAAAGTAATAAAGTTATGGTCGTTTTGTATTAGGAGTAATGGCTGCCTCTCCGCGGTTCTAATAGGGATGCTTCTGTATTCATTTCAATGGATTCCTGAGCTGCTAGAGGGGAAGACATCACTTCACAGGCCTGTCTTCGCTGCGAGGACACCCGATCGATGTTTTGCCCAAAGATATCGCTGGTACTGCCACACGTATCAAGGGTACGAATGTCACTCTTTTCAGAGTCACTCTTTTCACCGTGACATTGATTTTGATGACAAAGGAGTGTCATTTCCTGTTATTCTCACTTCAGGGTTTTTTTTTTTCTTCACCAGCTGAAGTGCTTCTGCTCTGCTAGCTGACAAAGGAGCCGCTATGACATGATGAGGCGTATTCTACTCATTTTACTTTCATTCGTTTGTCTCTCTTGAAAGGAGGCATTTATAATCTTCCCTAAAGCACTTCTGCGCTCTCTCTCGTGAGATATGAGGGTTAATCTGGGCACCAGGTATGGGGAAGGAGCCAATTGTCGGGTAAATCATTCTATTGCTTTTTTTATGACGTACCCTCTGGCACTGAATGGGTTTGCCTGCAGAGCTGTCTAGCTGATCTGCCTTCCCCTGGGTATATTCTTTGGCATCTTCCCTCTCGTCTGACATCTGTCGGACACACAGCAGTGGAATAATTGAGTTAGTCCATTTGCGGTGGGTTTGGAAGGTGAAGTATTGAAGGAGGAGGGTCTGAGTCATTATAGGTTCCTGCGGGACAAGTGGGGACGAGAAGGTGGCTACATGTGCTTCGTAATGAGAGGTCAGACACCTCACGGAATCTTGGAATGGAAAATGTAGTCTGTAAAAAGGGATTATTTTAAACACATATCTCCCCCCCCCCCCAGATAAGCCTCTCTTTCTGTGGCTGCGACAAAGAAAAGCTTCTCAGTGCCAGTTCCTCCGATGTCTTGGGTAGATGTCCAGCAATGTTTATGAGAAGAAACCTCTAAGGGATTAAACAGGCTAAAGGCAATAATCTCTATGTTTGACAAGTATTCAATAAATTCTATATTAGAAATGAATTAATATCAGAAATGTAAAGACAGTCTAAACCTCCAGGAAAAGGAAAAGACCATCATATTGGAAGGCAAAGTATTAAAGAAAGAGGGTTTGGGTCATGTTAGATTCCTGAGGGACAACTGAGAATGAGGAGGTGGCTACATGTGATTTGTAAGAAGAGGTCTGACACCTTATAGAATCTTGGAAAGGAAAATGTAATCTATAAAACTGATTATGTTAGACATATCTTTTTTCCCAGAAATAACTTTTTTTCTGTGACCGGAAAGCTTCTCGGCACCAGTTCTGCCAAAATCTAGGGTAGATATCCTGCAATGTTTATGAGAAGTAATCTCAAAGAGATTGGACAGACTAGGGGCACTAATCTGTATTTTTTATGAGAAATTGAATACTGTATTTATTGGCATATAACACTCACTTTTTTACCCTGAAAATGGAGGGTAAACTGTGCCTGCGTGTTATACGCAGGGGGCTGCAAACATTATTTTCCTGAAACTTCCAACTTAAAGTTAGGGTGCGTGTTATACGCCAATAAATACGGTAATTAATATCAGAAATATTATAGACAGACCAAATGTTCAGGAAAATGCATATGTAGGCAGGTGCACTCTACTTTCTCTACTGCAGGTGTCGATCTTCAGCAGCGTCACTCCAGCCAAGGAGGAAGTCAAGAGGAACATAGTTCCTCTATGGTTTCCTGGGTTACTGACAAAGCACCTATGTGACTCCGGCAGCCCTGCCTCCCAGGCTTGGAGGTCTTTTTGCGAGTTAGTAGAGTATGGACCGTTATGGACCCCGTACACAGGATCGGAAATTCCGACAGCAAAAGTCCGATGTGAGCTTTTGAATAGAAATTCCGACTGTGTGTATGCTCCATCTGACTTTTTCTGTCGAAATTTCCGCCAGCAAAAGATTGAGAGCTGGTTCTCAAATTTTCAGACTAAAAAAAAAATTCCTGTCGGAAAATCCGATCATCTGTAACATTTCCGACGTGCAAAATTCCGACACATGCTCGGAAACAATTCGACACATGCTCGGAAGCATTAAACTTCATTTTCTCAGCTCGTCGTAATGTTGTACGTGACCGCATACTTGACGGACGAAAGTTCAGAAAACTTTTGTGTGACCGTATGTATGCAAGCCAAGCTTGAGCGGAATTCCGTCGGAAAAACCATCCAAGGTTTTTTCAACGGAAAATCTGATCGTGTGTACGAGACTTAAGGGACAGTACTAGTGGTAGGGAAAGGTTCCTTATGAGGAGGGAAAGGGTCACAACTTTCTGGACATCTCCCTGCTTGGGCATCAGCCCGTCAGGCTGCATTCTGCTGTCTTAACAGATGCTGTCAACCTGTCTAATACCTGTCTTCATTACATTGAAAACCGGTTGGCCAGGCGTCCCTCCGACTTGTTGTGAACTGTTGTTGTATTACTTCAATAAAAGTTTCCTTATGCACCTGTCTGTGAGTTACTGCCGCTGCACACATGGGAATGAGAAGGAGGCTTCATATGAGAAGTCAGACACCTTATGGGCCCAGGGAAAAGGAATCTTGGGAAATATAGTCTGTGATTTATTTATTTTTTATCACATTTTTATTTTATTTTTACCAAAAAAATGTCTGTGACTGCACAGAGAAAAGCTTCTAGGGGCCAGTTCCTTCAACATCTTTGGTAGATGTCCAGAAATGTTTATGAAAAGAAACCTCCATGGGACTGAACAAGTTAGACAATATTTCAATATATTCCATATAAGAAATGTTTTAATTAATTTGAGAATGGTTAAAGTCCCAAAAAAGGAAGGTCTAAATCATTACGGGACAAGTGGGAACGAGAAGGTGGCCACATGTGCTTGAGAGGTTAGACACTTTGCGGAATCTTGGAATGGAAAAATTAATTAGTTTAGACACACATCTTTTTTTTTTTTTCCCCCAGAAAGGACCTCTGTGTCCAATCACGACAAATAAAACCTGTCAGTTCCTTCTGTCTTGGGTCGACATCCAGCAATATTTATGAGAAGGAACCAAACAGGCCAAGGGCAATAATGTGTATGTTTGACAATAATTCAATAATTTCCATATAAGAACTTTAATATTTAATTTCAGAAATTTTATAGACAGAGGAACCTTCAGAAAAATGCCCAAACGTGTCCTATTGGCAGGGTTTAAAATGTGAAGGAGGGTCTGAGTAATGTTGGGTTTATTTGGCAATGAAAAGGTAATTGTGCTTCATAATGAGAATTCAGACATCTTAGGGGCTGGTGTTTAAGAAATCTTGAAATGGTCCATCTTTTTTTCCGGAAAAACTCTTACCATGACCACGATAAAGAAGCGTCTTCCGGTGTCAGTCCCTCCAATGTCTTGATGTCCAGCAATGTTTATGAGAAGAAGCCTCAAAAGGACTGAGCAGGCTAAGGGCAATAATCGGTATGTTTCATAATATTTTAATGAATTCCATATTAGTTTTTAAGTTTTTAATATACATTTTTTTATAGACATGTAAGTGGGTGCAGTTTACTTTCTCCACTGCAGGTGTCGCTCAACCACAATGACATTGCAGAAGGGGAGAAAATCAAGAGGAACTTAGTTCATCTGTGGTTACCTGGGTCACAGGAGGGCAGCTCTCCGATTGGATGCCGACACCCTATGTGACTTTGGTGGCCATCTTGGGTCAGACAGAGGCTAATTGAGCCCCTGACTCCTGGGCTTGGTTCACATTTTGCGCGTGGCTAGAGTAGAAATAGGTTACTCATCTGGCAGCAAAAGTCAGGAAAAGGTTCCAGGGGAGTAGGAAAAGTGCAGGGATACGCTCTCCGATTGGATGCCGACACCCCATGTGATATTGGTAGCCATTTTGGGTCAGTCAGAGGCTAATTAAGCCCCTGACTCCCGGGCTTGGTTCACATTTTGCGTGTGGCTAGAGTAGGAATAGGTTACCCTTCTGGCAGGAAAAGTCAGGGAAATTTTTTGGAGGAGTAGGAAAAGTGCAGGGATACGCTCTCCGATTAGTTGCCGACACCCCATTGGATGCTGACACCCCATGTGACTTTGGTGGCGATCTTGGGTCAGTCAGAGGCTAATTAAGCCCCTGAATCCCGGGCTTGGTTCACATTTTGCGTGTGGCTAGAATAGGAATAGGTTACCCTTCTGGCAGGAAAAGTCAGGGAAAATTTTCGGAGGAGTAGGAAAAGTGCAGGGATACACTCTCCGATTGGATGCCGACACCCCATGTGACTTTGGTAGCCATTTTGGGTCAGTCAGAGGCTAATTAAGCCCCTGACTCCCGGGCTTGGTTCACAGTCAGGGAAAAGTTCCGGAGGAGTAGTTAAAGTGCAGGGATGCGCCAACTGAGCTGGAAGCCTCCCCACTTGGGTACGGACCGGCTAAGTCACATTCCACCTCTCAAGACAGACACTGTCGGCACACCTGAGGCCTACTTCTACTGACACATCGCTGTTACATGCTGTGAGTGCTCCCAATCGGGTTGCCTTCCTACCAGGCGAATTCTGTATTATTAAACTTAGTTCCAATATATTTTTGTTTGTCTGCACTGGGACTCTGTGTATTTGCTGCCGCAGCGCCACACTACACCTACTCACAGACACAGCAAGCCTTTAGGAAAATGCCTAGACTGTCATATTGTCAGGGTTGGAATGTGAAGAAGTGAATAGTCTTAGTCATTATGGGTTCCTGGGGGAAAAATAGGAACGAGCAGGTGGTTACATGTGCTTCGTAATGAGAGGTGAGACACCTTAGGGAATCTTGGAATGGAAAATGCTCCTGACGTTCTTTGATATCTTCGGTAAACGTCCAGCAATGCTGATGAGAAAAACCTCAAAAGAACCGAACTGGCTGAGGGCAATAACCAGTATATTTATTTACTAAAGGTATTTAGTGCCGGCAGTTAATGCAGCTTCTTACATATGGAGTTCTTTCTCTGCTGCAGTTTCACTTTTGCTTACAGGTCTCTTCCACACCTTTGCAAATAGTGACTGGTTGGCAAAAACTCCAAGATATACTGAAGCTTACAGAGTGATTTTATAAATGAATAAACTGCAATATGTCACAATCATCAAGTTCTGATCTTTGCAAACAAGAGAATTGGGTCTGCAAGATGTTAGAGTACATAAGATAATCTGTTTCTGTTTACATCTATTCAGATTTTCCTCTGCTTCTTCACAGCACCAAATCTAAGATATTAATTGCCATCAAATTGCAGGGCTCTGTGTTTTGTACATACCCTGCTATCAACTGCCAAACTGTAGTGGTTGGCAGGGTTGCCAACTGTCAGTAAATTTACAAATGGACATTCATAGACTGGTACAAAAATTACAGATTTTACAAACTGTTTGTACATTTACTGACAGAGGGAACCCTAGCAGTTGGAAAATGTCATGTCATTAGCTGACCCAAAAGTGAACCTCCTCTTTTTAAACCCTCTCCCCCTCCGGTGTCACATTTGACACCTTTCAGGGAGGAGGGGATGCAGATAGCCTTATAAAACAGGTATTTTCACTACTTCCTGGTATAGACTCCGACGGGAGTCCGGCCCCTCCATGTCCCCCCCCCCCCGTTGTGTTCTGGGAAACACTCGGCTCCCAGAACACAACGGGGACCAGTGGAAACAGGGACCGATGTGTCTGCCATAATGTCGCTGTCATGAAAAAAATCCCTGATGGCCGCCATTAGTATTAAAAAAAAATGTATTAATAAAAATGCCATAAAACTATCCCCTATTTTGTAAACGCTATACATTTTACGCAAACCAATCTATTTATTGCGATTTTTTTTTTACCAAAAATAGGTAGAAGAATACGTATCGACCTAAACTGAGGAAAATACATGTTTTTTATATCTTTTTTGGGGATATTAATTATAGCAAAATGTAAAAAATATAGAATTTTTTTCAAAATTGTCGCTCTTATTTTGTTTATAGTGCAAAAAATAAAAACCGCAGAGGTGATCAAATACCACCAAAAGAAATCTCTATTTGTGGGAAAAAAGGACGCCAATTTTATTTGGTAGCCACGTCGCACAACCGCGCAATCGTCAGTTAAAGCGACACAGTGCCGAATCGCAAAAACTAGCCAGGTCCTTTACCTGCATATTAGTCCGGGTCTTAAGTGGTTAAAGACAGCACTGGGCTTGGCTAAGAGCAGCCAGAGCCATTGGCTCCTGCTGCTGCCAGTCAAAACTTGTGAGCAGAAAGTGGGAGGTAGGGCCAAGCCTGAATAGACACAAACAGCCCGGCTTGGGATCGAGCAAAGCACAAGTGCCCCTATAGCAAGCGGCTGGCTTCCTATGGGGGCACTCAGGAAGGTGGAGGAGCCTGGAGCACCTGCACGAGACCCCAGTGGCGGCCCGTCCATAGGGGGCGCAGGGGCGCCGCCCCCCTCCCCCCAGAGCCATTAATCCCCCCAGAGACATTAAAAAAAAAAAAAAAAAAAAAGGTCCTTTAACAGCACTACTATGTGCAGGGTGGGCGCAGGTCACAGCTCACTTCTATAGCGTCATGCCAATGCAAGCAGGCAAGACGCTTCATTTGCAGTTTTTTTTTTAAGCTCTGTGGCTATGTGCTTTGCGCCACGAGCCAATCACAATACAGTGTCTCCACTCTCTCCACTCCAATTGGGTCTTGTTGCTTCCTCTCTGCAGAAGGAAATGGGCAGTGCTTTCCCCAGGGCAGTGTTACTTTCGTTTTTGGCTCCAAAAGGAATCTAAGGTAAGTAACTTATTTAAAACACTTTATTTGTCTGAATTTAATTGTCTGTCCTGTCCAGTGTCACTGTCCACCCCATCCAGCAGCACCTTGTGCTGTATGCTCAGCCTGTAGTCCTGTACTGTGATCGGGCTGGAGGAAGGGGAACAGAGAGCCGTGCTTCACATCTCCTGTATGTGTGTGAGGGCTCAGAGTACTGCGTCCTGCTGCAGCTGTGCTTCACAGATCTCTTATCTCTGTCTGTCTCTATCTGCCCCCCCCCCTCTCTCTCTCTCTCTCTCTCTCTTTCTCTGTGTCTGTGTATCTATCTATCTATCTATCTATCTATCTATCTATCTATCTATCTATCTATCTATCTATCTATCTATCTATCTATCTATCTATCTCTCTGTGTCTCTCTCTGTGTCTCTCTCTGTATCTCTCTGTGTCTCTCTCTCTCTGTCTCCCTCTCTGTCTCTCTCTCTGTCTCTCTCTCTGTCTCTCTCTCTGTCTCTCTCTCTGTCTCTCTCTCTGTGTCTCTCTGTGTCTCTCTCTCTGTCTCTCTCTGTGTCTCTCTCTGTGTCTCTCTCTGTGTCTCTCTCCTGGGAGCCCTCTGTGTACAGTCTTGTACTGCGCCACCCTCGCTGTGTGCGATACCTGGGAGCCCTCTGCTCTCTGCTGTCTGATTTGTCAGCGAGGAGGGCGGAGCCTCCATACTGGAATATCTGGATGGATATTTTTGGCTTTGTCTGATTATTGAGATCAAATAAATGTCATGTTGGGAGGTTCCCGGCGTCTTCACCGAATACCCAACTTATTACATGTTTAATATTGTCTCCTGCATGTGAGGAGGTGGAGGACTCTAAGAAGTCTGGAAATGTATTGGCCTGGCACTAAATACACTATATTCCCAAAAGTATTGGGATGCCAGCCTTTACACGCACATGAACTTTAATGGCATCCCAATCTTAGTCCGGAGGGTTCAATATTGAGTTGGGGGGGGGGGGGGGTTGGCTGGGGTTTTGTTTGCGCCCCCCCAAAAAAATGGAGCACCAGCCGCCACTGGACCCCAGTAGAGGAGGATTGGGGCTGCTCTGTGCAAAACCATTTCACAGCAGGTAAGGTAAGTATAATTAAACATGTTCAATTTGTTTCGTTCCAAATTCGTTTTTTAACGAATTTCAACAAATTCTTAAATTTGGAAAACTCTGAATTAACAAATATTTCAGAATATTCATAAATTATAATATTCAAAAATTCGTAAATTAGAAAATTTGTAAATTAGAAATATTAAACTAACTAATAACAACTTTACTATAACTATTAAATTTTTTTTTTTTTTTTTTTTTTTTAATCAATAGTTTTTATTGAAAGTTTTCAGGTATACAAGGAACAGGAACATATTAAGAAAAACAGAAATAAAAAATAAAAAAATAAAAACAAAAGGCGAGAAAGTGCACAGTATCAACAACAATGGTACAGCATATGTATAGTAATAATAATTTACCCATTTAAACTTATTTAGGCCAAATCGACCAACAATCGTCAAACTTATCACATTTCAAAGCATTAATAGCCAGCAGACGTTCGAACGTATAATTTCTCTGCACCGCTGTCTCAACGTCAGAGATGTTTATAGTCTTATTTGATTTCCAGTGTCTCAAGATCAATGAGCGGGATTCTAGGAGTATGTGCGTTACCACTGGCCTAGTGTTATGCGGGAATCTTTCTATATTTAAGTGAAGGATCGCTAAGGCAGGGTCAGGGGCAGTGATCAACCCGGTCAAAGAGGAGATAAGCTGGAACACCTTGTTCCAAAGGCTTTTAACATTTGGGCAGAGCCAGAGCATGTGTAGTAAGTTTCCTATCTGACCTCAGCCTCTCCAGCAGTTAGGTGTTAGTTCTGCAAAATACGAGGCTAGTCTTAAGGGGGTATAGTGCCATCTGTTAGCTAACTTGATCCCCAGTTCCCAATGTTTGACACAGTGTGAAGCTTTATATGGATTTCTTTGAATGCGCACTTCCACTGAGCGTCAGAGAAGGAAGCGCCAAGGTCAGATTCCCATTTTGTCATGGCGGTGGTTTTAGAAAACTTTAACTTGTTTTGGAGTGTGTTGTAGAAGAAGGAGATACCCTTCCTGTCCCCTTTATCCGTGAAGTAAAAATTTGAGACTGTGCTCGGGAGGGTGATATAGGGTGGGGCTATGCACTTCAGGCAGTGGGTTATCTGCAGGCATTTATACAATTTATCTCTCGGTAGGTGATATTGGGACATGAGTTGGTAGGCTGTTTTATAGCCAGCTTCCCCATATAAGTCAGAGAGAGAGGTTATCCCCCTGTCAGTCAGATCTCCTACTCTCAGCATTGGAATCTTAGATTCCAGAAGCACTAAGGGGAGTTTGTGGTCAACGTTATGCTCGGCGTTGTGTTGTCGGTCTAGAAGGAATCTCCAGGCCTTCATGGAGGCCCGCATTGGAGGCGAAAGCATGGTTAGATCCCATCTATCCCACCTGTCTCCCAAAAGCAGTAGTGCCAGGTCAGAGGTCGGTGCTATGTCCGCTTCAATTTCTACCCAAAGCGGTATTTCGGTAGTTGCGACCCAATTTTTCAGTTGGTCCAAGCGCGCCGCCCAGAGGTAGTCGTATAGGTCAACTAGGCCTGCCCCCCCTATTCGTTTGTGTGAAACAAGGTTGTTACGAGAACACCTAGCCTTCTTGCCGTTCCATATGTATTTCCACTCTAGGTCCGCCAATGTTTTGATATAATGAAAGGGTATATGGACTGGCAGAGTGCGAAATACATATAATATTTGGGGTAGTATCAGCATTTTATATGCCGATATCCTCCCCATCCATGACAGTTCCTTCTTTGCCATATCCCTAATCTGAGCCCCGAGTTTGGCGATCAGTGGGGGCATGTTGGCTTTAGGAATATTAGATACCTGACCCGTAAGCACAATACCCAGATACGTGATACCTGTTGTGCTCCATGTGTACGGCAGTTGGGATTGTAGGGCATTCTTAGTATGAGAAGCTACTCCCAGGTCCAGAATGAGAGATTTAGTAAAATTAACTTTATAGTAGGAAGCCTCTCCGAAAGACGTGAGTAGTGCATGTGCTTCTCTTAGTGACACTAGCGGGTCGGTTAGGAGCAGAATCACATCGTCTGCAAACAAATTTATAGTGTGAGTTCTATCGCCAAACTGGAAGCCTGAGATCGAGGGATGTGTGCGGACCGCCTCGGCCAGCGGCTCAATTATCAGGTTAAAGATAGTGGGGGACAGGGGGCATCCCTGTCTGGTCCCATTCGTGATGTCAAAGGGGTTTGACAAGAAGCCTCCAGAGAATACTTGTGCTGATGGTGCAGAGTAGAGGGCTAGAACAGCATTGAGAATGTTACCAGCAAACCCAAACTTATCTAGAACATTTTTCATATAGGTCCAATGGACCCTGTCGAACGCCTTCTCTGCGTCAATTGAGAGCAACAGAGAAGGCGTTCGAGTTTTCTCGGCCTGGTAAATCACATTGATAATTCTACGGGTTGCATCGGAAGTTTGTCTTCCCCTAACGAAACCCATCTGGTCGCGTTGTATAAGAGCAGGAATGAAAGTGGACAACCTCTTGGCCAGTAGCTTAGCAAATATTTTAGTATCTGTGTTGAGTAGGGATATGGGCCTAAAGTTCGCTGGGGTATTAGGGTCCTTGCCTGGTTTTGGTAGCGTGACTATGTGTGCTTTAAGCATCTCGCGGGGCAAAGTGGCAGTATCCGCAGCTTCGTTAAAAACACTAGTTAAGTGGGGTGCTAGAATACCACTGAACTGTTTGAAGTATTCATTAGAAAAGCCATCGGGGCCAGGGGATTTGCCTGTGGGAAGGGAGCGAATTATATTTTCTATTTCGCGAGGTTGGATGGGAGAATTAAGTATCTCGAGCTGCTCCTCAGTCAGGGATGGTAGGTGTACTTTATTCAGAAACGATTGAATAGAATCAACAGTTGGTTGAGGCGTACTAGGGTCTTTGTGTAGGTTGTATAAGGAACTATAGTACTCTGCAAATTGGTTCACAATGTCTTGGGGATTAATAATTTTGTGCGCTAACGTGGGATGCCTCAGAAACGCTATCCTGGATTTGGTGCGGGCAGCCTTAAGTCTGTTGGCTAGATATTTGCCTGCTCTGTTGGCATTAGAGTAATAGTGTAGTTTAAGGCGGCTGAGGTGTTTATCGTATTGTTGTGACATTATGTCCCTGAGGTGTTCTCTATGTTTCTGTAGTTGTTTAGTAACGGACTCTGAGGGTGATTTCTTATTTAGGGATTCTAACTCCCTCAGTTTAGAGAGAGCTTCGTTGTACTGTTGTGTTTTCCTTTTCTTTTCCCTAGCCCCTAGTTGAATTAGGACGCCTCGCATGAAGGCCTTGTGCGCATTCCAGAGCACACTTGGGTCCTCCACTGAGCCTGAGTTATCTAGAAAATAGTTATTGAGGAGCTGGGTCTGCGTGTGACGTAGGCAAGTTTGGTCCTGAAGTAGTCTAGTGTTACAGCGCCAGATGGGGGGTGAGAGGAAGACTCCCTTTTCAGCAATTGACATAGAGACAGCAGCATGGTCGGACCAAGTGATGTCATGAATTAACGCTTTCTCAACACATTGCAACAACCATTTGTCCGTTAGGAACATATCTATGCGCGAATATGTGCCATGCCTGCCTGAGAAAAAGGTATAGTCTCTTTCGCTTGCGTTCAGGCAGCGCCAGACGTCAAACATCTCCTCGGCGTGGAGAACGGGTTGTAATGCCGGAATGCCCTTGGACTTTCCGCCAGAGGTGTCCACTGCGGGGTCAGAGGTGATGTTGAGGTCTCCACAAATCACAAGGTTCCCGTACTGTATGGATTTGGCTTTAGCGATCACCTTGCGCAAGAAGCGTAGCTGGTGTGTATTGGGCGCGTACACTGTAACAATCGTGTAGGGCTTAGAGTTAATGTCTCCCGTGAGGATTATGTATCTTCCTTTGTCATCTATAGTGACCTCCTTGAGTTGAAAAGCTAATGAGTCTCTAATGGCTAGCAACACTCCACCAGTTTTGCTGCCCGGCGTGCATGCCAGGTACACGAAAGGGAAGTCCCTATGTGAGCAGTGGGGAGCCTTATGCAGCTGAAAATGCGTTTCCTGCACACATAGTATATCCGCTCCCTGCCGGTGGGCCTCAGACCACAGAGAAAACCGTTTCGCCGGGTGGTTTAGCCCCCGGGCGTTAATGGATAATATTTTAATAGTCATTGTGACTAGGTTGTGGAAGGTTTTGTGATGATCGTGTGCTGTTACTCACTGTGACCAGAGGGGGACGTCCACCATGCGGCAAGTAGGCTTGTTTATGAAGGTAGGTGCGAACATCCACTGAAGCCGTAGGCCGGGGCTTGCAGGCGATACTGTGCAGAACAGAGAATTGAAAAAATGAAACAGAACAAAAAAAAAAGAAAAGTGCAAATGTCAACTGAACAATATTAATAAGTGGATCCATAACTGATCCTCGTGCAGACGTAACTGCTACTTGGAGAAAGAGGGGTAATGAGAATATGCTAACTGCACTATCTCGACCCCGGAGATAACAAGTGGCGGATGTGGATCAAGGGTTTGCGTTGTCACCGGCTTTTTTCTTGGAAGAGCGCTTGTGGGAGACCACTTGCCAGTCATCATGCAGCAGTTGTGGTCCAGCTGTAGCTGGTAAGTGGGCTGGGTGGTCCGGAAGTATGCCCCACTTACGTAAAAACGAGAGCCCTTCGTCCAGGGTGGTCACCGTGGCGGTGGTCTCAGCATGAGTGATGGTGAGAGTGGCAGGGTATTTCCATTTGTGCAAGATGTTGTGGTTACGTAGTGCCTTGGTGATGGTCAATTAGCAGGTTGCGCCGTTTCTGTAGCGTGTGTCTGGATAGATCCGGCAGCATTCTAACTGAGGCGTATTGCTGGGGCATACCCCCTGGTTTGCGAGAGGCCTGTAAAAGTCTGTCTTTGATGTGGAAGAAGTGGATTCTTAGTAGAGTGTCCCGGGGGACATCGTCGGGGAGGAACTGTGGTTTGGGGATCCTGTGGATCCTATCTATCAGAAGATCCTGAGCCGAGGCTTCTGGCAGTATGGAAGAAAAGAGGGCTTGGGCATATTGCTGGAGCTGTGAGGGAGGAACAGATTCAGGAATGCCCCTCAATTTGATATTATTCCTCCTGGATCTGTCCTCGAGATCCGAGAGCTTGTCCTTTATCCATTCAATGTCCCTTCCATGCCCAGAGTGTGCCTCTACCATGGTGTTGTATGAGGTAGCGAAGGCCCCTACTTTGGATTCCACCTGTTGTACCCTTGTACCTAGGGACTGTACTTCTTTCCTGCACTCGTTTAGGCCAGAAATCATGTCAGCCTGCAGTGATGACCTCAGGGACAACAGCATCTCCTTGAGTGTGGTATCTGAGATAGGCCTGTCGGCTGTGGGGAATTCTGCTATGGGATCCCTCCCCCGTGCTTGCCTGGCGTCAGCGGGAACATGGGGCCTGCTTACCTCCATTCCTTCATCCTGTTGCGGCCTATGCGGCGAGTCCCTCCGCGGCTTTGATTTGACAGGGCTGCGGGTGGTGGGGCTGGGCGTCCCCGAGGAGGATCCGCTGGCAGCCAGAAGTTGGTGTGGGGAGCCTGGAGGCAGCCCATGGAGGTCAGGCTGTGCTCCGGTCCCGTTCCCTGCTCGTGGTGTGCCGCCATTTTGGGCAGATCCGCGTCCCTGAGGGATGAGGAAACCGTCCATCTTCTGCGGCTGCTGGGGATGCTTGCGGTTCCTCGTCATCCCGGACGGTGCTGTGGTGTTCCGTCTATCCGACAAGCGTGTCAGGAGCCGCGGATGGAGCCGGTGATCGCTGTGGCTGGTGATTATCTCCGGCGGGCGAACGGAGCTCCTGGATTACACGTCCATCTTGGAGTCCAGCCGCCACGCCCCCTATAACTTTTAAAGAAATGTGCCTATCAATTGGCAGATGTCTTTATGGAAATCTGTAATGCTTCTTTATAGAAGGAGGTAAAGCCTTTTTGCCTGAAAACATCAGTAATTGTTCCAATTCCAAAGAAATCTAGTTGTTCTTGTAATAATAACTATTGTGCCATGGGTCTAAAACCTATTGTAAAGAAATGTTTGCTGGCACACAGACCTCCAGCAAAAGGAAATGCACGCCTTGGCCAAGTTTAGTAGCTGAATGGTAAGGAAGATCAACAAGTGTCAGGTACCTCTGGAAAGATACGGTGTAGGGTCGTGGGCAACCCTATACTACCTTGTCAGGATTTTGTAACTGGTCTCTTAGTGGCTATGAAAAATTTCTGAGCAAAGTGGAGAATTTTCTCTTTTTGAGAGTTGGTAAACTGCATAGCAAAATCGGATTCCCAACGCAGAATGAAAGAGGGGGTAACATCTGTCGCTGGACGAATCAGGGCAGGGTAGATGGTAGAGAGGCTGTGGTGAATCGGTTCCTTTCTATGGCACATACTCTCCAACTCCATGAGCTGATAGAGATACCCAGGGTATGTGAGCACATGGCGAAGAAGGTGCCGGAGCTGCAGACCACTCAAGAAGTCTAAGAGGGGGTCCACGGCAGATGCAAGTGCAGAGGCTGATATTTTGCCATCCTACGCCAGGAAGTCCCGAAGATGAAGACAGCCACCCGACACCAAAACTCAGAAACTGGGGGTTCTGAAGGCTGGTTTAAATTTAGGGATTACCCAAAATATGGACCATGGTGGAAGGCAATGGAGAGATCGAGGAGCAGCGGAAGGCATTCCTAGACACTAATAAGGTACTTATCATGGTAGGATGATAACTGTGAACCTTCGGCAGTGGGAGGCACTCCATGGTCAGCTCCTTGTCGTGCTGCCTGAGTTCTCCATCTCCATGTTCCATGGCCACCCAATGTTTTGCCTCAGCATAACAATGCCAGTAAACCAGCCTGGTGAGGTGATCTGCTCTATAAAAAGTCTGCACGTCTGGAAGGCCTACCCCTCCCCAAATTTTAGGGAGATGAAGAAGCTGAAGTTGAAGGCCTGGTCTCCAATGGCTCCATACAAATTCTCAAAACAGGGCGTTTATGCCTTTAAAGAAAGAGGTGGGCAAGCGGATAGGGAGAGCCTGCATCAAATAGAGGATTCTGGGCAGTAACATCATATTGAGAGCACTATATTGACCAAACCGGGTCAAGGTGAGCATGTGCCAATGATGTAGATCCTTCCGCAACCAAAGATTTTCATTTTTTTTAAATGTAAAAATTGGGCATACAGGAATGGGAAGGGTTTGGAAAATGTAGGGTTGTGGTTTTAAAGTGATTTTTTGTTTTTAAACATTTAAGACAATGCAGTGTGATAAAAAGAAGCTCACAAGCTATCCTGTTAAACTGTTGTGCCACTGGCCAATTCGTACAGGTGAGGGCTTTAAGTTTATTTTTAACAGTAAACTTTTATATAGCTTTAATATATTGGTCGTCATTACTACTATTTTCTCTGTTGCAGCCAAAACTGCATAAAAAAAAAGCTTTTTTTTGCAAGTTATAATTAATTGCATTACGATGCTGTTATTGAATTTAATCCAAGCTAAATGTAATTTAAAAAAAAAAAAACAATTACACATCCAAAATATATGACGCCAGAATACAATGTTTTTGATGCTGTCTGTGAGAATAGTACTGGTCCATAATACCACATACAGCTTAAAGAGGTTGTAAAGGTTTGTGTTTTTTTACCTTAATGCATCCTATGCATTAGCATCCCCCCAGCCCCCCGTTTTACTTACCTGAGCTCGTTCACCTGCTTTGCATGTCCCCCGCGTCATCTTCTCCATGGAGTCTTGGTTTAGATTGGATAGATTGATAACAGCGCAGCCATTGGCTCCCGATGCTGTCAATCAAAGCCAATGATGTGGCCGCAGGGGGGTGGGACTGAGTCATACACTCTGGGCCAGATTCAGGTACATCTGCGCATTATTGGACCGGCGTAGCGCACCCGCCTTTACGTTAGACTGGCACAATGTAGCGGCACAATCACCCTATTCTCGTTGCTTTTACGCAGAAATTAGCGCCTGCGCAACGTTATTTCTGAGGCGCAAGGCGGAGTAATCCAAATTGGGAAGGACGTGGGCGTGTTACATTGAAATGAGCCGTGACCCCATGCAAATGAAGGGCCGGCCGTCTCGCGCATGCGCGCTTGAAGCAGACCATGTCAGCACCTCTGTGCGCATGCTCACAACTCGGGAACAGCGCAATTAGTGAAATTGGAAGTGGACTAGGGCAAAATCATGAACTACGCAGACAGCATTAATAGACAGACAAAACGCACTTCCTCTGCAAAAGTACATCCCTTTGTATCCCTCCCTATACAGCAAAGTGCTTTTGTTCTGTTGTTGCGTTTTGGTTTGTCTTTGTGATATTTGTGGACTGTGTGATCTTGTGTTTGTTAGAAGATATTTGTAAGTGATTTTTGGTGACTGCTTGTGAGAGTTTTTGGTTGTTAGTTTTTTGTTCGTTTGTTTTCTTGCTTGATTTTTCCTGCTTGTTTTCTAGCTTGATTTTTCCTGCTTGTTTTCTTGCTTGATTTTTGCTGCTTTTTTTTGTGAATGATTTTTCCTGCTTGTTTTTGTGCGTGATTTTTGCTGACTGTTTGGGAGTGAGTTTTTGTCTGAGTATGACGGAGAGAAAGCGGAAGCTAAATTTTACTTTGGGGGAGAAACAAATTCTTGCCCGGGCCATTTCCAATTCTGGGCGTTACCTCCACGGCCCGGACAGTGCCAACACCACCCCGGCCAGGAGGAGATTACTGACCAGGTGAATGCATCGGGGGGGGAAGACCCGGACATGGTCGAGGATTGAAAAGAAAATCAATGACCTCCGGCGTCTGGTCAAAAAGAAGCTGGCCAAAATGCTAGAGCATGCCAGGGGCACAGGAGGGGGCCCACCATGCCCTGTTAGGCTGACAGCGGAGGAGCGTGCGGTGGCCCAGACCTTTCATAGGCAAGAAGTGGAGGGCCTTCCCGGCTATGACTCAAGTCATGAAGGCGTGATGCCAGGTAAGGTTTTTTGGCCCTATCAGGTGTGTAGCATGTGCGGGGGAGGGGGTGAAAGGGAATATGTGGCAAGTGTGTGGATCCTCCAACCTGTGAATGTTTTGTGTCATCCACAGATGAGCAGTAGTAGGTGCTGGGCCATCTGGGCTGACCGCACCATCCCCAGGACAGCAGCCTGATGAGGACCCCCCGACATGGCCGGAGTTTCCTCGGAGGAGGTTGAAGAGGAGGAGGTTGAGGAGGAGGAGTTTGAGTTGGAGGAGGAGTCCATGTCAGGACCTGGACTTTTGTTTTTGGAGGAGTCTTCCTCTCTGGCTGGCAGCAGCCAGCCCTCCATAAGGGGTAGCCCCCCCACTCCTCCCCCAACAGGGCTCCCCTCCCAAGGGGCTCCCCTTCTCTCCCCGGCCACAAGGATCAGCTGGAGGCAGGAAGGCGACCCAGAAGACCAGGGGGCTGGCAGTTTTGTGCGGACGGATGCGCCGGTCTAATGAAATTACGCTGGACAAAAAAAAGTAGATTTCTTGCGTATCTCGTTTTGGGGATGCCGTGCATCGAAACGCACGCGCACAATTAGACTTACGCCGCGCATCTCCTATTACGCCGGTGTAATCGCTCTGTGAATCTGGCCCTCTATGCCTATGGATGCTGACTGTTTGAGAGGGAGCGCGCCTGCAAGCTAACCCCCTCAGGAGAGAGCTTCCCAACGGGGGTAAGCTATTCCTGGGAGGAGCCGACACAGCCGCCAAGGAACCGCGGAACAGTAGATGTAAGTATGACATATTTGTTGTTTAAAAATAAATACAAAATAAACCTTTACAATCACTTTAAAGGCATCTCCCAAGCATGTAATTTTAAAGTTGCATACAAATTTGTATCTTGCTGCTGTATAGTATTTTTGAAAAAAATAAGTTTTCCTTTTTTTTAAATGTCCTGAATGGCATGGTCCAAGTTTCTGTACATCGTGAAAAATTATTTTCTTAGTCACCAGACTGAGAATTGAGATTGAAATTGAGATCAGTATAAAACACCATGCTGGGTGCTTAGTATATTCTAGTACTTACTTGCTTTACTGTTTGCACACTCGCATGCATTACCTTATTTTTTATTGACCCTACGACTTTAAGATACCTGTATGCTTTGTTTTTATCGTTACTGGAAAAAAAATCACACTCATTCTTTTCTTAACCTAATATAATATATGTATATTTTATTTCTTATATTAAATCCAATGAGTCATTTTTTCCAATATTTTAAACAAATACATTTAATTGTTAGCTATAAATAATTGAACTTTTCACACTTTCACTAACCGCAGAATCAGATGGTTTGTGGTTTATGCAGCTGGTGTTGCAAAGTCATATTTTGTAGTGTCATATGAAAAATATTTCACTTCCCAAGCCCAAAACAGCCAGGCATTAATGAAATGCAGCAGTACAATGAGATCATATAAAGTATAGATTTCAACAGTCATACAAGAGCTACTAAAGCAACACTGAAAACCAACATATCAGGTTCTTTATTCCAGAACAGAAAATAGAGAACGTCTTCCTAAATGACTTGCTTTTACACAGTCGTAAACCACTGCCTAAAAAAGCAATGGCTTGAGTGTTAGCAGACTAAACAATTGCAACTTGGCATGGAAAGCAGTAAATAACTTCAGAAAAGTTGCGCAGTGATTTGTTCAATACCACATATGGAGTATGCTTGTTTTAAAAAATAATCTGTCACCAACCCACAGCATCTTGAAAATAATTTGATTTGAAGCTTATCTAACTGCTGGGTTGTTTATTGTCTATGGGTGTAGAAGAAAACGGTAAAGCTTACAGATGTAAACAAAAACGGTAATGTATCTGAAACTTGTTTTTCTTTGAAGGGAAAATGATGGGTTTTATAAACTGGTAAGAGGTTTAAAAATTATCATATATGGATGAACAAATTAAAATATTTCATAAGTTTATAAGAGCAGAAGCTATTTAGGAGGTATAGTAGGGCATAGGGCCAGATTCAGCAAGACTTGCGCTGGAGTAATTCGATATGCGCCGCGTAACTGTGAATATGCGCCGTCGTTTCTATGTGGCCGTACCCACCAAACTAGATGCGCCCGAAAACGGGCCATTTCCGATCGGCTTAACTTTCCGGCGCCAGAGTCCCGTCAGCGCATAATTTCGTTTGGCGCATCAGTCGCGCCTATTGATTTCCCCTGCAAATATGCAAATGAGGGAGATTTCCCGATTCGCGAACGGATTAGCACCATACGCTGGCTACATGCGCCGCGCGTATCTCGTCCGTCCGGCGCAAAGTTATTTCTACAAAAGGCTGCTTTATCTTTACTCCAGACGGTCACAGGTCAGCAGGAGAGCAGCTACAGCAGCGTTACCAACGATAAGAGCTAGCTGAACAACCACACTTGCAAGGACAACACCTCTGTGTGCCAACATGCCAGGGGCAATCGTGGTCCTAGCACTACTGATGGGTCCCCCGGAACGAAGGAGGCGGGCACGTGAGAGGATATATCGCACGCGCATGAACCTCTTTGGCATGGGGGATGAGGAGGTGTATCGCCTCTTCAGATTCAGCCCAGATGCAATACTTGAACTAACCACAACCCTGCAGGATGACATCACCAGCCCAACACACCGCTCACAAGCAGTGCAGCCACTGGTGAAGGTCCTGGCAACACTCCATTTCCTTGCCAGTGGATCATTCCAGCGTACAAGTGGAGTGGTGGCTGGGATGTCACAATCCTCCGTGAGCAGATGTGTGCACCAGGTTGTCCCTGCAATCCTCAGATGCATGTCCAACCAGTTCATCAGACCCACCACTGAGGAGCTGCGGCTGAAGGCAATGACAGATGTCTACAACATTGCCAGATTCCCACGCACTGTGGGGGCCATTGATTGCACACATGTGGCACTCCAGCCCCCCCAGGAGACAGAGCACATATACCGCAATCGAAAGCATTGGCACTCCATCAACGTACAGGTGATAGCCGATGCCCAACGCCTCATATGGCACGTCCGTGCCAAACACCCCGGGTCCAGCCATGACAGCTTCATATACAATCAGAGCCCCATCCCAGCAGAATTCGAACAGAACATGTATGGGGACAGCTGGCTGGTTGGTGAGTGACATGGGAGTCAGGCATGACTATCCCCTCCCGTGATGCACATCAAAAGTGGTACATGCATGACTAACATCCTCCTGTCTTTTACCTTACAGGTGACTCTGCATATGCACTGGGACCCCATCTCATGACTCCTTTCCGGAACCCCCAAACCAGAGGAGAGAGAAAATACAATGAAGCACACATCAAAACCCGTGCAGTGGTGGAGCAAACATTCGGGCTCCTGAAGTCCCGTTTCCGCTGCCTGGATAAGTCTGGGGGGCCCTATTGTATTCCCCTACCTTCGTGTGTCAGATCATCGGTGCATGTTGCATTCTGCACAACTTTGCTATGAGAAAAGGCCTGCAGATTGACATACGTGATGACCTGACTCCCGACCCACACAGTCCCCACCTGCCAGAGGACACCCAGTCTGCTGATGGAAGAGCAGTCAGGAGGGTCCTTGCCGTAGGCATCTTTGGACACTAAACCAAAACATTAATCACACAGACAATGCACGCGTGTACACCACTGATGTCCCTAGATCACACACACCACATCCACATCGCATTGGATTAGCCCAAGTCCAGCATGTAGGACTTGGGAGCAGCAACGCCAGCGTCAAGGCCCCAATGATGTCACTGTCCATTCATACACCTTTCACACGTCATTCATACAGCCGTGGGGTTAACTTCACCACCACGGCCGAGGGTGACACCCCTTACTGGCAGGAGTGCCACCCCCTCACATTCACACACCTTTCACACTGCAACGTGTGCAGTATCAATAAAATAAAAATCTCATATCCTGAGTAAAAATCAAAATAAAATAAAAATCTCATATCCTGAGTAAAAATCAAAATAAAATTAAAATCTCATATCCTGAGTAAAAATCAGACAAAAAAAATAACAAAATCATCGGGGATGCCGGGGGCTCCTTCTTGCCGAACCTCTCTGGCTCCTCAGCTGCCTGGATGGAGTGGGTGGGGGGGCATCTGGAGGTGGCTGATCCCCGGGTGGGCCACTCCTGACAGGTGTGGCCTGCATGCCCTCCAAGGCCATGGCTATCCGGCCGAGGTAATTGTTTGTCTGGCCCTGCATCCTCAGCTGCTGGGCCTGCATCCTGAGCTGCCGGGTCACTTGGTAGTGTTGGGCCCGCCGACTCAGCCTCCCCTGGTCCCAGATGGCAGCACTGTTTCCATGGATGGCAGCAGTGTTGGCCTGGACGGCTGCAGTGAGGTGCCTAATATCCCCCTGCACCTCCCTGCGCTTTTAAGCGCCCAACGGAAGGCATTGCGCTGACGTTTCCCGTGAAGTGGTGCCGACGGAAGTTGTGAGCATGCGCACAAGGGGGCGAGTGGAGCCGCACTCACTGCGCATGCTCCGTGGATGATGCGCTGAATGTAAGCCTCTGCGCTGGGCTCCGCCCATCATTTACATGTGATCACATCCACTTCCACTTGCGTCGGGTTACGCCAGCGCATTATCGTTACTCTGGCGCAAGTTTACGCGCAACTGCTATGTGAATAACAGTACTTGCGCTGAAAGGGTTGTCAGAGTAACGTAAATGAGAAGCGTTACTCCAGAGCAAAGATGCTCCCATCTACCTGAATCTGGCCCAAAGTGTTTTTTTCTTAAACATATGTCCATTAACCACTTAAGACCCGGACCAAAATGCAGGCAAAGGACCTTGCCCCTTTTTGCGATTCGGCACTGCGTCGCTTTAACTGACAATTGCGCGGTCGTGCGACGTGGCTCCCAAACAAAATTGGCGTCCTTTTTTCCCCACAAATAGAGCTTTCTTTTGGTGGTATTTGATCACCTCTGCGGTTTTTATTTTTTGCGCTATAAACAAAAATAGAGCGACAATTTTAAAAAAAAATCAATATTTTTTACTTTTTGCTATAATAAAAATCCCCCAAAAATATATAAAAAACATTTTTTTTCCTCAGTTTAGGCCGATACGTATTCTTCTACCTATTTTTGGTAAAAAAAATCACAATAAGCATTTATCGGTTGGTTTTCGCAAAATTTATAGCGTTTACAAAATAAGGAATAGTTTTATTGCATTTTTATTATTATTTTTTTTTTTACTACTAATAGCGGCGATCAGCGATTTTTTTCGTGACTGCGACATTATGGCGGACACTTCGGACAATTTTGACACATTTTTGGGACAATTGTCATTTTCACAGAAAAAAATGCATTTAAATTTGCATTGTTTACTGTGGAAATGACAGTTGCAGTTTGGGAGTTAACCACAGGTGGCGCTGTAGGGGATGTGTGGCTATGTGTGTTGTTTACTACTGTAGGGGGGTGTGGCTGTAGGTGTGACGTCATCGATCGCGTCCCCCTATCACAGGGATGACGCGATCGATGCTGCAGCCACAGAGAAGCACGGGGAAGCCGTGTGTACACACGGCTCTCCCCGTTCTTCCGCTCCAGGGACGGATCGCCGCACTGCAGCGGCGATCGGGTCCGCGAATCCCGCGGTCCCGGTCCTGGAGCTTCGGACCGGGTCGCGGGAGCGCGCCCGCGGGCGCGCGCCCGCGACCCACGGCTGGGTACTAAAATCAACGTATATATACGTTGATGTGCCCAGCCGTGCCATTCTGCCGACGTAAATGTGCAGTAGGCGGTCCTTAAGTGGTTAATCCAGTAGAATAATAAACCTATAGTTATCATTTTGTTTTGCCTGAATTCTGTCACATGTCTGTGTATACACAGAGACAGGCTACAGAGCGAAATTCCATAAATGTTTGGTACTGCGCACAAACATATCTATGATTCCTAGTAGTAGGCCTTTCACATGATGCATATATTGTTTATTTTTTTTAAAGAGAAATTGGTCCAATAATTCTGGTAAAAGGCAAAAAGCAATTGTTACATATCTCTAAAATACCTTTTTTATTACAATATAGCGTTCTGCAATATTATGTAAACTTGTGTTTAAAGATTTTTTCTGCATAATAATTCTGCCTTAAAGAAAAAACTAACGGAATGTGACTAATATGACCACACTGTAACTTTTATTTAATTCAAGGCATACAGAACATTAATTCTGAACCGCTACTTTACAATCAATGCTGTCTTGCATTATTCATATTTTAATAAGGAATCTGTATTAAAAAGCGATTCCTGGGCATTTTTCTGTTATAAGTAACATTATAGCTCACACATGTCCATGAATACAAAACATTAGTACAAAAATGAAAATAAATGCCACTTACACAACTAATTAAACATGAAAAAAAGGAAAAAATGTTATTAGCATTTACAGATTTTAATGAAAAGTACAACATAAAGGAAAGGTTTGAGGATGTTTCAGGAGGCTTTCCAACCATACTGTTTGTTGGGAAATCACAATACATACAGTAAATACACACTGGCCCAGATTCACATACAATTAGATTCGCGTAGAATATCAGAAATACTCTACGCCGCCGTTTTTTACCTGGCTCTACGTGGAATCCCGGTAGATTTTGTCCAGTAAACTACGGCGGCGTAGTGTATTTCTCCCAGCGCAAGCCATCTACGCGAGTAGGGGGCGTGAAGCATTTAAAATAGGCGCGTTCCCGCGACGATCGAACTGCGCATGCTCCGTTCAGAAATTTCCCGCCGTGCATTGCGCGAAATCACGTCGTTACGTCATTCGTTGTTTGAGTAGCGTCGTTTACGGACATTCCTATTCCCGAACGAGTTACGTAAAAAAAATTAAATTCGACGCGGGAACGACGGCCATACTTAACATGGGCTACGCTGGTCTAACAGTACCTAGCAAAAAAATGACGTAAGAGATTGCGAAGACCACTCGTATCTTTGTGGATCGTCGTAAAAAGTCATTTGCATATCCCGACGCTGAAAACGACGCGGACTCCTCCCAGCGGCCGCAAAAATATCACAGCGTAGATCCGAAGGCTTACGAAGACGTAAGCCTCTTAAAACGAAGCCCGAAACCGCCGTATCATGGTTTGAGGATTCAAACTAGTGATACGACGCGCAAAATTTGAAATTACTCCTGTCTAACACCAGTTAGACAGGCGTAATTGCTCTGTGAATCTGGGCCACTGACTATAGGAAAATATGGCACCTTATTTAGACTTATTTGTTGCAAGTGCCTGGTTTGGATGTGTACCCATTGTAGGCTGACCATGTAACCAATTAAAGGGGTTGTAAAGGTTTGTTTTTATTTTCTAAATAAGTTACTTTAAGCTAGTGCATTGTTGGTTCACTTACCTTTTCCTTCAATTTCCCTTCAAAATTGTTTTTTCTTTGTTTTCTTTGTCTGAATTTCTCACTTCCTGTTCCTCCTCAGTAAGGTGTTCAGTAAGCTGTTTTAAATGACTTTCCACTGCTCGGATGATGGTGGAAAGCTTATTGAGGAGAAACAGGAAGTGAGAAATTCAAACAAAGAAAAAAAACATTTAGAAGGGAAATAGAAGGAAAAGGTAAGTGAACCAACAATGCACTAGCTTAAAGGAACCAATTTAGAAAAAAAAAGACGAACCTTTACAACCCCTTTAACTCTTTATTTATTCTTAGGCCGCGTACACACGATCGAATCTATCTGCTGAAAACGGTCCGACGGACCGTTTCAGCAGACAAATTCGATCGTGTATACGAGCGGACAGACAGATTTTTCCAGCAGACAGATTTTAAAGCATGCTTTAAAATCTATCTGCTGGGAACCTGTCCGTCCGACATGTCTGCTGGTTAGTACGATCAGACAAATCCGATCAAAACGGTCTGTCAGACCGATTTGATCGGATTTATTTCATGGTGTGTACGCGGCCTTACTGTAATCAATTTTTTTCATTTTTTTACTGCAAAACACAAGCAGTTTTTTTTATAACATTATTACAGATTACATGATACCTGCAATAGATAAAATGTGATATGGCATTGAAATTATTTTGTGAAATGCTGTTCCACATGATTTTATATTAAATAGAATGTTTTCTAAATGTTAGAACTGGTGATTATTGGTTTTATTAGACATACTACGGCCTTTTATATGAGATGAAGCTTTAAAGAATATTAAAAATTAATTTTGCCGAAACCATGAACACTATAGGGCTTACTTATTCTAAACAATTAGTGAAAGCACTTTAAAAAATCTCTCATTGACCTCTAAGTTTGAAGGCTTGTGGAAAAATTCATATTCAAACTATACAACAGAGATACTTATATTTTAGCAAATGTTCTATTACTTCTTATGCAACAGCATCTTGGCAGCCTACCAGACTTCTACTCACAGAAAAGGTTCTTCTAAGCTGTCAGAAAAGATACTTTCACACTGAGGTGCTTTACATGCGTTTTATTGCTAAAAATAGCACCTGCAAAGTGCCTCTCCCGTCACTCCAATGTGAAAACTGAGTGCTTTCAAACTGGAGCGATTCACTTGTGGGTGGTTAAAAAAAGTCATGCAAGCAGCATCTTTGGGGTGCTTTAGGAGTGGTGTATACACCGCTCCTAAAACGCCCTGCCCCTGGAAATCAATGGGCAGCAACGCCGAAGCGCCTGCAAAGCGCTTTGGCAGCTGCGCTTTGCAGGCGCACCACTAAAACTACGGTAAAGCGCTGCTAAAAATAGCGGCCTTTTACCGCCGACGCCCCCCGCCCCAATGTGAAAGTGCCCAAACTGATTTACTGATTTTTTTCTTTGGTAAATTGTCAGACTGGAATGTGACCTATAGCGCTAAGCTCTATAATGTGATGGTTTCCCAAAATTAACGTTTCCCTCTTTTGGTTGTTCTTTTTAATTTAAATTCTGATGGACTTCTTCCTTAAGCCTCTTACACATGATCGTACGATCGTTAGTGCACAGCTTTTCTCTCAAATTTTATGAAGGGACAAAGATGGAATTTTTTTCTCATACCATACCAGATCTTAAGATTTTTCCTTTAACCTCCCTGGCGGTATCCCCGTGCGTGACACGGGGGTGGGTTTTTTCTGCTAAGAACGGTATCCCCGAGTCACGCACGGGGTAGCCATGCAGAGGCTGCAGCGCGCGCTGGCTTACCTTCTTCCTGGATCCAGCGATGCATCCCCGCTGTGTGAGCGAGCGGGTGCTCGCTCGATTCACACAGCGTCCCCGTGTGCTGCCGATCTCCGTTTCCTGCGACGTTACGACGCACGGAAGCGGAGAACGGCGCCAAATTCAAAAATGTAAACAAACACTTTACATACAGTACAATGTAATCTTATAGATTACAGTACTGTATGTAAAAAATACACACCCCCCTTGTCCCTAGTGGTCTGTCCAGTGCCCTACATGTTCTTTTATAAAATAAAAAGTGTTCTTTCTGCCTGGAAACTGTAGATTGCCCATAGCAACCAAAAATGTCCCTTTATGTCAAAAATGGTTTTAGATCAGCTAGAAAACAGCGATAATACATTTTAATCACTTGCAGAATTGAGCGATAGCGATTTGTGGGGAAATTCGTCATAAAAAAAATAAAATAATGACAGCGACAATTCTGCAACTGAGCAAATTTCAGTGTTTTTGAGTTGATTACATTATTGAATATTTTTTATTATAATTACATTATAATTTGTTATAATTATTTATAGTTTTTTATTATATAAAAATATATGATTTTGTTTTTCAAACTTTATCATACCCGGGAAGTCTTGTTTGGACAGATTTAAGCAAGTTATTCCTAAGAATTGCAGGCCTACAGTATAAAATACCAAATTTCCATGCAAATAATTGTACCGCTTTTGGTACGTAATTCCAGACAGAATCATACCGCCAGGGAGGTTAATCGGTACAGTTTTCATCCAAAAATACAATACAAATATATTACATCACTTCTGAATTTGTATTCTGTTTTACAAGAATTTTCGTACTTTAGTAACCTATTTGTTTTTTTTTTAAATGGAGACTAGCATGCAATAAAAAACAGACAATCATTCGACCAATAATCTCATATTGTGTACTAGGTTTTTAGGTAATTTGAAAACTCCACCAGTAACTGACTGGATGGCTAGAACACTATTTTAATCAGTGTTAAGCACATCTTTATGTACACTCAGTTTCATAGATGGTCATTAACCGCTTAAGGACTGCCCACGCCATATATACGTCGGCAGAATGGCACGGACAGGCATCATCACGTACCTGTACGTGGCCCTTTAAATGCCTGTCGTGTTATCACGAGCGCGCCGCCGGCGGCGACCCTGCCGCCTTACCGGTGAGTTGGACCACGGGTCCCAGGGACTCGATCGCCACGGGGATCCCGCAATCATCTCACAGAGGTATAGAGTGGGGAGATGCTTGTGTAAACAAGCATCTCCTTGCTCTGCCTAGTGAGAATGACACTGATCTCGGCTTCGCGTAGCGGAGATCAGTGTCATGTGACATAGAGCCCATCCCCCCTACAGTTAGAAACACAATGCAGGGAACACTTAACCCCTTCAGCGCCACCTAGTGGTTAACCCCTTCACTGCCAGTGTAATTTTCACAGTAACCAGAGCATTTTTATAGCACTGATCGCTGTGAAAATGACAATGGTCCCAAAAATGTGTCAAAAGTGTCCGATGTGTCCGCCATAATGTCGCAGTCACGAAAAAAATCACTGATCGCCACCATTACTAGTAAAAAAAAAATATTGATAAAAATATCCCCTATTTTGTAAACGCTTTTGCACAAACCAATCAATAAACGCTTATTGAGATTTTTTTTTACCAAAAATATGTAGAAGAATTCGTATCGGCCTAAACTGAGGAAAAAAATTTTTTTTTTATATATTTTTGGGGAATATTTATTATAGCAAAAATGTCGCTCTATTTTTGATTATAGCGCAATAAATAAAAACCGCAGAGGTGATCAAATACCACCAAAAGAAACCTCTATTTGTGGGGAAAACAGGCCGTCAATTTTCTTTGGGAGCCACGTCGCATGACCGCGCAATTGTCAGTTAAAGCGACGCAGTGCCGAATCGCAAAAGGTGGCCTGGTCTTTGACCACCCAAATGGTCCGGGGCTGAAGTGGTTAAGGCTGTAATGTGACTACCACACCCATGACACACCTTGGGGTGTAAAATTGGAAGGTCTCATTTTATCTTTTTAAGTCCATTGAGGTTCTTAGGTCCTGCCTTTCTGTGCACCCCTTGCTCTCAAACAGAGGCATGAGATGGGTTTATTTGGGATTGTTTTAATGTCTTATTGTTTGCCAGTGTACAAATCTCCAGAGGGTGGCAGTATAACCAAAATGTCTAGAGATATTCTGCATTCCTTCGTCCCTCAATAGACTTCAAGAGAAAGATCTTACTGCTTTTGAAGAATATGGGCCAGATTCAGCAACACTTGCGCTGGAGTATTTCGATATGTGCCGCGTAACTGTGAAGATGCGCCGTCGTTTCTATGTGCCCGTACCCACCAAACTAGATGCGCCCGAAGACACGGCATTTGCGACCGGCGGAACGTTCCGACGCCAGAGTATCGTCAGCGCATAATTTCGTTTGGCGCATCAGTCGCGCCTATTGATTTCCCCTGCAAATATGCAAATGAGGGAGATTTCCCGATTCGCGAACGGATAAGCACCATACGCTGGCTACATGCGCCGCGCGTATCTCGTCCGTCCGGCGCAAAGTTATTTCTACAAAAGTATACGGATATATGGAAAGACTCCTGCGCTACCAAGGGGGATGGGTGGGAGTGGAATTGGGCTGGAAGGTGGACTGGGGATTCTGCAGCAGACTCCTGACACTCTGTCCTGGGCAGAGAGAAAAATGTATATGTAAAAGAAGGGGGTGTTGTCTGCGCTGAAAGTGAACAGGGGGGGAGGAGGGGGGGTGTAGGTGATAGGGGTGAATGGATGGGACGGGTGGCTGGATGGGTGGATGCAGGTGGGTTTAGGACAACATGATAACCAACATACTCGAAACAATGATGTGAATGAATATACACATAAGGGTGATAACCAATAAATACAAAAATTATTATTACAATAAGGAAACACCCAACACACTAGCCAGTGTAATGTGAAACCAGTGAAAAACAATCCTAAATCCAAACTATAAGACCAGAGAAAATTCCATGAGGAAATGCCTCTGGATGGAAAAAATGTGAAATAAATAAAGTCTCTAGTGAAAAAACCCAAGAGTCCAGATAAGTCCAAATTGAAATGGTGGTGCCAGGAAAGGGTGACAGCAGAAAGCACCTCAGGTGGTCCCCAGCTCCTCACCTCAAGGCTATATCTCGGATAGCCTGCAACAGCACCTCCCGGTGGAGGACAGTGATCCCTCGGCAGGGCAAGCAGCAGAGGCACTCCTCAGCGGTAAAGGTAAAGCAAAAAAGAAGAAAGCAAGTGAGTGACAATAAAAGACGTCTAGTAGGCAACTAGTGTCACTCGTACATCCACTCACCACGGGGTGATGGATGATGGGCCTATCTCCCACGAACAGCGAGTTCGTACTTCTAATGGCAGATATCCTCTTCTAAGCTGGCCAGATGGTCACTCACAACAAGGGATCTCTCAGATGGCATACATGATAAAAGAAACAGACCATAGCGCAATCCCGCAAGGTAAAAAACACATTTAATAAAAAATAAAACTCACATTTAAAACGATCCAAAAGGCACAAAACAAACAGACGTCAGGAACACACTGCGTCAGGCGTGTGGACTCTGTGGCTCCTAGGATCCCTACGCGTCTCGTCACACCTCATGTATGCCATCTGAGAGATCCCTTGTTGTGAGTGACCATCTGGCCAGCTTAGAAGAGGATATCTGCCATTAGAAGTACGAACTCGCTGTTCGTGGGAGATAGGCCCATCATCCATCACCCCGTGGTGAGTGGATGTACGAGTGACACTAGTTGCCTACTAGACGTCTTTTATTGTCACTCACTTGCTTTCTTCTTTTTTGCTTTACCTTTACCGCTGAGGAGTGCCTCTGCTGCTTGCCCTGCCGAGGGATCACTGTCCTCCACCGGGAGGTGCTGTTGCAGGCTATCCGAGCTATAGCCTTGAGGTGAGGAGCTGGGGACCACCTGAGGTGCTTTCTGCTGTCACCCTTTCCTGGCACCACCATTTCAATTTGGACTTATCTGGACTCTTGGGTTTTTTCACTAGAGACTTTATTTATTTCACATTTTTTCCATCCAGAGGCATTTCCTCATGGAATTTTCTCTGGTCTTATAGTTTGGATTTAGGATTGTTTTTCACTGGTTTCACATTACACTGGCTAGTGTGTTGGGTTTTTCCTTATTGTAATAATAATTTTTGTATTTATTGGTTATCACCCTTATGTGTATATTCATTCATATCATTGTTTTGAGTATGTTGGTTATCATGTTGTCCTAAACCCACCTGCATCCACCCATCCAGCCACCCGTCCCATCCATTCACCCCTATCACCTACACCCCCCCTCCTCCCCCCTGTTCACTTTCAGCGCAGACAACACCCCCTTCTTTTACATATATATTTCTACAAAAGGCTGCTTTATCTTTACTCCAGACGGTCAGAGGTCAGCAGGAGAGCAGCTACAGCAGCGTTACCGACGATAGGAGCTAGCTGAACAACCACACTTGCAAGGACAACACCTCTGTGTGCCAACATGCCAGGAGCAATTGTGGTCCTCAAACTACTGATGGGTCCCCCGGAACGAAGGAGGCGGGCACGTGAGAGGATATACCGCACTCGTATGAGCCTCTTTGGCATGGGTGATGAGGAGGTGTATCGCCTCTTCAGATTCAGCCCTGATGCAATACTTGAACTAACCACAACCCTGCAGGATGACATCACCAGCAAGACACACCGCTCACAAGCAGTGCAGCCACTGGTGAAGGTCCTGGCAACACTTCATTTCCTTGCAACTGGATCATTCCAGCGTACAAGTGGAGTGGTGGCTGGGATGTCACAGTCCTCCATAAGCAGATGTGTGCACCAGGTTGTCCCTGCAATCCTCAGACGCATGTCCAACCAGTTCATCAGACCAACCACTGAGGAGCTGCGGCTGAAGGCAATGACAGATTTCTACAACATTGCCAGATTCCCACGCACTGTGGGGGCCATTGATTGCACACATGTGGCCCTACAGCCCCCCAGTGCCACAGAGCACATATACCGCAATCGGAAGCATTGGCATTCCATCAACGTACAGGTGATAGCTGATGCCCAACGCCTCATATGGCACGTCCGTGCCAAACACCCCGGGTCCAGCCATGACAGCTTCATATACAATCAGAGCCCCATCCCAGCAGAATTTAACCAGAACATGTATGGGGACAGCTGGCTGGTTGGTGAGTGACATGGGAGTCTGGCATGACTATCCCCTCCCGTGATGCACAACAGAAGTGGCACATGCATGACTAACATTCTCCTGTCTTTTACCTTACAGGTGACTCTGCATATGCATTGGGACCCCATCTAATGACTCCTTTCCGGAACCCCCAAACCAGAGGAGAGAGAAAATACAATGAAGCACACATCAAAACACGTGGAGTGGTGGAGCAAACATTTGGGCTCCTGAAGTCCCGTTTCCGCTGCCTGGATAAGTCCGGGGGGACCCTATTGTATTCCCCTACCTTTGTGTGTCAGATCATCGGTGCATGTTGCATTCTGCACAACTTTGCTATGAGAAAAGGCCTGCAGATTGACATACGTGATGACCTGACCCCCGACCCACACAGTCCCCACCTGCCAGAGGACACCCAGTCTGCTGATGGAAGAGCAGTCAGGAGGGTCCTCGCCGTAGGCATCTTTGGACACTAAACCAAAACATTAATAACACAGACAATGCACGCGTGTACACCACTGATGTCCCTAGATCACACACACCACATACACATCGCATTGGATTAGCCCAAGTCCAGCATGTAGGACTTGGGAGCAGCAACGCCAGCGTCAAGGCCCCAATGATGTCACTGTCCATTCATACACCTTTCACACGTCATTCATACAGCCGTGGGGTTAACTTCACCACCACGGCCGAGGGTGACACCCCTTACTGTCAGGAGTGCCACCCTCTCACATTCACACACCATTCACACTGTCCCCTGCACTCCTGACCGTGTGCAGTAAAAAAAGAAATACAAAATCTCATAACCTGAGAAAAAAAATAAACAAAAACTCATGACCTGAGTATAAAATAAAGAATACAAAATAAACAAAAACTCATGACCTGAGTCTAATTAAAAAAATCATAGAAACCAAAACAAAAAAAAAGCCTCATCGGGGATGCCGGGGGCTTCTTCTGGGGGCCCCTGTCTGCCTCCTCAGCTGCCTGGATGGAGTGGGTGGGGGTGGGGGGGCATCTGGAGGTGGCTGATCCCCAGGTGGGCCACTCCTGGCAGGTGTGGCCTGCATGCCCTCCAAGGCCATGGCTATCCGGCCGAGGTAATTGTTCGTCTGGGCCTGCATCCGGAGCTGACGGGTGACCTGGTAATGCTGGGCCCGCCGACTCAGCCTCCCCTGGTCCCGGATGGCAGCACTGTTACCCTGGATGGCAGCAGTGTTAGCATGGACGGCTGCAGTGAGGTCCCTTATGTCACCCTGCACCTCCCCCAAACTGGTGACCACTGCAGCGCAATTACAGCTGACATCCTGGACTGCGTTGCTTATCTGGGCAACGGAGCCCAGGCTGTCAGACACTTTCTGTAAGTGGCCAACTATGGCCCCCATTTGTTCTGTCTGTCTGGCGTGATCCCTCGCCAACTGGTCCTGGACAACATCAGACACCCCCCTGGTCTTCTGGGTCGCCTTCCTGGGGCCAGAAGATGGTTGTCCCTGGGGGGAAGGAGTCACCCTTGAGGGGCTTCCAAGGATAGGGGAGGGGATAACAGATGGCCCAGGAGAAGGGGAGGAGACCTCCAAAACTAAAGTAAAGTCCTGCTCTGCCACAGCAGGCTCCTCCTCAACGACCTCGGCAGGTGTGGTGTGGCCACTCTCCTCCACCACCTCTTCACCACCCAGGGGCTCGGACACACGATGGCGTGGGGGGGATGGGGTGGAATGGACGCTGACCGATGATGGCCCAGCTCCGTCATCTGTGGATGACACAAAGCAGACACATGTTGGTGGTCCCACACACTTGGCACATGTACCCTCCCCCCCAAATGCAACAAATCAAATAGGGGATAAAAAACACTTACCTGTCCTGGAGCCTTCCTCCATGGAGTCATAGCCTGGGACCCCCTCCACCTGCTCCCTCTCCAGGCAGCGTGCGACCACCTCCTCCTCCGCGGTCAGGGTGACAGGACATGGGGGACCACCACCTGTGCCCCTCTCATGCCTCCTGATGGTGGACACCTTGCCCCTCACCTTGCGCCGCAGGTCATTAATTTTCTTCTGAATGTCCCCAGCAGTCCGGGTGGAGTACCCCAAAATATTGACCCGGCCAGCAATGGTGTCCAGGATGCCCTGCTTCCTCTCCCGGCTGGTCTTACGGCTCTTTTTCCCATGGAGAAAATGATTATAAGTCTCCATCGCGGATATGATCACTGTGAATTAAAGTTCAGGTTCCTCCTCTCTCTGGGGGTAGCGGGAGCAGCCATCACAGCACAAAAGTATCTTCCCTGGGGTGGGGGGAAACGGATATACTTTTGCGCCGGAATGGCGTTTCCGCCTGTGCTTTTAAGCGCCCAACGGAAGGCATTGCGCTGACGTTTCCCGGGAAGTGGTGCCGACGGAAGTTGTGAGCATGCGCACAAGGGGGCGAGTGGAGCCGCACTCACTGCGCATGCTCCATGGATGATGCGCTGAACGTAAGCCTCTGCGCTGGGCTCCGCCCATCATTTACATATGATCACACCCACTTCCACTTGCGTCGGGTTACGCCAGCGCATTATCGTTACTCTGGCGCAAGTTTACGCGCAACTGCTATGTGAATAACAGTACTTGCGCTGAAAGGGTCTTCAGAGTAACGTAAATGATTAGCGTTACTCTGGAGCAAAGATGCTCCCATCTACCTGAATCTGGCCCTATGTAATTACTTTAATGTACAGTACATAGTATAGGCAAGTTTTCTATTAAATAAAAATTGTAATTAAATAAAAAAACAGAGAATTTACTCTATAACACAAGAATGAAGCTGAACTTTTCAGAATAGGAGGCTGCATTTGTCAAAATAAAAAAAAAACAGTCAGGTTTAATCCTCTTTTGTAAACTAGCAGTGAAAGAAAAGTTTTAATCTGGGTTACCTGTGTGGTTTTGCACGCCACAGGCTTTTCAATAAAAGGTAATACAGACAATGCTTATTATATTTTGAAGGATAAGTGTCATTATGTTTATTGGTATGCAAGCCAATTGAATGCATTTGCATGTTGGGCAATGAATGGTTTACTTATTGTGTACATTTGTTTGTCCTAGAAGTAATGTGGCTTGGAAACAAAGCAAGTGGAAACTGCTTTGCAGTTGTCTATCTTGTACGTTCACACTAGCTCCTCTTGGGCATTTAACATTTAGTATTATTTGAATATGTTGTCTATATATATTCAGCTTTATTGTTTTAAATTACAATTTTTTTTAATACATCGTTTGTGGAAGGCAATGTTTTGTGTTAAATGGACTATCCCATAAGGAAAAAGAAGGGAAATTATTCCAACAGAACACTTAGGGAGTATTTCCTCAATAGATGCAGCAATATCTATTTAAAACATAACATACAAATTATGCAAATTTCATTATATAGGGTAGGCCTAAGGTAGAGAATCCTTCATGGCTGAAACTAGGGAGGGCAGGGGGGGTTCCTGCCCTGGGTGATGCATCTAGGGGGATGCCAGCTTCTAGTGACCATCAGGATGGTAAAACTTTATCACCAAGACCTCTCAAACAAAGAGGTACCTGATTTTGACATACTGTACATGACATGGAATATTACAATGAAGTCCACTTTACAGGAAACCACGCTGTTCACATTAGCATATTGTGAAGCATTTATCCACTGGTAGATTCAAAGATTGTGGGATAACCTTTATATCATCATTAGAATTTTTTTGAAAGTATAAGATATCCATAAATTATAAAATATTTAATTGCTTGGCTTTTTTATGGACATTCTATATCACTGAATGAACCCCTTTCCACCAGTTGTACGCATATATGTGTAAGCAGAGTGGGTGCTTCTAGTCAGAATAACAAGCCGGAGGCAGTAGGTTGGGCTATAGGCCACATGATCACTGAGGTAGCCACTCATAGTGATCACTTGTACGAGAAGCCCCCCCCCCCTATCTTTGTCCTTAGAACATTAGTCAAAAGAACAAACCACTCTCTAGAAGAGTGAAAAAAGTCTGTAAAAAAAGTCTGTAAAAAATAAAAAAAATAATAGTTATATCAGGACTTCAGTCAGTGTTAGTGTAAGACCCCTTTCACACTGGAGGAATTTGTCAGGCACTTTAGCGCTAAAAATAGCGCCTGTAAAGCACCTGAAAAAGCCTCAGCTGCAATCCAAGTGTGATTAGAGTTAATGAGAGTTCTTTGACCATTAATGACATCTTTAACACAATAACAAAAATGTATTGGTAAGTAGTAAGAAGGCCTAAAATAATGTTAGCCGTTTATTATATTTAAGATTTAATATCTCAAAGATATGATGTGGGTTAAATGAGAGTTCTTTGACCAAGAGTGAAAGCTTTAACACAAAAACAACATGATTTCACATAAATTCATAAGGCAACACTAATACACAGCAATCTATCTATTGTACAGGAAAAGGGTAAAGATCACACATTACATGTATTATACTCTGTATTCCTTCTCAAAACATTAATCTCCAAAACAACAGGACAGAAAAGACGCAAGACAAACATTTACATACAAGCAAAAGGGAGATTCTCCATAGTTACAATGCTACTGCCCACAAAGGTTCCATTCTGGTGACTGCTCTACCACAGAGTGTTGTCTCCCCTCCCATCTAATCCAGGAGGCCAACCCCTCCTCTATCCTTTGCCAAGTGAAGGAGTTGGAGCCGGATTTGGGGCCTGCGATGCGACCAGACAAAAGTACGAAACATAGAGTCAATGCGTTTGAAGAATGCTGGGGGGGGGGGGGGCGGATGGGAAGCGCCTTAAGCAGATACAATACCCTCGGCAGTAGGGTCATCTTTAGGGCACTGCACCGTCCAAACCACGTCAGCATGAGGGAGTGCCAGTGAAGAAGATCTGTCTTAAGGCGCAGAAGCAAAGGTGCAAAATTTGCCAAATACAAGTCAGCGGGATCACAAGTAATGTCGACTCCTAAGTATCGGATCATACTGGTCGCACATCTCAAAGGAAAGGTCGATCGCAAGTGTCGGACAGTGGCCCTATCCACTGATATGTTGAGTATTGAAGACTTGGATAAATAAATTTGAAAGAGGGATAGGGCACCGTGCTCCAGAAGGGTCCTAACCAGAGTTGGGAGGGAAGTGAGAGGTTCTGTGAGGAAGAAGATGAGGTAATCTGCGAAGGCTGCCACCTTGTGGGACCCAGAAGACTTTTAATAACCGGAGATACCCGCATCTGCCCTTATTCTGCAAAGAAGCGGCTCGAACGAGAGTATAAAAATCAAAGGGGTCAAGGGGCACCCCTGTCACGTGCCATTGCAGATGTCGAAGAAGTCAGACCTTGTTTTGTTAACTTTGACCGCCGCAGAGGGATGAGAGTACAGAGACAGAATCCAGCCCAGCATCGAGGACCGAAGGCCGATGTGTTCCAAGGTGGCCCGTATAAAGGACCAATCCACGCAGTCAAAGGCCTTCTCTGCATCCGTGGACAGCAGGAGAAAAGCCCGTTTGGATGTCCTGGCCGCGTGAATCAGGGTAACCACTCGGACGGTGTTATCCTGCGGCTCCCTTTGCGGCACAAAGCCTGCCTGGTCCCTATGTATGAGACTCGGTATGTGAGGGAGCAGCCTGTTTGCCAAGATTTTGGCAAACAGTTTCAGGTCCATATTCAAAAGCGCTATCGGGCGATAGTTTCCACAACGCAACGCGTCCTTCCCCTCCTTTGGGATAAGAGAGATGTAAGCTCTCAGAGTGTCAACTGGGAAAGAGTCACCCTTCGGGATAGAATTTAAGTCCGAGACCAAGGGTGGCGACAGCATATCAAAAAAGGTCTTATAATACGTCGGGGTTAAACTGTCAGGGCCAGGGTCCTTCTTCGGCTTTGAGGCAGAAAGGGCCGCTCCCAACTCCTGATGAGTTCCTCCAACTCCTCCTGAATCGCACTCGAAAGTGAGGGCCGAGTTCCTCGCAAGCTTTAAGGAGATCCTGAAAGGTCGACCGAGCCAAACTAGCCTTATGAGAACACTCCAATCTGCGTATCAGGGCGAGAAGTTTTTCTGTGAGACGGGTTCTCTCCCTTTTCAGATGAGCCCCGATTTTGATCAGTGTGCCCCTGACCACCGTCTTATGGGCCTCTCAGACCACCAAGGGATTGGCAACTGAGCCAGAATTAGTGGAGAAGTAGTCCCGCAACATGGTCAGCACCTCGTCGCAAATTTCCTCAGATTGGAGCAGGGCTTCATTCAGCCTCCAGGATGGAGGAGAGCGGGACATGTTTACGAAAGTACAAAATGATGAAAATCCTTTTTCTGTTAGTATTTTCAGTCGCATGTTCATATGACATCTATGTCATATGAACATGCGACTGAAAATATGTACAGAAAAAGATTTTCATCATTTTGTACTTTCGTAAATATATTGCGGGATTCGCAGCACTTTCAACATGCGGCTCATCCATATTAACTATTGTTAAGCCCCATACACTTGGTCAGACTTTTTTAAACACAAACATAAAAACGATCGTTTTCCGTTCATTCTCAGAAAATTTGTTCGTTTTCAAACTACATCAGAAAACCATTTTTGGGTTCAAAAGTCTGGCCAACTGATCTCCCTTCAGATGAAAATCCACAGAAAAGTTTATTTGGCTTTACTGTACAACTCACTGTACTAGTGTACTCAGCACAAAAGAGAAGCTGCCTCACTAACTACACTCACTCACTGCCCATTCAAAAAAACGAAAATGACATCTATCACAAAAGATTTGCATTCTGTATCTTGAAACCCTTTTCTTTTGCTATTTTCAGTCGTATGTTCATATGACATCTAAAACAAAAGATTTGCATTCTGTATTTTGAAAACAAAATACGAACAGAAAATAGGAATTCAAAATACAGAATGCAAATCTTTTGTTATGGATGTCATATGAACAATGAACATACGACTGAAAACAAACAGAAAAAGGATTCAAACAAAATACAGAATGCAAATCTTTTGTTATTGATGTCATTTTCGTTCTTTCGTCGTTTTCGTTTTGTCGTTTTTTTTTGTCGGATCGTTCGTTCGTATTTGCGGTTGTTCATTATGCGGCTCATTCGTAATCCCGTTGTTTTCGTATTTTGGTGCTTTAATTTTTTCGTATGTACACATTATCCCGCGGGTAGGAAAATGAACATTTTCGTACGAAAATAACATTCGTATGAACGGGAATGCACATATCTAGTGAGATCTTTGTGCGACAACAGCAGGTAGTCCAGTCGTGAACCTGAGAAAAAAAGGTGTAATCCCGCTCCTGTGGATTAAGCATCTGCCAGGGATCCACTAGCCGCAGAGTGTGTAAATCCCCCTTTAAGCCCCGCAGCCGAGAATAAGAGAGACATCGAGTGACGGGTCCATCGCAAAATTAAGATCTCCACCGAAAATAAGCATCCCCTCTGTGAACTCCAGAAGGAGTCTCTGCAAAAAAAATTGCGGATGGTCCACATTAGGGAAATAAACGTTGACCCGCACATCAAACACCGCCCCCTTCAGTAGAAGAAAGCTACCCTGTGCATCCGTCCGCAGCGCATCAAAAGTCCACGGCACCGATTTAGCCAGTAAGATGCTAACCCCCTTAGATTTGGAGATCGGAGAGACACTACGGTAGACCACCGGGAATACTGTCACCACGAAAGTGGGTTTATTGCAAGAAGGCCACTTGGGTCTTGCCTTTGCTTAACTCTGCCAGAAGCCGTGAGCACTTCTCTGGGCCAGATTCAGAAAGATTGGCGTATATTTGTGCGGGCGTAGTGTATCGTCTTTACGCTACGCCGCCGCAACTTAGAGAGGAAAGTGCTGTATTCACAAAGCACTTGCTCCCTAAGTTACGGTGGCGTAGCGTAGATGGGCTGGCGTAAGCCCGCCTAATTCAAAGTAGGTGGAAGGTGGGCGTGATACATGTTAATGAACCATGACCCCATGTAAATGAGGTGCCGAACGAACGGCGCATGCGCCGTGCATGGACATATTCCAGTGCGCATGCTCTGAATCACATTGCAAATACTTAATGCTTTCGACGTGAACGTAACTTCTGCACAACCCTATTCGCGTACGACTTACGCAAACAACGTAAACGATGAAAAATGTGATGCTGTTGCGACGTCCATACTTAACATTGCCTGTGCCTCCTATAGCAGGGGTAAATTTACGCCGGTCATACGCCTTACGTAAACGACGTATATCAATGCGCCGGGCGCAAGTACGTTCGTGAATCGGCGTATCTAGCTCATTTGCATATTTTTATTAGGAACGTCTAATGCGTCCAGCGTAACTATGCGCCCACGATACGCCGGCGTAGGCAAGTTACGCCGGACGACTGAAGCCATGTTTTTTGGCGTATCTTGCTTTCTGAATCGGCGTAAAGATGCGACGGCGGACATTTGTACTTACGTCGGCGTAAAGTCTTGAGATACGCCGGCGTAAAGCCTTTCTGAATCTGGCCCTTTGTAATTACATACTGCTGACCAAAGTGTTCATTGTCTAAACCAGTGGTTCCCAACCTTCTAGTGCCGTGACCCCTTGATAAAATCTCCCAAGTTGTGGGGACCCCTAACGGTAAAATTATTTTTGTAGAGTAGGTTGTCGGCACCCAAGGCAAGGCAAGGCAAGGCAAGGCAAGGCAAGGCAAGACAAGTAATTTGCGTCCCTTCCACTCGTACAGTATTAAAACCCCTTTTTAGGATGTACCACTCTTTCTCTTCTTTTTTTTTCCCTTTTATCTCTCTCGACAAAGCCGGCTGACGGTCTGATGTGCCTACACACCGATCGTGTCAGAATGCGGTGACATAAAACACACATGCGTGCTGAAAAAAACTAAGTTCAATGCTTCCAAGCATGCGTAAACTTGATTCTGAGCATGCGCTGCCTTTTGACCGATGCCTTTGCATACTAACGATCGGTTTTGACCCATCATTCAGGCATCCATCGGTTCAATTTTAAAGCAAGTTCTCTGTTTTTGGACCGAAGGACAACTGACCGATGTGGCCTACACACGATAGATTTGGACCGATGAAACTGAACTTCAGTCCGTTTTCATCGGTTTTGACTGATCGTGTGTACGCGGCCTTACTCTTTGGTGGGGGAATGGGATGAGTGGCAGTGCAGCAGGGGGTTCTCATTAGACAACTTTGGTGCTCTTGATCAAGGTCATCTGCTGATCTGAGAACTGTAGTGGGAGCTTTTAATGGCAACTGTAATCACAGGTAGTGTTACTCACTGTGTCTCTGACTTTGTGGTGTCTCGTAGCAGTGACACCTATGCCGAAATGAGGAGATAGGGTCTCCTCCAGCCCCTCCCACTTCACATTCCTCACCAGTCAACTGACCTCTAGTCTCTGCCCCCCCAGCAATGCTGTGAACTGAATGGGCGGCTGCGATGAAGCCGAGTGGGCGGCTACATGCTCCAGGAACAGCCCAGCTGGACACCCACAGACTCCAGGGACAGCCCTGCTGGACAGCTGCGAAAAGGCTAGTAGAGCGATGCGGGCTTCAGGAACAGCCCAGGGTTCGGGGACCCCTGGCAAATCGTCATTTGACCCCCGAGGGGGTCCCGACCCCCAGGTTGAGAACCACTGGTCTAAACAGTTTATGGTTGCTAAATAGCCCCAGACTATTTTAATTAGGGTTGTCCCGATACCGATACCAGTATCGGTATCGGGACCGATACCGAGTATTTGCAGGAGTACTTGTACTCCCGCAAATTCCCCCGATACCAGAATAGAATACTTTTTTCGCCCCCCCCCCCGCCGCTGCCGCCGAACGCCGCCGCCGCATCGAAACCCGCCGCCGCACGGGTTAAACATCATGCGGGCACATCACAGCATTCATTTGAGTAGCTGTAGTCTTCCCGCCCGCATAGACACTTCCCCTTGCTCGGAATTGGATGGGTGATCATGATCTGTCCAATCCCGAGCAAGGGGGAGTGTCTATGCGGGCGTGAACACTACAGCTATTCAAATGAATGCTGTGATGTTCCCCGGGCGGCGGTGGCTAGGTAGGGTGGACATGGCTGCATATATGGGTGACATGGCAGTATATATGGGTGACATGGCAGTATATATGGGTGACATGGCTGCATATATGGGTGACATGGCTGCATATATGGGTGACATGGCTGCATATATGGGTGACATGGCTGCATTTGTGGGTGACATGGCTGCATTTGTGGGTGACCTGGCTGCATATATGAGGGGACATGGCTGCATTTGTGGGTGACATGGCTGCATTTGTGGGTGACATGGCTGCATATATGGGTGACATGGCTGCATCTGTGGGTGACATGGCTGCATTTGTGGGTGACATGGCTGCATTTGTGGGTGACATGGCTGCATATATGGATGACATGGCTGCATATATGGGGGACATGGCTGCATATATGGGGGACATGGCTGCATTTGTGGGGGACATGGCTGCATTTGTGGGGGACATGGCTGCATTTGTGGGGGACATTTAAAAAAAGTATCGGTATTCGGTATCGGCGACTACTTGAAAAAAAGTATCGGTACTTGTACTCGGTCCTAAAAAAGAGGTATCGGGACAACCCTAATTTTAATGAAGTGCTTCTTTAAGGTTGGCTCAGACAAAGTGTTAGACTGGGTTCACATATATGTAAATTTAATTAGTCTTTTAGTGCATCCAATTTACAGTACATAACGTGTGAATGTGACCAGCTTTCAAAGTGGTTAATACATGCCTGGGGCTGTTTTGAAAAGGGTGTTTTTGGGTCAAGTTCAGGTGTGAACCTTTGCCCGCACCTGAACTGGTGAACAGAAATGCACCAGTCTCTGGACTGCAAACCGCAGCCGGACATGTGTGAACCTATGACCATGCCATAGCCTAACTGCAGTGCAATGAGGCCACACTGATTGTTCACTACTCATGTCGCATCATCCTTGTCCTTGGAGTGTCAAGAGTAGAGTACTGTATAGTAAATTATTTGCCCTTTCTCAGGCAGCCCACAGATAATACAGTTTTTTTTTTCATTTACCCAGCTTGTTAAATGAAAAAAAATGGACCCGATTCCCCTATCCACACACTAAATATTTTGATCCATGTATGGCCAGCTTAAAAGCTACCTCAGAATCAATATTGAAGCTGAACTCTCTACACAGTGCCATGCTGATATTGAGTGTTATTTGGATGTAAAATAGCTTTGCTGCAAGCCACTCATGTATAGGTCTTGTAGCAGACTGCTGGTCTTCTAAGGCTGGTTTCGCACAGGCTGTCCAATCAGTACACACGGCCGAGGTTCTCGGCAGAAACCAGCGAGAACCTCGCTGGGAGCCGCATTCTGCCGAGAACCTCGGCCATGTGTACGCTCTCGGCGAGCCCCGCCCGTCGGGAAACCCATCGAGCAAATAGAGAACAGGTTCTCTATTTGCTCGACGGCCCGTCGGGATGAATGGCTGGTTGCCTTTCCCGACGGGCGGGTCGCCGATTCTGACGGCCGGCAGAGAACCTTGATGGGCGGAACGATGTGTTCCACCCGTCGAGGTTCTCTGCCGTGTGTACGGGGCCTTAGCGGGGAGATTTCTTGCTGAGCAGGTGGATGAGGACTACAGAAAACACCCGTGTGAAACCAGCCTTAGAACTCCCAGAACAAAACCTTTAAAGCCTTCAGGTTGCATGGGGATGGGAATGCATACCTAGTTCCCTATCTGACACCTATTTTGTTATACTTTGATGTAGCCTCCAAAAGGTCCCACACCAAGTGGCTTTATATTACTTTTGGTGCAGTCACAAAAGAGAATGGGTGGGTGCTTCTGGCATGTAAGGAATTTTTGAATGTGCACAATATGCTTAGCTATATGCTACCCACATTATAAGTGATATGGGGGATCATGTTTAAATTATTAGAAAACACATGTCAAAAACATGTTATAACCTGAACTACCAGAACTATTAAGCCTTGTACACACGATCAGTCCATCCGATCAGAACGGTCTGAAGGACCGTTGTCATAGGTTAACCGATGAAGCTGACTGATGGTCTGATGTGCCTACACACCATCAGTTAAAAAAACGATTGTATCAGAACGCGGTGACGTAAAACACAACGACGTGCTGAAAAAAATGTTCAATGCTTCCAAGCATGTGTCGACTTGATTCTGAGCATGAGTGGATTTTTAACCGATGGTCATGCCTACTAACGATCGGTTTTGACCTATCGGTTAGGAATCCATAGGTTAATTTTAAAGCAAGTTGGCTTTTTTTTAACCGAAGGTTAAATAACCTATGGGGCCCACAAACAATCGGTTTTGACCGATGAAAGCGGTCCATCAGACCGTTGTCCTCTGGCTAACCTATCGTGTGTACGAGACCTAAGACTGCCTTGTTACAGGAGCCAGAGGAGCATAATGTTTGCAGATGCAGGTGCTACAATGTGAGATCCAGAATATTGCTTTGCTACAAGACCTACAATGTTTCCATATTACCAATGACGGCATATCCATATTACCACAATGCATCTAGATAACTACAACACCCTATTCCTATTCCTATTCCTATTTACATGAAATCCTACATTGAGAGGTGGGGAGCTCAGAGGCTGCTTGCTAACCTATGCTTCATTATGCTGTGCATTCACACTGTCAAGGTTTAGTGATCAAAATCAGTGGGGAAGAACATGGACACTGCTGGGGATGTGGAAACTGATTAATTAACAATGTCTGAGGAGTGGTCAATATGCAACTATAGTGTTGAGGTTGTCTGTTTTACAAAGTGAGGAATGTCTCTAGAGGGAGCCTGAGCACTGGAAAGTAAACAAATTCTGTACTAAAATTGGTTCATGTTTTATGCAATTAAATTCAGTACTGGGAGCAGAATCACCTGAAACTAGAGAAGAGGAAATTGCAATCTGGCCTTATCTTGACTGGTTCTTAATAATATGTATCAAAGAGTATTTTTTTTGTTTAGTAGGTAAAGGATTAGAACCATTATCCGTTTTTTTATAGACACCCATGGCTCCCTATGCAAAAGTTTTCTTTCACTTTCTGTTATTCTGACATTTTTTTTTTACCATACAGGCGGTAGGGGGAAATCTGTAACAAGACAGTGGGGGAGATTTACTAATACTAGAGCACTCTCACCCAATCATTTGCACCATCGGATGCAGCTGTGCATAGTAACTAATCAGATTCTAAAATGTTATTGTCAAAGCTTAATTGATCAAGTTGAAGTTAAAAACTGATTGGTTACAATGCACAGCTGCACCAGATTTTGAGTGATCCAGTTTTAGTAAAGTTTTAATGGGTTTTAATCTTCCCATTCTCAGCTAAAAAAAATCTCCTTTTGTTAGATTTGGTATTTCCCACATTTATTCTCTTTGGAAACCATTGTCACCAGGGGCATTGCTAGGTGCCAAAAAGACCAGGGGCTTCAGCCCGCAGGCCAAGCTGGCACCGGGGGGGGGGGGGGCCTGCGGTCAGCGGAGTGGTGCAGGGTGACCTACCTGACACACACACCCAGACCTGTGTGTGTGTGTCAGTACACACACTGACATAACCTGCATACACTAACACTGACCACTACACTACACTACACTGACCACACTACACTACACTGGCCACACTACACTGACCAGACCACACTACACTACACTGACCACACTACACTGCACTGACCACACTACACTGACCAGACAACACTACACTGACCACACCACACTACACTACACTGACCACACTACACTGACCAGACCACACTACACTGACCAGACAACACTACACTGACCACACCATACTACACTACACTGACCACACTACACTACACTGACCACACTACACTACACTACACTACACTACACTGACCACACTACACTACACTGACCACGCTACACTGACCACACTACACTGACCACACTACACTGACCACACTACACTACCCACACTACACTACACTGACCATACAACACTACACTGACCACACTACACTGACCAGACAACACTACACTGACCACACTACACTACACTACACTACACTAAACTGACCACACTACACTGCACTGACCAGACAACACTACACTGACCACACTACACTGAGCAGACAACACTACACTGACCACACCACACTACACTTACCACACTACACTGACCAGACAACACTACACTGACCACACCACACTACACTACACTGACCACACTACACTACACTGACCACACTACACTGACCACACTACACTACACTACACTGACCACACTACACTGACCACACTACACTGACCACACTACACTACCCACACTACACTGCACTGACCAGACAAAACTACACTGACCACACTACACTGACTAGACAACACTACACTGACCACACTACACTACACTACACTGACCACACTACACTACACTACACTGACCACACTACACTGACCAGACTACACTACACTGACCACACTACACTGACCACACTACACTGACCACACTACATTACCCACACTACACTGCACTGACCAGACAACACTACACTGACCACACTACACTGACCAGACAACACTACACTGACCACACTACACTACACTATACTGACCACACTACACTACACTGTGTGTGTTGTGACACCGGCGCAACTAATTTATGATACCTATGCTTCCAATCTGCTGCAGTTGCTGTAGACACCTGTGACAGGTGATATATGAAGAATAAATTGTGTATATGTGACATATACTACCGCGCTAATTGCATAAACCTAATTATCAAAAACATATAGAATATATAAATTAACAATACATCCCTAAACACCAGTGCTAACTCAAAAAATTCAACTCAGAATAAATGTGTAGTCCTTCTGTGCATGCTGGTGCACCTATAAACACCAGTGCTAGCTCCAAAAGAATTTTTAACTCAAAATAAATGCATAAATAAAGTCCTTTAGTGCATGCTGTTGCACCTATGATTACGTGCTATTGCTCATATGCAGCAGTGCCTCAGTCCTATTAAACCTTCCAAAGTGTCAAAAGATGACCTCCGTGACGTTTACACCCTTAAAGTGTGACCACCACCTCTATTCAAAGATTGCGCTCACCAGATCATGGAAATGAGACAGCATATAGCATCCTTAAACAACGGCTCCACGCGATCCTCAATCATAAATGTCAGACCCAGATGGCTCTTTGCGTTTGTTCTCCCAAAAAGAAAAAAAGCCTCTTATGGTGTAATAGAGTTACAACCAATTTATTAAAAACAAGAAAGCCTTAAGATCACACTCACATGCTCCGATGCCCAGCCGGCATTAGCTTATCCAGCGTTACTGTTTGTGCGGCGTGCATTCCAACCCTCGCTCGTGTTGCGGTTCAACTGGCGGAAGCTGCAGTACTGAACAATGGCGGAGGCTGGTGACACAATTCCGTGTATGTGAGAGATATTGCCCAAATGCCTCTACATGTTTCGCATGCACGCATGCGTCATCAGGAAGCTCTTCCTGATCTCCTTAATTACACAGTCGGATACCACAATTTTCGTACCTACCATGAAAAACTCTATAATGCAAGAATCTATAGAAGAACCTTGATTTCGAAGAAGGAACCCCCTTCCACACCCAGGATCAACATCACAATGAGTGAGTACACTATACAATCCTTCTTGTTATTTCCAAAATGGCCACAAGAGGGTTCCCTTGATATAACTTTGTCAATGCTACACCTACTACCAGCACACCTAAAATCCTTACCACAATTGGTATCACTTTCCTCTCTGTAAACTCCAAGGGCCTCAAACACCCTCTGAAGAGAAAATCTCTATGGAAGGAAGCCCTTTCCAATAAATGCAATGTCCTGTGCGCACAGGAAACACATTTTTGCAACCTATCTCCACTATCCTGCACACACAGGAACTTTCCTTATGTTTTCACTGCTAACGCAGATTCTAAAACAAAAGGAGTAATCACTGCGATCCGAGACACTATAACATTTGTCTTACATAAGGAAATCAAGGATCCACAGGGACATTTTCTGATCCTAATATGTGATATTAATTTGGTTACGTACACAATCGTGAATGTTTATGCCCCCAATGTGCACCAAATTAATTTCTTTCATAAAATTATGAAGAAAATACAAGCTCACAGAAGAGGTCTTCTTGTGATCTGTGGGGACTTGAATGCCACACCAGACCCAACTATTGACACTACATCAGGAGCTAAATGCACATCTCCATCCCTGCAGGCAGCCTTTCATGACCAAGATCTATATGATGTGTGGAGATATTTTCACGCAGGCGAAAATGATTTCACCTTCTTCTTCTTCTTCTTCTTCTTCACACCTCATCGTGTGTTCACCAGGATTGACTTATTTCTATTTGACCCTTATTTCCAACAGACCCTGTTTAGATCTAATTCCTCTTCCATCAACATTACGTGGTCTGACGTGGCTTCTATAACCCTATTCATAGCTGATTCATCAACTAACAATTCAATACCTATGTGGCATGCTAATTCACACCTTATGTAACAACCAGAATCCAGACAGATTCTTGAAGACAACATAACAGAGTTCTTCACTATTAACCACTTGAGGAGAGCCTAACGCCTATATACGTCGGCAGAATGGCACGGCTGGGCACAGGCACGTACAGGTATGTTACCCTTTAGGTGCCCAGCCTTGGGTCACGCGTGCGACGACCCAAGGCTGGGTTTCCGCTGTGTCCGCCATAATGTCGCAGTCACAAAAAAATCCCTGATCACCGCCATTACTTGTAAAAAAAAATGATTAATAAAAATGCTATAAAACTATCCCCTATTTTGTAAACGCTAAAACTTTTGCGCAAACCAATCAATAAACGCTTATTGCACTTTTTTTTTAGCCAAAAATATGTAGAAGAATACATATCAGCCTAAACTGAGAAAAAAAATCCATATTTTTTGGGGATATTTATTATAGCAAAATGTAAAAAATATTGCATTTTGTTCAAAAATGTCGCTCTATTTTTGTTTATAGTGCAAAAAATAAAAACCGCAAAGGTGATCAAATACCACCAAAAGAAAACTCTATTTGTGGGGGAAAAAAAGGATGCCAATTTTGTTTGGGAGCCGCGTTGCATGACTGCACAATTGTCAGTTAAAGTGACGCATTGCCGAATGGCAAAAAGGGGCCAGGTCCTTAACCTGCATAATGGTCCGGGTCTTAAGTGGTTAACGAAACCTCTGTACAAGAACATTTTGTTTTGTGGGATGCTCATAAAGCATATATAAGGGATATTTTCATAAAATTAGGGGAGAGGACAAAGAGGCACGGTTGCGTGAACTCACAGATTAAATTTTTATATTAGAAACCAAAAACAAATAACAATCATCTCACTCACTGTCTAACAGACTAACGTAATTATGATACAATCTTAGACTTCTCTTATTGGAGACTTTTGAGGAAATAGCCAAAAGGCTGAAAATTACTTACTATGCCAATGGAAACAATAAGGCCCCTTTCACAAATGTGCGGACTGTATGTCCGCATTTTCATCCATCCGTTGCGGATGAAAACGGGACATACATTGGTCCCTATGTGATTGCGGGTGTCAGCGGATGAACATCCGCTGACACCCATAATCATCCGCCTCCGCAAAGATCCGCTTTTGCGGATGGAAGAAAACCCTATTTTTTTCTTCCGTCTGCAGAGCGGATCATCTGAACACGGACCGTAGGGGAGAGCGGAGAAAAAACAGGGGGGTCCTTGCACAGTGTGCGGGGACCGCCCTGTCAGCCGACAGCTCAGCGGGGATTTACGGAGGATCCCCGCTGAGCAGACGGACACACACGGGGCGGATCAATAATGATCCGCCCCATGTGAAAGGGCCCTTAGGGCTATAGGTATAAAACCAAAATACCCTATATCCTACACCTCCAGAATAAAAACAAACAATATCATCCACAAGACATAGCAGATGCCTTTATCCATTATTTACCCACTATTATGGCACCCTCTATAACTTAAAAGATGACGCAGAAACTTGTCAAGCCAGGAAAGGACCCGAATACCCCTGGAAATTTCAAGCCCATCTCACTTTTAAACTTGGACCTATAGTAAAACTATATGCCAAACTCATAGCCACACGCCTAATAGATATACTACACCTTCTGATACACCCAGACCAGTCCGGATTCACTAAAGGTCGTCAAACCTCTGATGCAACTCGGAGACTGACAAACATTATATATTTAGCTAAGATCCAGCAAAGGCCTTCGCTGCTGTTGAAAGAAAAAGGGGGGGATTTCCGCACCAATAGCTCAATGTGAATAAATTGCAAAAAAGGGGATTTTTCACTGCTGTTGGCTTTAGACGCAGAGAAGGCCTGATCAAATTCACTGGAAGTATCTAGATCTGGTTCTGGAGAAGTTTGGATTTTCTGGTCCCATTTCTGAAGCAATTATGGCTCTCTATTCAAAACCCTCTGCTCAAGTTTACTCATCAGGAGTACTATCTAAACCCTTCAAATAGTACTATAGTACTATCTAAACAAATCAAATGGGACGCATCAGGGATGCCCTCTTTTCCCTGTTTTTTTAGTCTATTAATAGAGCCACTAGCCAATTATATCAGAACACAACCCAATATTAAAGGATTTCCAATACAAAATTCCACCCATACTATCAGCCTCTTTGCTGATGATATTATCTTGATGCTCACAGAAGTTGTGGACTCTCTGGCTTTGGTATACTTAGCAACTGTTTAACAAGGTTTCTTACTACAAGGTGAATGAAAGCATATTCATACACACTGGGTTTGGGGATCGACCCACCTCTGGGATGGGGGATAGACCCACCCCATCAACAAAAACTCAGCTCACAGTTTACGTATAAGTGGAGTGATGGAGGCATAAAATACTTAGGTATCACACTAACAGCTTCAACTAAGGAACTAGTCGATGGAACTGCTCTGGTCGGGTCGCCTAGCAGCATTCAAGATGGTGTTACTACCACAATTGCTCTATAGTGTATATTCAGGACTTTATCCATACCAGTCCCTAATTCCTTTTTTACCAAAGTACAATCATTGGTAAATGGGTATCTGTGGAAGGGAAGAGGGAAAGATGTGCATTTAAAAAATTAATAGCATCAAGGAAGGTAGGAGGGGTGGGAAATGTATTGATAAAAGATTGCTATGTAACCTCCATTCTGGCACAATTGAGAACATGGTTCCCCCAATCACCTAGGGTGAGGTGGTAGGAAATAGAAGAATCCCAGGTAATAACCTTTTTCGGCCTATTAATGATGAAAAAACGTAAAAAAACCAAACACCAACACTCTACCACCTTCTATGAAATCCTCACTTTAAGCATGGAAAATACTGATAGATATGCAAAATACAGACTTCACCACAATATCACTTCCTCTTCCTATCTCCAGCCTTCCTGGGATCATCCCTGATCTCCACATGACCACATGATAGAACCCACAATAAAAACCTTCAGATCCGTTCAGTTGGAGTACAATCTGGGGGATTCTGAGCATTAGGCCCCATACACACGATCGGATATATCCGATGAAAACGGTCCGCGGACCATTTCCATCGGATATGTCCGATCGGGAGTTTGATCCGATGGCGTGTACACACCATCGGATCAAATTCCCCGCCGCCGGACGGCGCGGTGACGTGGCGATGACGCGGCGGTGACGTTGACGCCGCCGCGTCACCGCTACGTCACCGCACCAGGAAGTAAAACACTTCCGCGCATGCGCCGAATCCATTCGGCAGCGGCGCGGCGGCGGTGGGAGCCGACATGTCTGCTGGTAAGTGTACTAACCAGCAGACATGTCGGGCGGACAGATTCCCACCGGATAGATTTCAAAGCTTGCTTTGAAATCTGTCGGGTGGACAAATCTGTCCGCTAGCCCATACACACGAGCGGAGATGTCTGCTGAAACGGTCCATCGGACCGTTTTCAGCGGACATATCCCCTCGTGTGTACGCGGCCTTACAGATTTCTGCAGATTAGCCATTTTCTTCGTATGAACCCACAAACCTCTGTCCAATTACCATGGAGAGTAGCTCTATATTTCACCAAACCTTCCACCAATATTAAAGGTATATCCTTATTTTACAATACTCTGAACAATAAAATGATATTCACCAAATTCTCTGACATCAATGATTGGGAAGTGGGACTTGGCTCCGCCCCCCAAAGCCATCACTGGCTTTAACTGACAGCACTGAGAGCCACATTAAGGATTCTAATTGGTATGGCGATTAACACATTGATACGGACCAGTATATACCTGATAAGGACCAAAATACATAGTACATAATAAGGATCAGTACCTGCCATACTTGTACTTTCATTCCTCCAGTGCTTACATTTATGCACTCCCTGCCAAAGTACTGTATCACCTAAAAAAATTAGGTCTTAAATGCAAAAATAAAATAGAGTGTTTCCAGGGTTTCTAAATTTGCTGCTAAAAATGACAAAAATTAAGCAGGCTTTGTGCATGTAATTATACTTGAACCCCTTATCCATAGTATTTTATATTAGCCTCGTTGTACAAAATATTAACTTTAGGAATGGCGAGGTAGTGGCTACAAAGTGTGAAGAATTGGAAAAATGAGATGTAGAAAGGAGGGGTGGCAATATACTTCCTAGTTAAGGAATTGAGAAAATAATTACAGCTATGTCTAAGGTATAGGTTGAATTTCATTTTAATGAAAATAGTGTTCCACTGTTCTGTTCCCTCAGCATGAAGGTGCCTTGCATGATCATATAAACTGTACATAGATTTTATATTTCAATTCATTAATGGCAAAAAATTGCCAAGAAGTATTTATTCTGAAAAAATCTATTGAAACGATATCCAGTTAAGTAGACGCTAAGAGGATACGTATAAAACATTTGATTTGCAAATGTTTCAGCATTCTCACATGTATTAAAGTGGAAGTTCAGCCTAAAGCTAAAACTAAAATCTCTAAATCTACTTGCATCCACAATCTAAGGCCGCGTACACACAATCAGTCCAACCAGATGAGAATGGTCCGATGGACTGTTTTCATCGGTTCACCGCTGAAGTGGCCTGATGGTCTGATGTGCGTTCACACCATCAGTCCAAAATCCGATCGGGTCAGAACCGCGGTGACGTAGAACACAATGACGTGCTAAAAAAACGAAGTTCAATGCTTCCAAGCATGCGTCGACTCGATTCTGAGCATGCGCGGGTTTTTGGTCCGATGCTTTTGCGTACTAACCATCGGTCCGATTTTAAAGCAAGTTTTAAAACTTTGGTCCGACGGACGATGGTCCGATGGGCCGTACACACGCTCGGTTTGGACTGATGAAACTGGCCTGAAGGCCAGTTTCATCAGACAAAACTGATCGTGTGTATGCGGACTTAGACTAACCTATCTAGCCCTGTAAAGGAAAAATCCCTATACATACCATTTCAGAAGTCACTCTGGGCTCCAGCGACAGAGTTACCATAAGACTTATGTTGTCTTCTGCCTCACCTGTACACATCTACACAGAGAAGCTTCTACTGCCAGCTCAGCATGGGACTAAACCAGAGCGGCTCCCGAAAAGGTATGTATAGCGATTTTTGCTTTACAGGACTACAGTAGATAGGTTAGGTCCTAGATTGCGGCTGCAAGTAGATTGAGAGATTTTAGTTTTAGGCTGAACTTCTACTTTAAATTTTAAACTAAGCAATGTTTGTAATGTGTGTGCAATGTCATTTTCTATTTGTTTGACCAATAGAGAAAATAGCCTAACACTATAGGCTGCAAACATTCGACTAGAAGAGAAAAAATATGAGGCAGAGCTCTGTCTCCACTGTGTACAAAACATATTAAGATACCTTTTTATCTCAAGAGATTTGCTGCAGGTTTGCCTATTGTTGTGGAGGTTCAGCAAACTAATGAGTGTTTGGCTGAGCGAGCCTCCAGCTGCAGTAGGAAGTCAAACATCCAGTAGTGGTTTTGCTACTAAAATTTAGATGTGAAAACTTCTTGCTCAGGGATCCTGGTTGTTAGGTTAACCAGCACCCACAGGACAGGGGTTTATCAGAAACTAGAAACCCTCTTTAGAAGTAAGGAGACGCTAGATATCCTCCATGTGGTTTACGTAAGGGGTACATACACCAACTCATTCACCAAAAAAAATTGAAAGAGTAAATAAACACACTCCCTTAATGTAAATCCACCATCAGTCATGTTGTTCAGTGCAGATCCACGTCAGTCATAAGGAACAACCCCCAATGACCTGCCGAAAAAAAAAATCAATACTCCAGCTAAAGGCAACAAAGGGGCAGCATCCCCTGGCTGACATCATTGACCAAATATTGTATGGACATGGCCATATTTTATCAATGACATCTCTGGGTTCTCCATGACACTACTTACCAAATTTAATGTTAGGCTTTTTTCCCTAATGGTTGAATGTTCTTTAACTCTTCTAGTCTAATGTTCTTAAAGCTATATTTCTTTTAGGATCAAATGTTAGGAAATGTTACATTTGCCCTGCAAATAGAAACTGACATTACATAAATATTAATAAATATAAGGGGTATTATTCATAACTTTTGCGCAAATATTAAGACATTAGTACCAAATTGGCTTGCATGGCCATTAGTAGCAAAAACTTGATTCAGATTAATCTTAAGGTGCATTATTTGAAATGATACATAACATTTTTCATTCAATCAGAATATGAATTTCCAATGTGAGATTAAAAAAGTAGCAGTGAAAATCTTGAACATGGCTGACTGAATTTTGATAAAATCAAGCAATTAAGTTGGTCAATTTATTCCCTTGAATAGAGTTTGAGAATTTTAGGAATGCAATAAAAAACAATTAGTGATTCTTTAGATTTAAAACTGATATATAAACTTCTGAAACTGAGCCCATTTAGTCAAACATGATAGCAGGAAACACACAATTATTGATAATCTGTGAATAAGGCCAAGGAAAATGATTTTAAATAATACCTTTTACATTGGTACAACAACCTTTCTTTTGGCATGTTGTACATTTTTATCGATTTATTAAATAAGAAGAATCCAGTACCTTTCGTGCTGATCCTCTCTGGTTTCTCTGGAGTGTTTGTATGGTCACTCACTGAGACATGTGGTTCGATTTTCTCTTATTCAGCCCAATTGATTCCTTTATCCACACTAAACAGCCTGGATGGAGGAATCTCTACTGCTGGCACTCATTGGCAGAATACAGTGGTGCTGCAGAACAGTGACTGTATCTGAAAATGTAGGTGATTGAGTCAAAACAATTCTCTATTTTGACCTCCAAAAAGTGCGGCCTTTGTTATACTCAGATTTTAAATGAATTGATAGATTGTGGAACTTAAAAAGTTATTTATTATAACAAAACAAATCTGCAACTTTTTGGGAACTACTGTTGTTGTTTGTCTCTTTCTTCAAAGTAGAGAATGGATATGCATGCTTTTAACCTGCCACTGTCTGCCTGTCTAACGTACACTACTCTGTCTCTTCTCGCACAACACATGAAATGGAAGCCTACGCCTATAAGCTGGATTTATGTATGGAATAAGCGGTCATCTACAACGTCATTGTCTTGACTGGCTGCTGCACAATGCAGACAACTTTTTTCCTGTTTCAAAGGGGGTAATACAGAGGCATGCTGGTGTCACAACAATTGCACACTGGCTTTTAAAATAGCTTTAGTTGTTAAGTTAAATATGTTATAAAGCATAGCGGACAGATTTTCTGGGAGTTCTCACAAATAAGTTAGCTTATCTCTATTCATAGCTCATGGTTTAGCTAACGCAACCCAGTTTTTGCTTTAAGCTTTCAATAGATAATTATTTGAAGAACTACACAAATGTTATCTTGCACTTTGCTCTTTTGTCCCTGTTTTGGTATTTGAATCCATGTAAGAATTGCTAAATAATTCCCCTCTAGAGGCCTTCTGTACAACACAGATTGCGATTAACACTTCTGATATAAGTAGATTTGTGAAGGTAGAACTATGGAAGCTACTATGGAGATATTAAAGGGGTTATAAAGATTTGTTTTTTATTTTCTAAATAAGTTCCTTTAAGCTAGTGCATTGTTTGTTCACTTACCTTTTCCTTTGATTTCCCTTCTAAATGTTTTTTTTTTCTTCGTCTGGATTTCTCACTTCCTGTTCCTTCTCAGTAAGCTGTTCTGGCTGACTAAACCCCAGCCAGAACAGCTCGGATGATGGGAGAAAGCTTACCAAGGAAGTGAGAAATTCAGACAAAGAAAAAAATAATTTAGAAGGGAAATCGAAAGAAAAGGTAAGTGAACCAACAATGCACTTAAAGGAACCTATTTAGAAAGTAAAAAACAACCCTTTATAACCCATTTAACATTGCTTTACTACCCAATTAATTGATTATTTGGCTCAAACATGTAGCCAGTGAAGTCTAAAAGTTATTAGTTTCTGTCCTGCATAACTGTTTCAGGTCTATGACCTACTAGATAGTGAAGCCAGGTTGTAAAAAATAGAGAATATTTTAATTTCGTTAGTGGCCAAATGTATCTACCCACATGAACTTACTATACATGGGTATATATTATACACAGGAACAAGTTTCCTCAGATCAGATATATACAACTCAGGCCAGAATAAATTATAACAATATAAAATCTTTGGGCCAGATTCACGTACATTGGCGCATATATTGACCGGCGTAGCGCACCTCCTTTACGTTAGACCGGTGCAATGTAGAGGCGCAATCACCGTATCCTCGTAGTATTTGTGCAGAAATTTGCGCCGGTGCAACGTAATTCCCGAGGCGTAAGGCGGAGTAATTCAAATTGGGAAGGACGTGGGCGTGTTACATTGAAATGAGCCGTGACCCCTTGCAAATGAAGAGCTGGCCGGATTGCGCATGCGCACATGAAGCAGACCATGGTCAGCACCTCTGTGCGCATGCTCACAACTTAGTGAGCTACGCAGAGAGCTTAAATAGACAGACACAAACCGCCCTTCCTTTGCAAAAGTACATCCCTTTGTATCCCTTCCTATACAGCAAGGTGCTTTTGTTCTGTTGTTTGTTCGCGTTTGTTGCTTTGTGACTTGTCTTTGGGATATTTGTTGACTGTTTGAGCTAGTGTTTTGTATAATATATTTGATAGTGTTTTTCGGTGACTGGTTGTGCGACTTTTTTGTTGATAGATTTTGTTTGTTTGTTTTGTTGCTTGATTTTTCCTGTTTGTTTTTGTGAGTGATTTTTGTTGATTGTTTGGGAGAGAGTTGTTGTATGAATATGACTGAAAGGAAGCGCAAGACCAATTTTACTTTGGGAGAGAAACAAATTATTGCCCGGGCCCTTACCCAATATGGGTGTTTCCTGCACGGCCCGGAGAGTGCCAACACCCCCCCGGCCAGGAAGAAGGAGATATTGCAGAACATTACTGATGAGGTAAATTCTGTGGGGGGAGGGAGACCCGGACACGTGAGGGGATTGTCAAGAAGATCCATGATCTCTGGCGTCTGGTCCGTAAGAAGCTGGGGCAGATGGCAGAACATGCCAGGGGCACTGGAGGGGGCCCACCATGCCCTGTTAGGCTGACAGCGGAGGAGCGTGTGGTGGCCCAGACCTTTAATAGGCAGCAAGTGGAGGGCCTGCCTGGCTATGACTCCATTGAGGAGGCCGTGATGACAGGTAAGGTTTTTTTTTCCTATCTGGTGTGTAGCATGTGTGGGGGGTGGGGAAGGGAATATGTGGCAAGTGTGTGGATCCTCCAACCTGTGAATGCTTTGTGTCATCCACAGATGTGCAGGAGGGTGCTGGGCCATCTGGCCTGACCGCACCATCCCCGGGACACCAGCCTGATGAGGACCCCCAGACAAAGCCGGAGTCCTCGGAGGAGTTTGAGTTGGAGGAGGAGGTCATGTCAGGCAGTGGCTTATTATTTTTGGAGGAGTCTTCCCCTCTGGCTTGCAGCAGCCAGCCCTCCATAAGGGGTAGCCCCTCCCACTCCTCCCCCAGCAGGGCTCCCCTCCCAAGGGGCTCCCCTTCTCCCAAGCCACAAGCATCATCTGGAGGCAGGAAGTCATCCCAGAAGACCAGGGGGTAGCCGAGGTTCTGCCCACCAATCTCAGAAGGGACCAGGCCCTTCAGACCCACTATCTGGGACAGGTCAGCCAGACTTTGGGGCGGATGGAGGAGAGCCTGTCCTCCATAAAGGATACGCTTGGGGACCTGGACTGCAACTCCCGGGCTCTTACAAACTGCCTAAACGAACTGCAGACTACTACAGCAGACGTTGGGCAGGATGTGAGGGCCCTCACCCAGGCTATACAGGCCAATACGGCAACACTAAATGCTGGCCTGAACAGAATAGCCGTGGCCTTGGAGGGCAGGCCGCCAGGTGGGCAGAGACCAGGGGCTGCTCCTCCTTCCCCAGATTACCCCCCCTATGAGTCTCCCGTGAGGAGCCGGGGCCGTGGCCGTGGGCGCCCCAGGCGTGGGTCACGCCAGCGGCATTAATTTGGTTTCCCCCTCTTTTTTTTTGTGCTGGACTTTTTTTTTTTTGCTGGAAATGTTTTTTTTTTTGCTGGACAATTTTTTTTTTTGGGTTGTGAATGATTTTGGAATGTGGGGGTGACATTCCTGCCGGAAAAGGGGTGTCACCCTCATTTGTGATGGAGAAGGGTTCCCCAGGACCAGAGACAAGTGATCCCCAGGTCCGTGTGAATGGTGTATGAATGTACAGTGACATAATTGGAGCCGTGGCGTGGCGTTGCTGCTCACAAGTCCTGCATGGTGGGCTTGTGCCAATCCAATTTGATAAGGATGTGATGTGTCTGTGCTAGATACCACAGTGGTGTGCATGCATGCATTCTCATTGTGCCATGATTAATGTGTGTGTTTAACGTGCAAATATGCCTAATGTGAGCTGTCTCCTGGCTGCTCTTCCCTCAGAAGACGGGGTAGCCTCGGTTAGGGGGGGATTGTCTGGTTCAGGGGTCAGGTCATCACGTATGTCAATCTGCAGGCCCTTTCTCACTGCGAAGTTGTGCAGCATGCAACATGCACCGATGATCTGGCACACGAAGTTTGGGGAATACAACAGGGTACCAAGCATCGGAAACGTGACTTCAGGAGGCCAAAGGTGCGCTCCACCACTGCACGGGTTTGGGCATGGGCTTCATTGTATCTTTCCTCTCCTGGGGTTTGGGGGTTCCGGATAGGAGTCATGATTTGGGGTCCCAGTGCATATGCAGAGTCACCAGGAAGGGAAAAGACAGGAGGATGTTAGTTATGCATGTTCCCCTTGTGATGTGTGCATCATGGGGGGGGGGGCAGTCATGCCTGCCACCCATGTCACTCACCAACCAGCCAGGTGTCCCCATACACGTTCTGTTCGAATTCCATTGGGATGGGGCTCTGACTGTATATGTAGCTGTCATGGCTGGATCCGGGGTGTTTGGCACGGACGTGCCATATGAGGCCTTGGGCATCGACTATCACCTGTACGTTGATGGAATGCCAATGGTTCCGATTGCGGTATATGTGCTGTGTCTCATGGGGGGGCTGGAGTGCCACATGGGAATCTGGCAATTCTGTAGAAATCTGTCATTGCCTTCAGCCGCAGGTCCTCAGTGGTTGGTTTGATGATTTGGTTGGCCATGCGTCTGAGGATTGCAGGGATAACCTGGTGCACACATCTGCTCATGGAGGATTGTGACATCCCAGCCACCACTCCACTTGTTCTTTGAAAAGAGCCACTGGCAAGGAAATGGAGTGTTGCCAGGACCTTAACCAGTGGCTGCACTGCATGTGAGCGGTGTGTTGGGCTGGTGATGTCCTCCTGCAGGGTTGTGGTTAATTCCATGATGGCAGCAGGGGTGAATCTGAAGATGCAATACACCTCAGAATCACTCATGCCAAAGATGTCTATGCGTGTGCGGTATATCCTCTCCCGTTTCCTCCTCCGTGCCCTCCTCCGTGCCCTCCTCCTTCTTTGCTCCTCTAAAGTCAGTAGTATAGCTATGAGCAAGGATGCCCCTGGCATGTTGGCATACAGTTTGTTGTCCAGCAAGTGTGACTGCTCAGCTTCTCACTAACAGTGTTGCTTTAGCTGACATGTAGACGGATTGTCTAATTTTATACCACCTTTTATATGGACTAATTTTAGACAGGACGTGCAGCTGTTGCACACAGCGCGTAGCCTGCGCTGCACCAACTTACTTTTGTGGATCCCCGTAACTCCCTCATTTGCATATTTGAATAGCAAATCAATGGTGTGTCTAGCGCAGTTTTGCGTGCACGGATGCGCCGGTCTATCGAAATTACGCCGGTCGAAAAAAATTAGATTTCATGCGTATATCGTTTTGGGGATGCGGCGCATCGATATGCATGTGCAGATTTAGACTTACGCCGTGCATCTCCTGGCGTAATGGCTCTCTGAATCTGGCCCTTTGTATCTTGCAGTGGACTTTTCCTAGCAGTTCTTTAGCAAGAGCTCTGAATACAGTATCAGCTTAGAACAGAAACATGAAGCTACAGTGAGCACTAGAATCTGGAGTCTGGGAAAAAAGCATTGCCTGGCTTCACTAGTCTCAATGTAGATGGTATTGGAAAATTTTGATATACACAGCACAAATCCATACATCCAAAATTATAGTAAGTACGCAAGTAGTGGTCTAATGCCAATGAAAATGGTTTCTTGTTACCTAATAATGGTAATCTCATTCATTGTCATTAGGAAAAGGTCAGCAATTATTTTGGTACTCTATAATTGATACAGTGGGTATAGAAAAGAATCAACCCATGTAAAATAACATTTTGTTGCTTTGCAGCCTGAAATGAAGAAAGACACACTTTTTGTTTGATACAGCTGTATTTACTAGTTCAACCTAAAACATCCAAGTGAAATATATAACACCAACGTGTCAAAAAAATTAAATAAATAGAATCACTCCCTTATGTCAGTATTTTATTGAACAACCTTTTGCTTTAATTACAGCCTTTAGTCTGTTGGGATATGTCTCTACTAACTTTGCACATCTAGACTTTGCAATGTTTGTCCACTCTTCTTTGCAGAACTGCCTAAGTTCAGTTAAATGTGATGGTGACCGTTTGTGGACTGCAGTCTTCATGTCATTATACAGACTTTCAGTGGGGGTTCAAGTCTGGGCTCTGACTAGGCCATGCAAGGACATTCATCTTTTTCTCCTTCAATCACTGTGTGATCATTGCTGTGTGCTTTGGTTCATTGTCATGTTGAAAGGTAAACCTTCTTCTTATTGACAACTTTCTGGCAGAGGGCAGAAGATTTTCCTCAAGAATATGATGGTATTTTGCCCCATCCATTTTAGTCTCATCTGACCATAACATATTTTTCCATTTAGCCTCATAATCTTCAAGGTGCTTTAAAGGTGATCAGATACGGGGAAGCGTGGACTGCATGGACGTGTGATCGCGCTGCTCCGTACCAGGGAACCTTACCGCTAGCTACAGCGGCGACTAATTCGCCCATCACTCGCCCCATTCCTACCTGAGGGTACGGAGATACCGGGGACATGACCCGTAAGAGAAAAGAGGGGTCCCAGCCCCGGAAGCTGGAAGAATTTTATCCGCCGAAAGGCCGTGGCCTAAAGCAAGATGGCGCCGGCGCTGGCCTGGGGGACGCATCTCTTTCCTCACCCTGTAGCTCCCGATCCACAGCATCGAGCCCAGGGATACATCCAGGCACCACACAGCAGTCTCCAGGAGGATCGACCCCGCTGGACAGAAGCCCTGCCAAATCCAAGCCCCGGTTAGAAGCAGACATCAGTCAGGTGATCGGGGGGACTGAGGCCCTGGAGGACACGAGGGAGCTGGTGGATCCCTTCACTGCCTTCCCCACCTCAGGAAAGGCAGTGTCCGATACAACACTGAAGGACATGCTTGTCTCCCTCAGGAGCTCCATGCATGCTGACATGCTCCAGTGTATGAGAAATTTTAAAGCTGATGTAGGCGAGCTAGGGGAGAGGATCACCCACGTGGAGGAAAAAATGGGTGAATTTGCATCCTCCCATAACTCATTGATTGATGCCCACTCTGAACATGATACTGAACTAGCCTGGCTGAGGGCAAAGGTCGCTGACCTCAAAGACAGATCAGGGCACAATAATGTTAAGATAAGGGGGGTCCCCGAAACAGTGCTCCCCGCACAATTACAGAAATTTGCCAGAGATCTGTTGCAGCAGGTCCTCCCTGATGCCTCTGAATTGGAGCTGCAGATTGATAGGATTCACAGGCTGCCCAAACCAGGCTTCCTGCCTGATAATGTACCCCGAGACATTCTAATGAGAATACATTTTTACCAAGTTAAAGAACAGCTCATGATGTAATTCAGGAAAGTACAACAACTCCCGGAACGATTTGCTGGGCTCCAATTGTTCGCAGACCTATCACAATTCACAATGCAGAAGCGACGATCACTGGTGACGATCACTAAGGCTCTGCGCAATCATAGCGTTCCCTACAGATGGGGATTCCCAGTGAAGCTGACTGTTACTCATGATGGGAAAGACACAACCATTTCAGGTCTGGAGGACGGACTTACATTGCTCCGATCACTGGATATCCTCCCGGATCGGGCACCTGCAGGTCCCTTGCCATCTGCCAAAATTGACCAGCATTACCAATGGCAAACAGTGTCTAGAAAGAAAAGTGGCAAGAAACGTGCTGCGTGAACTTTTTTCCTCTACGGAATGCAGTGGCTCATTACACACCCTAAGGTTCCCACTCCATTCGGAGTATTTAGTTTGATACGTTCCTTTTGATCCCCCTTTGATTTTGATTATGGGTAGGAGTACTGCCCTCTGGTTCTTGCTTTATCAAGCTTTTTTAGTGGACTCCATGTTGTTTATTGTCCCTTTGACTCTGACCTTTTTTCTTTTTCCCTTTTTTCTGGTCAATGGACCCTCTTTCACATGGGGAAGCCCTGTGTGTGCACTTTACTCTCCCTACGGCCCGGGGAAGGCTGTGTCTGCTCAACATGGAAAGCTGGATACACCGCAAGACAAACTGCTCTCCACAGATGAAAACAAGGTACTGTTCCCACTTACGCTCACAATTCCTAAATGGCTGTTAAGATCATCTCCTTCAATGTAAATGGGCTCAACCACCCCGCCAAGCGGGCCTCGGTCTGGAGAGAGGCTCTTAGCCTCCAGGCTGATGTCCTTTGTCTTCAAGAGACCCATTTATCCACTGACAACCCGCCTCGTTTCTCACATAAACGTTTCCCTCACATCTTTTTGGCCTCAACCTCAGCTAAGCGCAAGGGAGTTCTGATAGCTATTAGGGACTCGGTTGCTTTTAGCCTACAGCAAGTTCTTACAGATCCTGAGGGGAGATACCTGGTCGTGGTGGGAGAAATAAATAACAAGCCTTTCACTATCACTAATGTGTACGCACCTAACTCTCATCAGCTCCGCTTTTTGAAAAGGACATATGCTAAAATTGCCTCGGTGAGAAGGGGGTCCCTGGTAATCTGTGGGGATCACAACTTGACAGTTGACCATGCCCTAGACTCCTCCTCCACGTCAAAGAGACCCCCTCCCCAACTTCAACAGCTGCTTCACTCGGAGGAGTCTTTGATGTTTGGAGGTGCCACCATCCAACCGAACGTGACTATTCTTTCCATTCCGCCAGACACAATTCCTATTCTAGAATTGACTTTATACTAGTTGATAAGATGCTTCTGCAGGCAGTGTCCTCCTCCGCCATCCATGATATAACGTGGTCTGACCACGCTCCTGTCTCTATAACGGTGACGGAGGGGCACACTCCTAGTCCTGCATATATTTGGAGGGCTAATTCCAGGATCTTTCAGATGCCAACTCATGCTACCACGATTGCTAAATGTCTGTCGGATTTTTTTGAAAATAATGTGGGATCTGTCTCTGACCCGGCCCATAAGGCGGTGGTTAGGGGGGTGATTCTTCAGATATGTGCGAGGGAAAAAAGGCAGAGGACACTGAAAATGAATCAGCTTCTAGATGATATTAAAACGCTGGAAGCCCAAAATAAATTTAATGCGAGTATGGCACTGGGAAAAAAGCTGTCTCAGTGTCGTACAGAGCTTAGGTTCCTACTTATCGAGCAGTATCATAAGCATTTACAACGTCTGAAATTGACCCACTACTCGTCGGGCAATCGAGCGGGAACATTTTTAGCCCAAAGGCTCCGAGCAGCCCGAACCAAATCTAAGATCCCTTTCCTGATTCATCCGACTAACAAGCACAAAATTATTAACCCTAAAGATATAGCATCTCCTTCGCCAATTATTATTCGTCCCTGTATAACCTCAGGGATTACCCTGACACTCCACAACCCTCCGTTGAAAAGATCCAGGAGTTTCTGGCTAGTGTTAACCTCCCTTCCCTTTCTCAGTCACAACTGGACTCCCTAAATGCACCTATCTCGGAACCTGAAATTAGAAAGATTATTAACTCACTCCCTCTGGGTAAATCCCCTGGACCTGACGGTCTTCCGAACGACTATTATAAGACGTTCCAGGACAATCTGGTTCCAGCTCTACAGGCCTTATATGCTAAAGCGATGTCCTCTGCCTCGTTCCCTCCTGAGATGCTCAAGGCGTATGTGGTCACTATCCCAAAACCAGGTAAAGACCCCACCACTCCTTCCAACTTCAGACCGATTTCGCTATTGAACTCCAATGTAAAATTATATGCAAAGATATTGGCACATAGAATTTTGTCTGTCCTTCCCTTTCTTGTTAAGTCTGATCAATCTGGCTTCACTCCAGGGAGACAGGCGTCAGACGCTACAAGAAGGGTGCTGGGAGTTATGCAACATGCTAGGTCCTGTCGGACGCCTTCTCTGCTACTCTCTTTGGATGCGGAGAAGGCGTTCGACAGGATACACTGGGGATATATGAGGAGCACCCTTGGGAAATTTGGGTTCTCTGGGCCGATTCTCTCGGCCGTGCTCGCTCTTTACTCCTCTCCGTGTGCCCAGGTATACACGTCAAACCTTCTGTCTGACACCTTTTCAATATCCAATGGCACTCGTCAGGGGTGTTCCCTGTCCCCCTCGATTTTTAATCTTCTGATGGAGCCATTGGCGGAGAGGATCAGGTCCCACCCAGGGGTTGAAGGATTCCAGATACGTGGTAGGTCGCATGTTATTAACTTGTTTGCGGATGACATCATCCTCTTTCTGACTTCTCCCCTAGTGTCCCTACGCCACGCCCACGACACCCTACAGGTGTTTAGTGAGATCTAATTTTACAAAGTTAATTTTACCAAGTCAGTTATCCTTGGACTGAGTATTCCCTCCCCCTTACAGTCAAGACTTCAATTGGTCTTCCCCTACTCCTGGGCTAAGTCCCATATCTCATATTTAGGCCTAAAGCTGACTCCTGACCCCGGGGACTTAGCAAACGCCAACTATCCACCCTTAATTGACAAATTAGCTAAAGAGGTTAGCAGACTTGCTAATGTGGAACTGTCCTGGTCTGGTAGACTGTCGGCATTTAAAATGCTACTTCTTCCGCAGATACTCTATGTGTTTAGGACACTCCCCATTCCTTTACCAGTCCCATATCTTAAAGCCTTGAACACACTCCTCTCCAGATTTATATGGGGCTCCAGGCATCCCAGATGCTCTAAACTTCTGCTGACTAAGCACAGAAGAGCCGGGGGTATGGGTTTGGTGGATATTCGGGACTACTACAGAGCGTCCATTTTGACGCAACTTACGACCTGGATGACCCCTCAGGCTGATTCAGTCTGGGGATCTATCGAGCGAGCCCTGGGTCCCTCCGCCAACCTAGATCTCCTTCTCCTTGCGGATGTTTGGAGACCATTCAGTCTGCGAGAGCTCCCGCTTACTCTCCAGGCCTCTCTGCTCGCCTGGAGGGCCTTGCGGGAGACTCAGTTTCCCTCTTCTGAGCTGATAGAAGTCCCTATTCCGTTGGAGACACTCTCTCTGGTCATTCCGGACCTCCCCCTGTCTAGCTGGAGGGCAAGGGGGATCGGTGTTGTCCAGGATTTGTTCCTGGGTGATGCTCTTCTCACCTTTAAATCCTTGAAGGAAAGGTTCAACTTAGGCCCCCCAGATCATTATGTCTATGTTCGCATCTCCCACTTCCTGAACTCAATTGGATCGTATCGTATAGACATAGCTAGGGAGGTGTGGTGTTATTACCATACCTCCCCAACACCCCGTAGAGGAATATCATTCTTCTACAACCTTTTTCAAAACAAGTTGCGCTTTGTTAAGTCCCAACCCTTCAGGAAGTGGGAGTCTGACTTGGGAATAACAGTCGCGGAGGCTCAATGGAGCAAAGCGTTCAGCTCAATATATTCCTCTTCCAGATGCGTCAACCACTGGGAGTTATCCCAGAAAATAGCACTTAGGTGGTACCTCACTCCTTACAGGATTTCTAAATTTGGGAACCAAAGTTTCCCGCTTTATTGGAGAAACTGTGGTGGAGTGGGTAATCTACTCCATATGCTATGGTCCTGCAGGCACTTGACCAGCTTTTGGAACTCTATTTTCCACTACATATCCAGGATCACTGGTATTCTAACTCGGCCCAGTCCTAGTTTGGCGATTTTACATGTGGGAATAGAGATGTTCCCTGTTGATTGCAGAGTCGTGGTGACTCATATCCTCTTGGCAGCTAGGTCATTGCTTGCACAACAGTGGAAAGCTGACAAGGCCCCAAACGCATCAGAGGTTCTCCTTATGACTCAGACGCATTATGTTTTTGAATCTCTTTTGGCTAGGAGGAGGGGGGTGGGATGCAGATTTGATGCCCTGTGGAAGATATGGACTACCTGGTATACTGTCAAAGACTGATATCTGATTTTATTTGATTTTCTTTGAATATTTGATTTTGCTCCCGTAAAAGCGGAATAAGACTTTCCTATTATTAGCATTACTAATCTACTCCTCCTCACTCGGCCTTCCCTTCCCTCCCTCCCCTTCTCTTCTCCCCCTTTTCCTTTTTCTTCTCTCATTTTGTTCTTATAGTTTTTGCACCTTCCTTCTTATCACTCTCATCTTGTCCCGATGGAGGATTGGTGCTTTGAAGGTTCAAACAGTTTAATTTGTTCATATTGGTTTCCTTGGATGTTCATACTGGATATATGCTATGTGCATAGGAATACAACAGATGATCTGCTTGCGGTCGCACTGCGTGCGTCGTTTCCTTGACACTGTACTATGTATGTCTCGTACCCTTGGTACCAATTGTATGTTTGACCGAAAATTTTTCAAATAAAAACCATTTAAAAAATAAAAAAATAAAAAGGTAATCAGATACTCGTTTTTCAATTCGAGATTGCATTCTTTTCTTTTTTTTCTCTCTCTTTGTAAAAATTTCAATAAAAACATTGAGAAGGGTGATCAGATGAGACTAAAATTGAACCATTCCTACAGTAAAGAATGGAGATGGTAATATCCTGTCATGGGAGTGTTTCTCTGCAGCAAGGACTGGAGACCTTGTCAGGATAGAAGAAAAATGAATGGGGAAAATTAGAAGCAAATTATTGAGGAAAATCTTCTGCCCTCTGCCAGCAAGTTGTCAATGGGAAGAAGGTTTACCTTCCAATATGACAATGACCCAAAGCACACAGCAAAAATTACCACAAAGTGGTCGAAGGAGAAAAGGGTGAATGTTCTTGCATGACTTAGCAAGGACATAGCCCAGGCTTAAACTGTCTTCATTTCAGGCTGCAAAGCAACAAAATGTGATTTTTAAGTGGATGATTTGTTTCTATACTCACTGTATGTGGACCTTTATTGATATTGTTTTCCTAAACTATGTTTGGATATCTGTTTATCTACACTATTTACTTTGTATTTGTAAAACTTTAATAAAACATATTGAAAAAAAAATGTTTCCCTGACCATATTCCTGCCCTTAGTACCAAATGATTTCCATTTGAATATCACAGTGTGTCTGAGTGTGGTGGCTGATCATGATACTATATGGTACTATTTGATTGCCACAATCTACCCATTTTCAGTTGCTTCTTTCAGCAGTATATTTTCATAAAGCATGTGCAATTTACAGCTGATTTTATAAACATGAGAATACTTTCTTTGTACTTAAACTGTCTGCAAAGTCACCAGTTCTCATCCCACCAGAACACCTTTAAGATAAGATGGAACATGTTTTCAGCATAAATGTTTGCTTGATAAAAATGATGGAAATGCATGATGCTATCCATTCAGTGAGAACTGAAATTCACAGGAAACGTGTCCAGAACCTTGCTTAATGTATGCCAGAACATATTCAAAATATTCTGAGTACAAAACTGAGCTTTGCAGGAAATTATACAGGCCAACTAGATAAGATGGCCACTTAATGTATTATGTAGCACATTAGAGAGTACATAAAGATATCCATCAGACCCTCTCCCATAGAAACTTGCAAACTAATGTCCCTACCATAATCATACAGGAGCATACATTCTAGGGATAATAACATCAGAAACCAAGTTACATTTCAGTAACTGTTTAGATGGTGGCAGGAAAACTGAAAACTTAGAGGAAAGCATGTAATATGGGAAAATCATATACTGTATTTATTGGCGTATAACACTCACTTTTTTACCCTAAAATAGAGGGTAAACTGTGCCTGCGTGTTATACGCAGGGGGCTGTGGAAAGTTTTTTTTTCTGAAACTTCCCTCTTAAAGTTAGGGTGCGTGTTATACACCTGTGCGTGTTATACGCCAATAAAAACGGTATATTTCATGTAGATATCCTAAAGACAGCTGATACCATAACATCTGCATTGCAAGGTAAGCATGTAAACCTTCACAACCACAAAACTATATACACATGTATACATGTCTACACACATACTGTGTCTGAAAGAAAATAAGCATAGTATTACTTTGACTTTTTTTTCTGCACATATTTGCATAATATTTTGCAAAATGTATGCATTATTTTGTATAAAAGTTAGCACACAAAAAAGATCTGTGACAATATAAATATATCTAATAAGTGTTTAATCTTCTTTTATCAGTGATACATAAAAGTAAACATCTTGGCTAACTGTAAAACAGTAGCAAGTATGTTGTCACAGTTGTCATTGTCAAATGAACAGTCGTCACTGCAATTAAAAATAGATTTCATGGGGTAAATCTGAATAGGATCAAAGAGCGTGTATCTGCATGTCACACCATGTGGCAATGTGTTTTGCTAAGTCTAAGTCATGCTCCAAGTTTCGAAACTTCAAACAACTGAAATACCATAACATTCATAAAACAGAGCTGAGCTACTGGGAGTAAGAAAAAAATACAAAAAGGTAGCAGACCTCAACAGCAGATGGTAAAATTAACATTTCAACAGTTCTTGTCTTTCATCTCAGTCTCCATAGTACATCTTTTCTAGAAAAACTAAGATTTAGGTTTAGAAAGATGCAGAATTACATAAAACATCTGGAATATGGGACAAGAAATATTGGCTTATTATCCCAGATAGACCATACCTATGAAAAATTTAATAGTACTGTTTTGGTAGTTTTAATCTCTAGAGTTTCTCAAGATGTGTTATGAAAACATCATATTGGTAATTTATATTAGAAAGAACACCTGCTGATGAAAGCAATTTTTTTTTTTATAAAAATGTCTGTAGATATGTACACTGCACTATTAAAGGTAATTAAACCAGTATGTTTATACAGTGCAGTTTCTGACCTTAAGAATTATGATTGAATTTTGCTTTTATAAACAATAATGTATAGAGAAAACAAACAAATGGAAGAAAGAAATACAATTTAATGTCATTGCACTAATAAATATTCAGTATTCTCCTAAAAAATGTTAATTCAGGGGCGCATGCGCGAGGCTCTGGATGGCGGACGTCTCCTTCTAGAGCTCCGTACTCCCCGCCACAGTATCGGGATCTAAATATCTTTCTGGACCACCTGGCAGCCCCGTTTTATCAGCTTATCCCCGCCGGATTGTACACAGAATCTCCCGGGATGGTCTTGACTAGTCACCGCGGCAAGACGAAGCCTAAACCCATCAAGGAGGCTCTGGCCCGCGCCTCGTCTAAGATGGCGGCGAAGGCCTTGGCTAAGCAGCTTGCCACATCCCCGGACAGATCTACTCTTGCAGGCAGTGACGAGGAAGATGGTATGGACTCCCATAACAGTGACTCCCCTACACTTTTGCCCTCCGGTATGTCTCAGGGGGATTTCTTCAAGTATATGGAAACAATGCTACATAAAGCGCTGAAGTCAACGTCGGATCAAATCACCAGTCGTTTGTCACGCGAAATCAGGGAACTTGGTCAGCGGACCGCTGATCTGGAAACTCGCGTGGATGACATTGAATTGTCGATCCAGGAACATGCCCAAGAACAAGCATCTCTCCGCGAGGAAAATGCCACCCTTCTCTCTCGTTTAGAGGATGCAGAGAACCGTGCTCGCAGATCGAATTTACGTATCCGCGGTATTCCCGAGTCTGTAGATGACTCACTGCTCTGTTCCAGGAATTATCCCCCTCTATCCCGATCGAGCGGCTGGAATTTGACCGAATCCATAGGGCTCTTACCCGCCGCCAACAAGATGGTCCACCACGGGATATTATAATCAAGCTACATTTCTATCGTACTAAGGAACAACTCCTTACCGCGGCACGTTCCAAAGATGCTCTTTTGTTCCAGGGTCACACCTACCAACTTTTTTCAGACCTTGCTCCACTCACAATAGCTAAACGCCGGGCGATGAAGCCCCAGTTGCAGATTCTCATTCAGCACCAGCTGAAGTACACCTGGCGCTTCCCATTTGCTCTGCAGTTCACTTACCAGGGACAGCAACATTCCTGTACTTCATCCGACTCCCTCCAGTGTCTCCTGGAATCTCTTCATTTGGCTACTCCGACGCAGCCTCCTCTGACATCTCCGCTACGTACTCCTGCTCGTAATGGGACTCAACCGAAAACCTTCACCCCGAAAGGATCCCAGCTATCGGTCCGTAAGGGGACTCCAGCGCACTCCTCGAGGAAGGGATCATCTGACCGCCAACTATTCTCGCCTCGCTGAGGGTGGCTGCATACCTTGAATCCTTTTCCTCCTTAATATCTTGTTTTTCTCCGGTGCTGTCCTGACCTAACATTCCCGTTATACCCTGTCCCTCCTGTTGGTGACTCTTCAATCAAGGTACCCTGTGACTATGCACACGGAGACCCCCGGCGCTGGGAGTTAAGCGTCGCACCCCCTGCTATTGATAGGGGCTGCTTGGGTCCAGTTTCTCATTTTTGTTCCCTGTGTTTGTTTGTTCCAGTTTTGAATCTACTTTTGTTCATTTTTTTTTTTTTTCATTTTTGTTCTACATGCTAATGCTTCAGACGGTTTGGGCATACTCTGACGATGTTTCCTACGTGCATCTATGTGCTGTTAGTACAACTTTTATTGCTCGATTGCCTCTTCCCCCCCCCTTCCTTTTTTCTTTTTACTTTCTTGTTTTTTGAGTTTTGTTTGCTTACCTCCTAAGGTATCAAGATTACTCTGGGCTCAGGTGATCACTTAGTTCACTCACAGATGTCAACTCGGTTTATTTGTCCACTTGGGAGGTCACTTCCCCCAGAATCTTTGACACTCTGTGCTGTGATTACCTTTCCCCGGATTTCATGATCTTCACTCCCTCTTCCCCTTTTTTCCCTTTCTTTTCTCTTCCTCTTCCCCTCTCCCCCTCTCTTCTACCCTCCCCTCTGTCCCTTCATCTCCTTGCACCCTTTTCACTCCTTTTTCTTTCTATCTCCTTTTCCCATCCCTGATCCTTATTCTTTTTATTATTCTCTCTTTTGACAATTTTTACCTGGCAGATTTACTTATAATGATAGCTCTATTATGCCCCCTTTGTACTAGTGCTGTATATCGCAGTTACTATTGTATTGCTAATGTTGGTTTGACCTTATTTCCTCCCTTCATCTTTTATGATGTATATGTCATACATGGCTAGTTTACCTACACAAACCGACTTTGTTTTCCCTTTTTTTTTCTTTCTTTTATGTATGTGTGGATTAGCTGTCTCCCGTTTGTGGCGGGGAGCTGTCATTGCTCCCCCTCTTTTTGTGGTGCGCTCACTCCCCCGCTAGCTGGCTGGCTGGTGAGTTAGTGCGCTAGTTGGTTGGGTGTTAAGAGTTTATCTCTTCTCCCTCCTCTTGCCTCTTGGCATGTCTTGTAATGTTCTCCCTTCTCTTCACTATCTCTCTCTCTCCTGTTTTCTTTTCCCTCTTTCTTTGCTTCTTCTTTGTCGGCTGGTTCATATGGTCCCGGGAGCGTCTGTCACTAGTCTCCTCCATGCTTCCCCATGGCCCCCCTAAATATTCTTTCTCTGAACGTCAAGGGTCTTAACTCCCCAAATAAAAGGGTTAAGGCCTTCCAAACGTTCGCAACCTTGAAAGCTGATATAGTGGCGCTTCAGGAAACTCATTTTTCAACCCGTATGACACCTACATTTTTTATACGCAAATATCCCCAGGTGTTCACTGCCTCGGCTGCCGCGAAACAAAGGGGTGTTTTAATTGCTCTGCACCATTCCCTTCCGTTCACTGTGACCTCTGAAATCAAGGACCCTGAGAGCCGTTATATCATCTTGGTAGGCCTACTTTTAGAAGTAGAGACCACGCTTGTGTCCTATTACGCCCCGAATAATAACCCGATACCTTTTTTCACGCACCTGTTTCAAGTAATTAGTTCTCATTGCAAAGGTACGCTGTTTTTATGTGGCGACTCAAATGTCGTTCTGCAACCCCATCTTGACAAGTCTCCATATGCCCCTGATCAATACACCCCTTCCGTACGCTTTCGGAAGCTTCTTCAGCAGGCGTCCTTGCTTGATTCATGGCGAGAATGCAACCCAGCTAAGAAGAATTACACTTTTTACTCTCATCCCCATAAGTCCTTCTCTAGGATAGATCATATCTTTGTGTCGGTGGCCTCCTCCCCTATTTTGCTAAGTTCCATTATCCAACCTATTACTCGGTCGGACCATTGTGCAGTGATGACCTCGGTTTCCTCCCTAATCCCCCGATCTAAAGACTGCACTTGGTGTATAAATGAAGCTCACCTTTCTAATCAATCCTACTGTCTTGATATTCAGGTTGCTCTTTCAGATTACATAAAATTTAACTCCACACCTGATATATCCCCTGTGCTTCTTTGGGAGGCCCACAAACCAGTTGTTAGGGGTACATGCATTTCGGTGTCTTCCCAATTGAATCGAGACAAAAAGCTCCTGTTGGCGAAGCTGGAACATGACTACCACCAATGTTTTCTACAATTCCAATCGTCCCCTACGGAGACCCATGGGATCGCTTTGGAGAAAGCAAAAATAGAATTGGACCTGCTGCTGGCCGAATCAGCTGATAAAGCCATCCGCAGGTCTACACATACTATTTACACTAAAGCTAATAAGCCAGACACCTTCTTGGCGATGCGTCTCCGTCGTCCTGATCGTGTACATGTTCCCATTAGACTCAAAATAGATAAAAATTCTCACACCAGTAACCCGGTGAAGGTCCTAGCTATATTTCGTCAGAAATTAGAGGAATTGTACAAGGCCCGACCCTCTTTCTCTCCCCGTAAAGCTGAATCGTTCTTTAATTCTATTCCTCTACCTACTTTATCTGACCCCCACCGTGAGGCTTTGGAGAAGCCTATCACGGTGGAAGAAGTCACCTCAGCGATCAAAACCCTTAAGCCTCATAAAAGACCGGGCCCTGACGGGCTTTCGAGCACTTATTATAAAAAGTTTGCTGTTACCCTGGCCCCGCTTCTTTCCAAATCTTTTAACGCTTTACTACAACAGCACTCCTTTGGTCGAGACATATTGACAGCAATCATAGCTATGATTCCCAAACCCAACGTAGATAACACCCTTTGGTCTAATTTCAGACCCATATCATTGCTAAACTTAGATATCAAGCTTTTAGCGAAGATTCTAGCTTTGCCCCTTAACCCCATTATTGGTAAACTAATACATAAAGATCAGGTGGGTTTCATACCCCGCCGTCAGGCCAGTGATAACATCCGTCGGGTTGTCTTGTTACAGCATGCAGCCAGGACCCGTAAAATTCCAATGTTCCTCCTGTCTCTGGACATTAGGAAAGCTTTTGACACTGTCTCTTGGCCTTATTTGACATTTATTCTCAACCGCTGGGGTTTTGGTCCAAACTTTCTACAATGGGTGAGTTCTCTAAACAACCAACCGCAGGCATATGTTAAATACCCCGGATTCCGCTCTCATAGTCTCCAGATAGGCAGGGGGACTAGGCAGGGCTGTCCCCTGTCTCCCCTGCTTTTTGCTCTGGCTATAGAGCCTTTGGCTGCCCTGATCAGAGCCAATCCGGATATTCATGGACTGGAGTTGGCTTCTACCACCCACAAAATTTGCTTGTTTGCGGATGACGCACTATTATTTGTAACTTAACCGCATTATTGGTAAACTAATACATAAAGATCAGGTGGGTTTCATACCCCGCCGTCAGGCCAGTGATAACATCCGTCGGGTTGTCTTGTTACAGCATGCAGCCAGGACCCGTAAAATTCCAATGTTCCTCCTGTCTCTGGACATTAGGAAAGCTTTTGACACTGTCTCTTGGCCTTATTTGACATTTATTCTCAACCGCTGGGGTTTTGGTCCAAACTTTCTACAATGGGTGAGTTCTCTAAACAACCAACCGCAGGCATATGTTAAATACTCCGGATTCCGCTCTGATAGTCTCCAGATAGGCAGGGGGACTAGGCAGGGCTGTCCCCTGTCTCCCCTGCTTTTTGCTCTGGCTATAGAGCCTTTGGCTGCCCTGATCAGAGCCAATCCGGATATTCATGGACTGGAGTTGGCTTCTACCACCCACAAAATTTGCTTGTTTGCGGATGACGCACTATTATTTGTAACTTCTCTCCGCTTCACTCTCCCGACTCTTATGTGTATCTTAAAAGAATTTGCTGTGATTTCCGGTCTGGAAGTGAATCATGCTAAATCGAGGGCTCTCAATGTGTCTCTTCAGGAACATTTCCCCTACTCTTGGTCTGCCTCTTCCCTACCTTACTTAGGAATAAAATTGACTAGTGACCCGGCTTCTCTTTATAGGTCCAATTACCCCCCGATGTTGTCACATCTGTCATCCCTCCTGGATACCTGGAGACCTCTCTGTGTTTCGTGGTTGGGACGTGTTGCTGCGGTCAAAATGTCTCTGCTTCCAAAATTATTATATCTCTATAGGGTTCTCCCGATAGATGTCCCCTCTTATTTTCACCGCATTATCCAATCCCGGGTTTTTAAGTATATATGGGGTCCTGTCAAACCTAGGGTGTCTAGGTCAATTCTCCTCCGTAATAGGCTCAGCGGTGGCTTGGGGATCCCTGATTTCCGTCGTTATTATTAAGCCGCTCAGCTTGCTCAGCTCACCTTACTGCACGCCTCTGCTAAAGTTCCATTATGGGTCAGCTTAGAAGCCATGGATATTTCCCCTTTACTTGTGTCTAATCTTCTGTGGTTGCCTCCCCAAACTCATACACCTGTTTTGAACCCGGTTACCCGCCACTCGCTTAAAATTTGGGATAGCCTGAAGGGCCCTTTTCAATTGGTTTCCCCACACGTCCCTTTACTTTCCTTTTTTGGTCACCCATCGTTTTATCCCGCCTTTTCTGAACCTGGCTCCTTTCGGCTTTGGTCCGTAGCTAAGTTACACCGCATCTGCGATTTAGTTAAAAAATCCTCTCTCAAATCCTTCCCAGAATTACAAGCTCAGGCTGACCTGTCCCCTAATGAGCATTTTAGATATTTGCAAATAGCACATTTTGTCAAATCTACGGTTAGTGCCTGCTCCGCCTTGGATAGCTTTTCATTTTTTGAAAATATTTGTAATTCAGACCCTCATGTCTCTGGTATTATCTCGTGTATATATAATCATCTTACTACCCCTCCTACCGTGCTCCCTCTATATGCTACGCAATGGTCTACTGATCTACACTTATCATTAGATTGGGATGATTGGGCCAGTATATGGGCCTCTACTAAGTCCTCTGCCCAGAATGTTGTGGCGCTGGAAGCCAACTATAAAGTCCTTATGCGGTGGTACCTTGTCCCCGCCAGGATATCCAGATTTTTGCCGTCATACCCTCCTGTGTGCTTCCGAGGCTGCGGCGAGGTAGGCACCCATGCCCATATTTGGTGGTTCTGTCCGGTTGTGCGACGGTTCTGGGTGAGAGTATTTGGTATGGCCTCTAGATTACTTAATGACTCCCTCTCCCCTGATCCGTCCCTGGCCTTTTTGAACCTTGTTCGGGGGGATTATACCAGAGCCCAGACCCGTTTACTCCTCCAGCTGACCACAGCGGCCAAACAAACTATTGCTAGGGCTTGGAAGACCCCTAAATTGCATATAGTGGAAGTGAAAAATAGAGTGACTCAAGCTATGATTCATAGCAAAATTGAAGCAACAATTCTAGATCGGATTACCCAACACGATAGGATTTGGACTCCATGGGCCGAAAATTTTCTCCCTCCTAATTTTGACATTACTTTACTCAACCCGTGAGAACCCTGATTTGTTTACTTCCCGGGGTCCCATGTGATCCGGCTGACGTTCTTCTTCTTTTTTCTCTTCTTTCTTCCCCCTTTTCCTGTTCTTTATTACTTCTTTTCTAGCTCCTTTTCTTACCTCCTTACCTTTGAGCTCCTCTCGCTCTTGGTGTGAAATTCCCAACTCATTCACACTTTGACAGCATTACCTTGGTCCTCACCACCTGGTTTGTGATACCACTACTTTGAATATATTGAGTACATGTCCTATACTTGTTTCTCTCATGGCTTGATGTCTTTTCGTCTATTTCTTTTTGTAATCACAGTACGTTGCCATGGCGCTTAACTGGTGCTCTGGTTACGTTGTTCTACCTTGCTTAATACTGTTGGTTTATGTCCCCTATGTCATGTATAATTTTTTCGACTGTGCCAGTATCTTTTAATCCAGGCTGTATCGCTATGTCTCCGTTTTTGTCATCTTCAAAATGTCCCCTGTTTGTACCATGTTTTTTTTTTTTTTGCTGTCAATAAAAATTTTGAACAGAAAAAAATGTTAATTCAAGTTATTAAAAGCACTATTGTATCATTTGAAGTTTGGTTCTACAATATTATGTTAGAAAACCTAGATAATACTTGCAGATGTTTATATAGCACTAAAAACGAAATTCTGCTTTTGTGACACAATTATATGGGGAAAAAACATAGGGAAACATGTCAAACATGTCTAAGAATCAAATCAAAAGTTTAACATTCTATCCAAAAAAAACATACCATGGGGCGCACGTGTGGTAGCCTAAGATGGAGGATGCTCTGTTGCGGCTCTGCTTTTATTCTCTCCCACTCAGGTAAAATCAGCAATTTAAAGCATGGGTGAACTGGATCCTGCCAGCCCCTTATTGGTAAAATGGGATGGCAAAAGCTTGCACCATCCCGGGAGTAAAGGCCTTCTCTCATGGACAGATCTACCAGACATCCGCGTAGCATGCCTAGATATACTCCATTACCCTGGGGAGAACGCTAGCTCAGCCCACCCCTCACTTTCACCTTCCTCAGTGCTATATCTTACTGTAGACATCCTAAATGAGAAACTACAGGCACCATTAGAGAACGTTAATCAATCTGTCTCTACAGAGTGGGCAAAATAGCCCAAGAATTGAGAGAGAAAATCACACTAACTGGTGAACACACGGGTCACCTTAAACTAAACTAAATTTGATGACTTAATTCAACCTTTCATTGAAACATAACTGGGGGAGATTTATTAAAACTGGTGCACACAGAATGTTGTGCAACTGTGCATAGTATCCAATCAGCTTCTAACTTCAGCTTGTTCAATAAGGCTTTGACATTTATACCTCGTACACACGACCAGTTTTCCCATCGGGAAAACTGCCATGACAGCTTTTGGCCGGGAAAACTGGCCGTGTGTTTGCTCCATGGCAGTTTTCCCGACAGGAAAAATTAGAACACTGACACTATTCCCGGCGGTCTTTTTCCTGGCAGTTTCGCTATAGGAAACACTGCGGTGGAGCATACACACAGTCGGGATTCCCGGACAAAGCTCTCACTGCAGTTTTCCCAAAGGGAAAACCTCTGGTGTGTACAGGGGGAAAGTAACCAAGCAGGTTCTCGGTTTTTCCCCGGACTTTTTACCGCCGGGAATCCCAATTGTGTACAGGGCTTAAAACCTAGAAGCTGTTTGGTTACTATGCATGCACAGCTGCACCAGATTCTGTGTGCAGCAACTTTAGTAAATATCCCCAAATGTCACCCAATTACTATAAACAATTCCTGCAGAGCTTGCACACAACTTAACAAAAGCAAGCTGGGCCCTAGCTGCTGACACCCAGCCTGTATCTCATAGCAAAAAAAACTCTGATGACAGTGCACACTCTACAACAATTTCTCTGTACTGGTGAAGTCATCTCCTGCTCATACCAACATGTTTTGATTGGGTACAGCACATTTTTCTCATCTTCCTTTTTCAACAAGATCCCTAATTTTTGCCCTCAGGCCATCACTAAAACTTTCAGAGTGTATTAACTGTTAACCACTTAAGCCCAAGGAGGTTTTATCTCCTTCATTATCAGAGCACTTTTTGCAATTTGGCACTGCACTGTTTGGACTGGTAATTGTGCAGTCATGTAACATTGTACCCAAACAAAATTTACGTCCTTTTTTCCCCACAAATAGAGCTTTCTTTTGGTGGTATTTGATCACCACTGGGATTTTTTTTGGCAATATAAACAAAAAATACTTTTGAAAACAAAAGACATTTTCTACTTTTTGTTATAAAAAGTATCCAATAAACTACATTTTTGTCATACATTTAGGCCAAAATGTATTCAGCCACATGCCTTTGGTAAAAAAAATAATTCAATAAGCGTATATTTATTGGTTTGCGCAAAAGTTATGGTGTCTACAAACTATTGTATATTTACTGGAGTTTGCACAGCTTTTACTTTCTGACTTCTTATTCCATTTCTTGAGATGCTAAAATGGCAAAGTAGACACCCCAAGGAAATTGCTAAGAGACATGTTGAGCCCATTAAATATGATTGAAAAAAAAAAAAAAAAAAAATGTTTTTACATAAAGTTGTCACTGAAATTATATATTGCTCACACATTCCATGTATAATTACACCCTAAAATAAATTCTGCTGATGAGTACGGGGATACCACATGTATGGGACATTTTTGGGAGCCTAGCCGCGTATGGGTGCCGAAAACCAATCACCACCATTAGGATTTCAAAGGGTGTAAATTGCTAATTTTACTTCCTCACTACTTATCTCAGTTTTGTAGGCCCCGAAATGTCAAGATAGCACCAAGCCCCCCAAATTAACCCCTTTTTGGAAAGTAGACACCCCAAGCTATTTGATGAGAGGCATGTTGAGTTCATGGAAAAAAAATGTGATGTAAACTGCGCTAATAATAAACCTAAAAAATATTTTGTTAGTTACTGTGATGTAAACAATAGTGAAGCTGTGATTTGCTGTGTTTTATAAACAGTAGACAAAAATGGGAAGAGAAAAAATCGCGCTTTTTAGCACGATTTTTTCTTTTCCCATGTTGAGTTCATGGAATATTTAAGATTTTGCAACAAGTTTTTTTTTTTACACAAAATGTGTAGAATTACACCCCAAGATGCATTCTGCTGCATCTCCTGAGTATGGTGATACCACATGTGTGAAACTTTTTGGCAGTCTAACCACGAACATGACCCCAAAATCCAATCACCACCTTCTGTATTTTTAAAAACCCTTTTTAAGGGTGTAAACCAAGATAGCACCAACCCCCCCCCCCCAATTAACCCTTTTTCTAACACCCCAAGCTATCTGATGGAATATTTTGTTTTGCCACAAGGTTTGTGGAGTTTTGCTAATAGGCATGGTGAGTATTTTGCAGCTCTATTTTTTTCAATTATTACAACTTTGTGACAAAAGGCAAGATCTGAAAAATACTCAACATACCTCTCAGAAAATAGCTTGGGGTGTCTAAATTCCGAAAAAGGGTCATTGGGGGGGGGGGGGGCTGTGCTATCTTGTCATTCATGGCCTCCCAAACTGTGATAGATAGTGAGGAAGTGAAATGAGAAATGTATGCTCTTAGAAAGCCTGAAGGCTGTGATTGGTTTTCAGGGTCCTGTACACAGCTCGACTGCCAAAAAGTATTACACAAGTGGTATCTCCTAACTCAGGAGAAGCAGCAAAATGTATTTTGGGCTGTAATTTCACATATATGCATGGCATGTTTGAGCAATATATCATTTAAACTACAACTTTGTGTAATTTTCCCAAAACTTGTGGCAAAATATAAAATATTCCATGGACTCAATGTGCCTCTCAACAAATTGTTAGGGGTCATTTGGGAGGGGTGTCCTGGCATTTTATTCCAAAAATTAGAAGCTTATGCCACATATCACCCACTCTTCTAACCACTTGAAGACCAAGCTTTTTCTGACACTTTTTGTTTACATGAAAAAATACATTTTGTTTTTTTAAACAGAGGCCCTACAGAATAAAATGGTGGGTGTTGCAATTTCTTCCCCCACACAGTATTTGCATAGCAATTGAATGTCAATGCACAGAAACACACTATATTGCCCAAATGTTTGGTAAAATATAAAATAAGATCTTATGCTGAGTACATAGATACCAAGGCTTTCAATTTGCGCATGCCTGTGCAGTGGTGACAAACTATATATATTTTTAAAAAGCCTTTCAAAGTCTTTACAAGTTACTTTGACTTACAGAGGAGGTTTACTGCTATAATTACTGCCCTTGATCTGACGTTCATGGTGATACCTCACATGCATGGTGCAATTGCTGTTTACATACGACATGAGACTGATTATTTTTTTATTATTTATTTCACTTTTTTATTTATTTTTACACTGTCCCTTTCATTTATTTATTTTTATAGTTATTTTTGTCGCAGGGACTATAAATATCCCCTAGCAATAGGTAGTGACAAGTACTCTATTAAAAAATTTAGTCTATTAGGCCCAGATTCACAGAGCGATTACGCCTGCGCAACAGGAGATGCGCGTGCGTAAGTCTAAATGTGCGCGTGCGTTTCATTGCGTGGCATCCCCAGAACGAGATACGCCAAAAATCAAATTTTTTTGTCCCACGTAATTTCGTTAGACTGGCGCATCCTTCCGCGTAAGGGACTTACGGGGATCCACAAAACAACGTTAGGGCAGCGCAGGCGACGCAGTGTGCGCAACAGCAAAATGTCCTGTCTAAAATTAGAGCATATAAAAGCTGCTCTAAAAAGAGAAAAAAAGTCTACTTGTCAGATAAAGCAACACTGTTAGTGAGGAGTTCAGCAGTCACACGTGTTGCTCAACAATCTGTATGCCAACATGCCAGGGGCATCGTCGCGCATAGCTATACTACTGACTTTAAGAAGGATGAGGGCACTGAGGAGGGCACTAAGGAGGGCACGGGAGATGTTTTATTTTTATTTTTTATTTGCTTATATAAAATTTACAATTTGATCTAATCTAATACAATATTATTATCTGATACAAGCCCCTCACTCTTCACTTGATATATCACACATGCATAGACATCTTTGGCATGAGTGATTCTGAGGTGTCTCGCATCTTCAGATTCACCCCTCATGTCATCCTGGAATGACCACAACCTTGCAGGAGGACATCAGCAGCCCAACACATGGCACCACCCATGACACCCATGACAGCTACATATCCAATCAGAGCCCCATCCCCACAGATTTCGAATAGAACATGTATGGGGACAGCTGGCTGGTTGGTGAGTGACATGGGAGTCAGGCATGACTATCCCCTCCCGTGATGCACACCTCACAAGTGGCACATGAATGACTAACATCCTCCTGTCTTTTCCCTTCAAGGTGACTCTGCATATGCACTGGTACCCCATCTCATGACCCCATCTCATGCCAGCTCACATTATGCATCTTTGCACGTTAAACACACACATTAATCATGGCACAATGAGAATGCATGCATAGCACAGACACATCACATCCTCATCAAATTGGATTGGCACCAGTCCACCATGCTGGACTTGTGAGCAGCAACGCCACGCCAAGGCTCCAATTATGTCACTGTACATTCATACACCATTCACACGGACCTGGGGATCACTTCTCCCTGGTCCTGGGGAACCCTTCTCCACCAAAATAGAGGGTGACACCCCTTTTCCGGCAGGAATGTCACCCCCACATTCACACAGCATTCACAACACAAAAAAAAATAACCAAAAAAAATGACCTGCCAAAGCAAAAAATTCCCAGCAAAAAAAAGAAAATGACAAAAAAAAAAAAAAAATCTATTTAAAAAAAAAAAAATCAATTAAAAAAAAAAAATGGGGAAAAACAAATTAGTGCCCTCTGCGTGAGCCACGCCTGGGGCGCCCCCGGCCACGGCCCGGCTTCTCAGGGGAGACTCATGGGGGAGGGGTAAAACCGGGGAAGGAGGAGCAGCCCCTGATCTCTGCCCACCTGACGGCCTGCCCTCCAAGGCCACGGCTATTCTGTCCAGGGCAGCACCAAGTGTTGCCGTGTTGGCCTGGATAGCCAGGGTAAGGGCCCTCACATCCTGCCCAACGCCTGCTGATGTCGTCTGCAGTTTGTTAAGGCAGGTTGTGAAAGCCCGGGAGTGGGAGTCCAGGTTCCCCAGCGTATCCTTGATGGAGGACAGGCTCTCCTCCATCCACACCAATGTCTGGCTGACCTGTCCCAGATGGCGGGTCTGGAGGAACTGGTCCCTTCTCAGGGTGGCGGGCAGGAGATCGGCCAACCCCCTGGTGGTCTGGGATGACATCCTGCCTCCAGCTGATGCTTGTGGCCGGGGAGAAGGGGAGGCCCTTGTGAGGGGAGCCATGTTGGGGGAGGAGGGGGGGGGGCTCCCCCTTAGGGAGGCCTGCCTGCTGCCAGGCAGAGGGGAAGAGTCCTCAAAACCCAAACGTCCAGTGCCTGACATGGACTCCTCCTCCTCATGATTCTCCTCCTCCTCATGATTCTCCTCCTCCTCATGATTGTCCTGCTCCTCTTGAACCTCCTCCGCGGACTCCGGCCTTGTTGGGGGGGCCTCATTAGGCTGCTGTCCTGGGGTTGGTGCGGTCAGGCCAGATGGCCCTGCACCCTCCTGCACATCTGTGGATGACACAAAACATTCACAGGTTGGAGGATCCACACACTTGCCACATATTCCCTTTCACCCCCTCCCCCACACATGCTACACACCTGATATTAAAAAAATAAAAAACTTACCTGGCACCACGGGCTCCGGACTTGAGTCAAAGCCGGGCAGGCCCTCAACTTCATGCCGATGAAAGGTCAGGGCCACCGCACGCTCCTCCGCTGTCAGGCTAATACGGCATGGTGGGCCCCCTCCTGTGCCCCTGGCATGGGCATGCATTCTGGCCATCTTCTGTTTGACCAGACGCCGGAGGTCATTGATTTTTTTGTCAATCCCAGACCTGGTCCGTGTCTCCCCCTGCCCCGCAGAATTCACCTGGTCAGTGATCCTATCCAAAATCTCCCTCCTCCTGGCCGGGGTGGTGTTGGCACTCTCTGGGCCGTGGAGGAAACGCCCATACTTGCTAATGGCCCGGGCAAGAATCTGTTTTTCCACAAGTGTAAAATTCAGCTTGCGTTTTCTCTCACTCATCCTTCCAAAAAAAAACAGTCCCAGTCAACAAAATTCACGCACACAAACAAGCACAACCAATCAAAAAAAACACACACACACAGAGAAAACTACTGAGCAAGAAACAGTCACCAAAAAACAAAACAAAAATACAGCAGGAAAAGAAACAAACACAAATATATCAATCAATCAAACAGTCTCTCAAACACTTATCAAAAACCACTTTCAAAAATCTACTAACAAACACTTGATCACACAGAACACTAATCTGACAACTACAAAACACACCGCAACGAACAACAGGACAAAAGCACTTGGTTAAATGGGAAGGGACAAAGGGATGTACTTTTGCAAAGGAAGTGCGTTTGTGTGTGTCTATTTATGCTGTTTGCGTAGTTCACAACGTTGCCCTAGTCCATTTCCAATTTCACTGATTGCGCCGCTCCCGAGTTGTGAGCATGCGCACAGCGGAGCTGACATGGTCTCCTTCAAGCGCGCATGCGCGAGCCGGCCGGCCCTTCATTTGCATGGGGTCACGGCTCATTTCAATGTAACACGCCCACGTCCTTCCCAATTTGTATTACTCCTCCTTACGCCTCTGAAAAAACGTTATGTATGCGCAATTTCCTACGCAAAAGCTACGAGAATACGGTGATTACGCCGCAAAATTGCGCAAGTCTAACGTAAAGGCGGTGCGCTACGCCGGTCCAATAATGCGCAGATGTACGTGAATCTGGGCCTTAGACTCTAGATCTCTCCTCTGACTACACCAAGATCGGTGTGATAAGATGGTTTCCCAATTTCCCAATGGCGCTTTTCATATCCAGCAAAACCAAAGTGAAAAAATACTTGTAGCTTCTGGTTTCTAAGGCCATAAAGATGATTGGAGTTGTTCTGGTCTCCAATTATCTCTATGATCAACTAGTGGAACCACTGACTTCATTCTTGGGTTACCCGGTCGGACACAAGAGCCTGAGAAAACAATGCAAGGTTGCGGGAGAGGGGGGATGTCCCCTCCTATTGCTTGTAAAAGCAGTTTAGAGGCTAATTAGCCACTAGGATTGCTTTTAGGATTGCTTTTACATCAAACCTGAAAAAAAAACGATACCAAGATGATACCAAAACCTACAGGCATCATTCCGGTATAACCACTCAAAGTCCAGCAACATACCAGTACGTTGCTGGTCCTTGTTGGGCATATATTGTAATGTTCTTTTTTTGTGCAAATTCCTCTATTCACATCGATCAATGTGAAATTGAAAAAGTGTGCGGTATGCCGGAATTCCGCCCTGCATCCACCTACTTCTAATGATGGGCTTACATGCAATGTTCTTTTTTTCTCCTTCAGCCCATGGACTGAATGAAAAAGTGTAACTGTGATGGTGAAATCACCTCCTACAGCGCTGGAGTCACTGATCTACGTATTGTGAGAGCAAACCCTGTTGCTGTCAAAATAAAAAAATCAGTGCTGCAGCTGAATGGCGTTACAATAAAACACAGTAACAATACAACATTGCAGTATAATAGAATACAGTACAGTAAAACAGTAGAATGGCGTATCTGCAGAAGAAACAATGGTTAACAATACAAAAACACAGTAACAATAAAACATAATAATATTGATTTGATTGTGAAAGAAAATTACAAAGGGCCAGATTCAGGTAGAAGTTACGCGGCTTATCTGTTTTCTGTATTCAGAAAACAAGATACACTGGGATTGAGTTCAGATACGAGCGGCGTAATTGTATTTCGCGGTCGTATCGGAACTGCAATTTTAAAATGTCCGCTAGGGGCGTTCCCGCTAATTTACGTTGAGAATATGTAAATCAGCGAGATACGCCAATTCACGATCGTAATAACCAGGGGTGTGTGAGTTGACAAAACAAAATCACAGCCTTAGAAAAACTAAAGAGGAAATAATATGTGCCTGTACAAAACTGAGAGGCATGTACACAAATGCAAGGAGCTTAGCCAACAAAATGGACAGACTGGAGCTGATTATGACTTTGTGGGAATATCAGAAACTTGGTTTGACAGCTCACATGACTGGCTGGCAACTGTCCAGGGGTATTCCTTGTATCAGAGGGACAGGGAGGGTAGAAGAGGGGGAGGGGTTCCACTATATATCAGGAATGATTTAAAGGGGATAAGAGGAACTACAGTGCAAATGGGGCAATCGGGAGAAGAGGAGTCTGTGTGGGTAGATCTTCAAAGGGCAGAAGCAAGTGGGAAATGAATAGTGGGGGTATGCTACAGCCCCCTAACCTATAGGATGAGGAGGAGTTGGACCTCCTATCACAGTTAGAAATGGCAGTGAGGCAGGGCAATGTCATCATAATGGGCAAACTATCTAGATATTGACAAGGCAGAGCTAACTCAAAGGCTTGTAATTTCCTACATTTCTTAGGCCGCGTACACACGATCAAATCTGTCTACTGGAAACGGTCTGCCAGACCGTCCCAGCAGACAGATTCGATTGTGTGTACGGGCGAGCCGACGGATTTGGCCAGCCGACAGATTTGAAAGCATGCTTTCAAATCTGTCGGCTGGGAACCCGTATGCCCGACATGTCTGCTGGTTAGTACGCTAACCAGCAGACATGTCTTCTCGCACACGCGTCGAATGGTTTTGACGCATGCGCGGAAGTCTTTTACTTCCTGGTGTGGTGACGTGGTGGCGTCAACGTCACCGCCACATCAGCGCGCCGTCTGCCGGCAGGGATTTTGGTTTGATTGTGTGTACACGATCAAACCAATACGTCCCCAGCAGACAGATTTGTTCAAATCGGTCTGTCCGACCGATTTGAACAAATCTGTCTGCTCGTGTGTATGGGGCCTAACAGGACAACATTATGTCCTAATTGGTGAATTCCCCAACTAGAAAGAATGCATTGCTTGAGCTATTAATTACAAATAACTCAGATCTCTTTGCAAATGTGGAAAAACGGACAACTTGGGAACCAGCGATCACAGGATAATTACATTCTGCATAAATCACAGGAAAAGGGAGGCATGAGGGTAATACAATAACACAAAATTTCAAACGAGCCAACTTTTCTAAATCCCAGAAATATTAAGCAGTGAGGAATACTTTAGGAACATATTAAATAAAGGTACTGTATTATCCAGTGACTTTCAATGGGCAATAAATATAGAAAAGTGAACATTAAACCTGAGTGGCTAAACTATAACGTAAAAAGTCATATTACAGAGAAAAAATATAATGATGAGGGGTCATTGTCAGCATTCCAACACTACAAATAATTGTAATGATGCAATCAAGGTGGCTAAAAAAGACTATAAAAGACACATAGCATAGAAGAGCAAAAAAAAAACAAGATTAACAGTAAAAAAGTCAGAGCATATTGACCTCATAAAGGATGTTGGAGGAAAGTTGGTTACAAATGAAAAGAAGGTAACTGTAAATGCTTTCTTCTCCTCAGTTTTTAAACAGTAAAAGGAGGGGCATAGTTATTAGACATGTGCAGAATAGGGATGAGCCAAACATCCCCGGTTCTGTTCGCATCCAGAACATGCAAACAGACTGAAAGTTTGCGCGAACATTGGAACACCGTTAGGCCGCATACACATGATCAAATTTATCTGCTTAAAACAGTCCGACGGACCGTTTCAGCATACAAATTTGATCGTGAGTACGGGCGAGCAGACAGGTTTTTCCAGCAGACAAATTTTAAAGCATGCTTTAAAATCTGTCTGCTGGGAACCTGTCCGTCCGACATGTCTGCTGGTTAGTATACTGTCCGCACATGCGTCGGATGGATTCGACGCATGCATGGAAGTATTTTACTTCCTGGTTCGGTGACGTGGCGGCATCAACGTCACCGCTATGTCACCGCGCTGTCTGCCGGCAGGGATTTTGGTTTGATTGTGTGTACACGATCAAACCAATATATCCCAGCAGACAAATCCAATCAAAACGGTCTGTCAGACCGATTTGATCTGATTTATTTAGTGGTGTGTACGCGGCCTTAAAGTCTATGTGACTTGAACGTGAGAAATCAAAAGTGCAAATTTTAAAGGCTAACATGCAAGTTATTGTCCTAAAAAGGCTTTTGGGACCCGGGTCCTGCCCCAGGGGACATGTATCAATGCAAAGAAGAGTATTAAAATACGAAATGCTTAAGGTAAAAAATAAAAGTGAAATATTCATTTAAATATCGTGGGAGGTGTCTATATTATGCCTGTAAAGTGGCGCATGTTTCCCGTGTTTAGAACAGTCCCTGCACAAAATGACATTTCTAAAGGAATAAAAGTCATTCAAAACTGCTTGCGGCTGTAATGTACTATTGGGTCCCGGCAATATGGATGAAAATTAATGAGAAAAACATCATGTGTAACCCTTTGGGTTTTGTATGGATATTAAGGGGAAACCTGCACCCAAATTAAAAAAAGAAAAGGTGTGGGGACCCCAGGCACTATATACTCTGAACAGCAGTATACAGGCGGTCCAAGCTGGAACCAATCAGACCTTGGGGCTGCAGACTAAAAACGGGCACCTTCTCCACCGCTCCTTCTGTGACTGACCGAAGCCTCAGCAACATGTTGTCCAGGAGGAACAGGAAATTGTAACCTCCCAGACACTGGAATTTCATCGCACAAACCTTTCTGCAAGTCCTCCCGAAGATGTTTCATCCTCTGCTCCCTCTGCGAAGGCTGGTAACGCTCCGCAACCTTACCCTTGTAACATGGATAAAGAAGGTTTGTCAGCCAGTAATCATCCCTCTCCTTGATACCACAAATCCTAGGGTCCTTTGCAGGATCAGGGAGGCCATGCAGCATAGGTTTTATGAGGCATTCGGTCCGGAGTCCTCTGGGTCACTAAGGATGACATGATCCGCAGCCACCTCCTCCCAGCCACATACAAGTCCATGGGTTTCTTAGGACTGAAAACAATCCCTTGAAGACTGCTGCTGATGCTGAGTGCTAGATTTCACCTCCATGCTTACACAATCCCCATCCTCCTTCTCCTCCTTTTCCTGTGAGATAGGCAGGCCCGCAGGAATACTGTCTGGATAAAGGGGGCCTTGTGAGGTAAGGAAGTCCTCCTCTTTCTCCCTCTGTTCTGCCTCAAGTGCCCTGTCCATTATTTCACATAGCTGTGCTCCAACAGGTAGACAAAAGGGACAGTATTACTGATGCATGCACTGTCACCGCTTGTTGGCTCCTCAAATGGTGACAGGACAGTGCATGCATCCTTGATCATGAGCCACTGGCATGGCAAAAAAAGCCAAGCTCCCCTGATCCTGTCCTGGTGCCATACTCGCACAGGCACTCATTGATGGCCCACTGCTGCGTGTGCAGCCTCTGCAGCATTGCCAATGTTGAGTTCCACCTGGTGGGCATGTCACAGATGAGGCGGCTCTTGGGCAGGTTGCATTCCTTTTGGAGGTCAGCCAGCAGAGCACTGGCATTATATGACTGGCAGAAATGCCCACAGACTTTCCTGACCTGCCTTTAGGAGATCCTGTAAGCCTGGGTACCTGCACAAGAACCGCTGTACCACCAAATTAAGAACATGAGCCAAACGGGGCACATGGGTCAAGTGTCCCTGTCGGAGGGCGGAAAGGAGGTTGGTGCCATTGTCACAAACAACCATTCCTGGCTGAAGCTGGCATGGCGTCAACCACCTCTGAGTCTGCCCCTGCAGAGCTGACAGAATTTCTGCCCAGTGTGGCTCCTGTTCCCTAAGCAGACCAACTCAAGCACAGCATGGCATCTTTTTGCTTGAGTGCTTGCATAGCCCCTAGAACGCCTATGGAGCACCACTGGTTCAGAGGACAAATCTGCACAGGAAGAGACCATAGAGGAAGAAGAGGAGGGGTTGGAGGAGAGAGGTGTGGCAGAATCACCACAACCAGCATTTTGAAGGCGTGGTGGTGGAACAAGCTCCAACAATGCTGCACCCTGTCCTGCATCCTTCCCAGCTGCCAGAAGTTACCGGGTACGCTGTGAAAGAAATATAACATCCCTGTCCATGCCTGCTGGACCATGAGTCAGCGGTAATATGCACCTTACTGCTGACCGCCCTGTCTTCCTCATGGCGGTAGAGAGCCGGAATGGCCTTCTGAGAAAAAAAATGGTGTTTGGGAACCTGCCGCTGATGTACTGCACATTCCACAAATTCTCGAAAGGGGGCAGAGTCTACCAGCTGAAAAGGCAGCAGTTAGAGTGTTAGCAATTTAGCCAAGCTAGCATTCAGCCGCTGGGCATGTGGATGGCTGGGACCAAATTTCTTTTGACGGTTTAGCAACTGGGGGTGTAGGGGCTGCATCACAGGAGGCAGAAAGATTTTGAACTTGTCCCTCTAACCTCATGTAGCCTTCCTGTAGGCTCTTATCTGCTTGTGTGAGGGCAACCAGGTGTTTGCAGATTTCCTCCACGGCAGGGGCCAAGATCCCTTTTGGGCAAATCTTCCCATTATCAGAAAAGGAACAAGAGGCCCTAAAGATATACTGTACATTGATGAAAACCTGAGCAAGGGGTTTATTTGCCCATCTACCTCTCCAGTGGGTGCTGGAATATTCTTTGTCACCAAGAAGGACCAGTCCCTTTGCCCGTGTGTGGACTACCGTGAACTGAACAACATCACGATCAAGAACCGTTATCCACTACCCCTGATACCCAAGATCTTCCAAAAATTAAGGTCTGCCATCATAATCGTCACCAAGTTGGATCTGAGGGGGGCCTACAATCTTGTCCGCATCCAGGTTGGGGATGAGTGGAAAACAGCTTTTCGCACCCGATTCGGTCACTATGAATATTTGGTCATGCCCTTCGGTCTGTGCAATGCACCTGCCACCTTCCAGCACTTTATCAATGATGTATTCAGAGACTTTCTTTCTTTTGAAATTTTTACAGAAGATTCATCAAGGGGTTTTCCGCAATAATCACATCCATTACACAGTTAACCAAGCAGAATTCACGCTTCCACTGGAACCCAGAAGCCCAAAAGGCCTTTGATACACTTAAAGGACTTTTTACATCACCCCCGATTCTCAGTCATCCTGACCCAGCACTGCCTTACCTCCTTGAAGTAGATGAATCCGAAGTAGCAGTAGGGGCTGTCATCTCCCAACGCCAAGGGAGCAAAGATCTAATGCACCCTGTGGGGTTCATTTCCCGGAAACTCTCTCCTACTTGCCATCAAAGCCGCCTTGGAGGAGTGAAGGTATCTATTGGAAGGCGCTGCACATCCATTATTAATCTATAACGATCACAAGAATCTGGAATATTTAAGATCCGCTAAACAATTGAAACCTCAGCAGGTTCGCTGGGCCCTATTCTTCTCACGCTTTTGTTTCCACATCACTAACCATCCGGGTTCAAAGAACTTTAAGCCAGATGCACTATCAAGGATGCACGACAACCCCAAGGATATATCTGTTCCCGACACCATTTTACCAGCAGGTAATATTTTACTCTTACAGACTGATCTGCTCTCTCAAATTAGGGAGACATCCACAGACTCTTCCAAGCCTCGTGGTATCACTTTGACACCCAGGGACGGGTTATTCTGGAGATTTTTTTTTCCGGGAAGCACTCGAGTGGAAGTCCTGAAGCTCCTTCACAACCACCCGTTGGAAGGGCACTTTGGAGTTCATAAGACTCTTGAACTGGTACGTCATACCTTCTGGTGGCCAGGCCTGGAGGAATTCTGCAAATTGTATGTCAGAGCATGTCCTATCTGTAACCAAAACAAGACAACATGGAACCGAGCCTGGGGATTACTTAAACCCCTACCTGTACCTGATAAACCATGGAAGATGATTGCCATGGATTTTTTAGTAGAGCTTCCTTTTTCCGAAGGGTGTACAGCAATCTCTGTGGTTGTAGACCGTCTATCTAAGATGGCACATTTCCTTCCATTGAAGAGCACTCCTGAGACGGCCCGTGTCTTCATCAAGGAGATTGTCAGACTACATGGAGTCCCCTCAAACATCGTGTCAGATAGGGGGGTCCAGTTCACGTCACGTTTTTGGAGAGCCCTATGTGAGACCTTGAAAATTGAACTTGCTTTGTCCTCAACTTACCACCCCCAAACCAACGGGCAAACTGAGAGAACAAATCAAACTCTTGAGCAGTACATTAGATGTTTCACGTCCTTTTCTCAAGGTGACTGGGTGTCCCTGCTGCCTTTAGCAGAGTTTGCCTCTAATAATGCCAACCATTCGGCCACTGGGCAATCCCCCTTCTTTGCCAATTATGACTTCAATTTAAAAATTTTACCTAATTTTCTTCCAGAATCTTTAGTCCTGGCAGTACAGAGCACAGTGGATTTTCTCAGCCGCAATAACCAGGAGTTGCAGGAAGCAGTGACCAAAGCCCAAGCCGATAGCAAAAAGTCCTTTGATAAGAAGAGGAGAGGGGATCTGGACCTTCAACCGGATGATCAGGTATGGCTCTCTACGAAAAAGCTCAGGTTGGCCTGTCCATCCAAAAAGTCAGCACCATGGGTTCATGGGGCCTTTTCCAATAAGAAGAAGGATCAATAAGGTATCTTATGAATTGTCGTTACCTGACTCCCTTAAAGTTCATCCAGTATTTCATGGCTCGTTGTTGAAACCTGCAATTACCGACGCCTTTCCTGACAGAGGGGCCAGTCCACCTGAACCTATTTTGGTCGATTGTTGCGAGGAATATGTGGTGGAGGCCATCTGTGATCGTAGGAAACGGCAAAGGCAAACTCAGTTCCTGATCAAGTGGAAGGGGTACGGCCCAGAGAACAACTCCTGGGAACCTGAAGGCAACATTCATGCCAAAAGATTGATCCATGCTTTTTTTTGCCCACCCAGAGAAAAAAGCCAGACTAGGCATCCAGAGGCTGCCACTTGGGGGGGGGCAATGTCAGGGACCTGTCACTAGACCCCGGTGTGAGTGCATGCACACGCATACTGCTGCACAAAATAAACAGCAGCAGCCATCTGTGCCTGTGCGCCGGCGCGCTTCTAATGCCCGTGCGTCAATGGCGTGTGCGATGGGTGCTCACGCAGTGGGAGCGCGCGCGTGCACATTAATGGTGGTTGCCGCCATTTTGCCTTTAAAAGCCAGCAGCTTCAGTAGCACTTTGCTGTCTGATCTGCAGCTCTGTATCAAGTGATCTGTACTCCTGTTAAACCTACTGCCGCCTGACTATCCGAACCTCTCCGATCCGACCCCTGGCTTGTTTGACCCTGCTCTTCTTCTACTGCCTACCCGCTACCAGACCTCTTGCCTGAACCTCTGACCACGTTTATAGCCTTCAATATGCACTGACTGATTTCCTGCTTGACCCAGCCTGTCTGACCCTGCTACTGCCTGATTGCTCTGTACCTAACCCGGCTTGCCTTACCTAGCTCCTGCTGCCATTGTTCCAGTGTCCGCCAGCTCCAGGATCACTAACCCTCCACTTCTGCAACAGCTGTCTCGAGCAATCCCTGAAGGATCATCGTCCTGTGCCTGACTGCTGCCACCACCCAGGCACTCCTACCTCACTGTGCTCCCGAGCTCGCTGTTCCCACTCCAGCGACTCCTGAGCCAGGGCTGTAAGAGAGGCATCCTCCTGCAAATTAGGCTCTGACTACCAGGTACGCTTTGTACATAATATATATATATATATATATATATATATATTAAATGCACTGCAGCTCACTGAGTCACCTGCCTGCCTGAAGTATATAAGAATTAGAAACAGCACACCAAGAATGGTCTGCAGTGAGATCTAGATAAACTGGATACAGTGTATATATATATATATATATATATATATATATATATATATACAAAGCCGGGATGTATATATATACTAAATAAACTGCAGTTGAGCTAACTGAATCACCTGCCTCCTCAAACTAAATGAAATTACACTCTCTCTGTCTCTCTCTCAACAACGCCACCAACACACTACACACGGCCGACATGCAAGCGGCCTTATATAGTGTCGGGCACGGACTTGACCCCCTGAGCCATAATTGTCCAAAGGCAATAGCATGCAATAGAATGCAAGCTGCAGCAAGACAAGCAAGCAGACTATTAGAATGCAAAGGGGATTTACTCCAGAGATAAAACTATAATCTTACCACTTTATAAAACTCTGGCCACATCTGGAGTTTTCTGTCTAGTTCTGGTCACCAATCCTCAGGAAGAATGCACTGGAATTGGAGAAAGTCCAGAGAATAAATACAAAAAATACTGTCCGGGATTCAGAAAGACTGGCGTATTTTTAGGCGGGCGTAACACATCTCATATGCGATACGCGGCCGTAACTTAGAGAGGTGAGTACCGTATTCAGAAACAACTTGCACCCTAAGTTACGGTGGCGTAGCGTAAATGGGCCAGCGTAAGCCTGCGTATTTCAAAGTAGGCAGGTAGGGGGCGTGTTGTATGATAATGAAGCGTGACCCCATCTAGATGCATGGCCGAACGCACGGTGCATGCGCCGTCCGTGGACGTAACCAAGTGCGCATGCTCAGAATTACGTCGGATAGATTGCCTAAGATACGCCGAACACTGCCTACGACGTGACCGTAACTTACGCACAGCCCTATTCACGTGTGACTTACGCAAACTACGTAAACAATGTAAAATTTGACGTCTGTTCCGACGTCCATACTTAACATTGGCTGCGCCTCATATAGCAGGGGTAACTTTACTCCGGTCGTACGCCTTACGTAAACGGCATGTAGTAATATGCAGGGCGCAAGAACTTTCCTGAATCGGCGTATCTAGGTCATTTGCATATTCAACGCGAAAAACTACGGAAGCGCCCCTAGCGGCCAGCGTAAATATACACACAGGATACGACGGCGTAAGAGACGTTGGGCGTATCTTGGAAAAATTCAGGCGTAACTGCCTTTCTGAATCGCCGTAAAGATGCAATGGCGCAGATTTTAAATTACAGCGGCGTATCTGGAGATACACCGGCGTAAAAGCTTTCTGAATCCCGGCCACTGTATTTATCGGCGTATAACACGCACAGGCATATAACACGCAAAAATACAGGAGAAAAAGAATGTAGTTGCGCTAAATAAATGATAATTATGTGATAATTTATATATAAAGTGAAATTGATAAACCAAGTGCTAATTGAAGCAAGCAATAAAGTCCAAAAATTCCAAAGTTCTTGGTTAACTTGAATTTAAACCAGTGAAGCCAAAAAATGGAAGAGACCACTACCAACAGGAAGCACCATAAGAAATGAACGCTTACCAGAAGGCAAGCATATAGGGCTTGCGGCTGAAACCCCAGCCAGGGCCTTTAAACTGGAACTGCCTTCAACATCAAGGGTTAAGATCCTCCTGGTTTCCGTGGATAACAGTTAGCCCCCGGAAAAAGTAAAACTCACATTAGTGATGTACCGTAAAAATAGAGAATTTAATATAAAAATTGCACTTATCTTTCTTAAAAACATAAAGGATAAGCTGGCCGGCTCTCACGAACGCCCGTCCTCATGGACCGTAATGCCACACGTCAGCACGTCTCCTTGCCCGACGTACGTTTCGTCATACAATGACGTTGTCTGGGGAACGGGCGACGTACTGACGCATCGCGTATTATAATATCACATCGGGACCAAGCCTCGTTATTAGTCAGGGTCTTCTGGCGGGATATTGCCGCGTCACATATTTAAGCTAATCTCCAGGAGCCAAGCCTCGTTATGGGTCAGGATCTCCAGGTAAACAACTACGGTGGCCATTAATGACCCATCTATTCACATACACATTAATACAGTAATAGAAGCACGGCCTCAATCTGAGTCAAGTTTTCAGATATCAATAATGACGACCATTAAGGATAAAGATTAAATGTGAGAGGAACCCAAATAAATGGATAATTTAACTCCTCAAATACAGAACTCCCATCTAAATTAAATTAAAGGGGGAATACCTAAAATAACTCTCAATTGTTAAATGACAGTGGAACGGGTGGATATTACATTCTAAACCTGTGTTCACAATATGTTTGTGTTATATTTGTGACCAGGAAAAAGGAAGAAACCCAAAGTATCAAATGAAGCCACACTGGGATATCTCAAAATATAAAAGAAAAAATGAATTTCTATAGATATATATCTATAGAATTGATCATACCTTAAAAAGTTTTTTTTCCAAATAAATACATTTAACCATCATATAATTATTGAAAAAATATTATTGTAAAATTAATGAGAAAGGTTATTGAAAAAAGGTTATTGAAAAAAGACCCCAACTGATAGATGTACTTCCACCCCATAAGGGTACCGTCATAGATTGAGGCCCAACCTTGACTCAAATCAAGTTCACAAAAGAAAAAAAGGAGGAAAAAAGAAACAAAAAGGTGGATAAACAATGAATTTATGAATTTATAAAAGCATTTAAATCGACTTCAATGTTAAGCCCATGGGGGGTATAACATTTTACTCTATGTATCCAGGCCATCTCGAGTTTAGAGATGCTTCTCACCAAAGAGCTGCCTCGCCAGTGTGGTGTATATTTATCAATCCCCAAAAAAATAATAACACGCACCCTAACTTTAAGGCCGCGTACACACAATCGGTCCAACCCGATGAGAATGGTCCGACGGATCGTTTTCATCGGTTCACAGACTGATGGTCTGATGGTCTGATGGTGCACACGGCATGTGCACAGCGTGCACGTTGTAGAGGCGGAAACCTAATGGAGCCTAATGCTCCGCCTGCCAGCCTCTGCGCGGCATCGTAATCTGGACGGGAGGTCAGGAGAGGAGGAGGAGCGGGAGAACGATGGTGGACGGTGGATGGATGGACTGTGTGGAAACAAACTTCAGGCAGCCGCAGCACTTAGCAGGTAGGTACAAACTGATCATACTGCAGCATCACTGAAGATATCAGAAGGTTTAGCTCTGGATTATAAATGTGACCTAGTCCAGTGCTGTGTAAATCTTTCTTTTTAGACTAATATGGATTAAAGGTTCCTAGTCATGAAACAAGTCTAGCCCTTGGCTCTACTCTCAGTGGCAAAAAAAACCCTTTCACACTAAGATAGTTTTCAGGCACCTAAGTGCTAGAAATAGAGCCTGAAAAATTCCTCTTATTCATTACAATGGTGGCAATGGGTGCTTTCAAACCCAGGCGGTACGCTTGTGGGACATTCGGAAAAGTCCTGCAAGCAGCATCTTTGGGACTGTATATAGCGCTCCCAAAGCGCAGAGAAGTCCAGAGAATAAATACAAAAAATACTGTCCGGGATTCAGAAAGACTGGCGTATTTTTAGGCGGGCGTAACACATCTCATATGCGATACGCGGCCGTAACTTAGAGAGGTGAGTACCGTATTCAGAAACAACTTGCACCCTAAGTTACGGTGGCGTAGCGTAAATGGGCCAGCGTAAGCCTGCGTATTTCAAAGTAGGCAGGTAGGGGGCGTGTTGTATGATAATGAAGCGTGACCCCATCTAGATGCATGGCCGAACGCACGGTGCATGCGCCGTCCGTGGACGTAACCAAGTGCGCATGCTCAGAATTACGTCGGATAGATTGCCTAAGATACGCCGAACACTGCCTACGACGTGACCGTAACTTACGCACAGCCCTATTCACGTGCGACTTACGCAAACTACGTAAACAATGTAAAATTTGACGTCTGTTCCGACGTCCATACTTAACATTGGCTGCGCCTCATATAGCAGGGGTAACTTTACGCCGGTCGTACGCCTTACGTAAACGGCATGTAGTAATATGCAGGGCGCAAGAACTTTCCTGAATCGGCGTATCTAGGTCATTTGCATATTCAACGCGAAAAACTACGGAAGCGCCCCTAGCGGCCAGCGTAAATATACACACAGGATACGACGGCGTAAGAGCCGCAGCACTTAGCAGGTAGGTACAAACTGATCATACTGCAGCATCACTGAAGATATCAGAAGGTTTAGCTCTGGATTATAAATGTGACCTAGTCCAGTGCTGTGTAAATCTTTCTTTTTAGACTAATATGGATTAAAGGTTCCTAGTCATGAAACAAGTCTAGCCCTTGGCTCTACTCTCAGTGGCAAAAAAACCCCTTTCACACTAAGATAGTTTTCAGGCACCTAAGTGCTAGAAATAGAGCCTGAAAAATTCCTCTTATTCATTACAATGGTGGCAATGGGTGCTTTCAAACCCAGGCGGTACGCTTGTGGGACATTCGGAAAAGTCCTGCAAGCAGCATCTTTGGGACTGTATATAGCGCTCCCAAAGCGCCCCTACCCATTGCAATCAATGGGCAGCACTTCTAAATCAACGCAAAACGGGAGTTTAAAAAGGGGTTAAAAGCGATAGTGGCCGAAAAGTCCCGCTTAAACAGCACTAAAGTGCTGCCAAAATGAGTATCGCTTTAGCGTTAAGCAGGCCATGACCCCAGTGTTTAAAGGGGCCCAAACATTTCGTTTTGGAGTGTGACAGGTATTGTTACCTTACCCCATACAGAATTTGTGGGCTCTGTAGCTGCAGGAACTGTGGAGCAATGTAATTTCAATCCATAAAGTTTACAGCAGAGAAACTTTAGGTCCTTATCTTAGCAATTCAGGTGACCCTGCTCCTTTCTTTCAGCAGTCAGTTCACACTCACCCCTGTAGAGCCCATTCTCTGTGTTTACATCAGAGATTGAAAGGTTGCTGATTTGTTGCTGGCAAGGAGCATGTGGCAGGGTGTGCAGAGCGGCTGAGTGACTGGCAGGAGATCTGACCTGCCGAGAAAAGGAGTTGGACACTTAAACTGATGGTAAAAAAATATATTTTTATTAAAATAAACCTGTTATCCTTACCTGCTGTGGTAATCTTGTGCAGTAAGTCACAGTATCTGGTAATCTCATGCAGTAAGTCACAGTCTCTGGTAATCTTGTGCAATTTGCACTTATTTCAGTTTATGTCGATATTTTAAATTAATTAAAGCTATCTAAGTTATTAAAAACATTGTCATGTCAGTTTCATTATGGAGTGATTGATGTAAGTATGGAGTAAATGGTGTGTGATTGTGTGTGCTAATTCAGAGAGGAAGAGGTGGAGCCTAAATAGGAAGGGGCGTGGTTTACAGATGACAGGGCGGGTCTTAAATATGAAGGGGTGTGTCCTTGACAGGAAGGGTGGGTCGTACTTAAATTAGGGGGTGAATGAATTTAGTCAGGCCAAGGGCAGCACAAAACCTAAATACACCTCTGCTTCTGGACCACCCACTGTCGTTATACCAGGAATACCATTATGGAAGCAGCAAGCTACCATAACCCCGGTATCCTCTTCTTTAGCGGGCGGTCCGCTTTCGCATAAAAGTGGTCTCTGCAGTGGTTTGAACACTACACCAGTACTGTTAAATGATAGTATATTACATTGAAAATAAACTGCATCTACAATGCTATCATTTTCCATGTTGATTATGCGTGTGGTATGTGTGTTGGGTGATTGGAGGACACAACCTTGTCATTGTTTAACCTTTAACTCCCTGGGAGGGAGTTATTTTTTACTTGGGAGCTGAGTTTTTTTTTTCTTTTTGGGAGGGGGGGGGGCAATAAGTGATTTTGAAAGGAATCAGTATTGTTGTTTGGTGTGAGATTGCTGCGTACACTGTATCATTATATTGAGAAACAATAATACCATGCACTTATGAATATCTTATTTGTTTTGGTCCTGCACTAAGCCCAAGAGATGTTGTAATCACCTTATGGGTTTGCTAAATTGCAATAGAATGCTCACTAAATGCTCACCTAACCACGCACCTGAACACAGATCACACTGCTCTCCTTGTATCCGTGTCTGGCATACTCACACAATGAGGTAAACATTATTTCTGCATTAGCTTGATCAATCTCTCAGTGATGAGCTGAAAATTATATTTATTAAATATGTGTAACTGCTATGAGAATACAGTTACTACATTATAAGGTAATAGGTCATGTTAGGGGTTAGGTTAAAGGTAATAATTAGGGTTAAGTGCTAGGATGAAGGTTAAAGACTATGCTTTTGATATTAGGTGTTATGTTAGGGTTAAGGGATAAGGTTAAGGGTTAACAGTTAGCTTAGAACAATAAAGGTTAGATTTAAGAGTCAGGTTATGGGTTACGAGTTGGGTTAAGTGAAATAGGTGCCAAAATTGTAATGACGCATACTTTGCTTTCTATGGATACCACTTGTTAAGTTGCAGTATAGTTAGTGAGTAAATAATTTAAAAAAAGACACACAAAATAGAAATGAAGAGGAAGGAAATCACCTTTGTGGATTTTTTTTTTTAGTTACAGTATGTTAAGCTCTATTCTATTTGAAGTATTTGTTACATTTGCTGAAGTTTTTATCTAAGATAACATAGTTATTTCTTATTTACTTGTGGGAAGACTGAAGGGACGTGTATCAATTTTGTTGCACAGCAAGGCAATGCTAAAGAGGAGAAGAGAAATGGGACAGATTTATTATAATTATTCAGTTTCATTCATAAATTCCTCCTGTCATTGCACTAAAGTAGCACTGTTACAGAATAAAACTGTCTCTTAATTAGGTTTTGTGTGAAAATCTGTTTCAACTTGATGAACATCTGTCTCTTATCCTGTTGCAGACATGTACAACTCTGTCTTACTGACTGTCCAGGATTCCAGATGCAGAGGTCTCAAATACATGGAAAAGTCTTATAGGCTTTGTTGATTTACAGACTTGGTTTTCATTTAACTTTGTTGCTAAATAGCTTGAGAGATAAAATCCACCACTCAAATGGCTACTGCTAATAGTATTAAAAATGAGGATATTGAAAATAGGTTGTTCATATTTTGGGTCTCTTTGAGGAGGTGGAGGTTGGCAAACCCCAATGGACTTTGTGGAGCAGTGGCTTATTTACATCTTTGCCAAAACAGCTTTTCCATCACTATTTGCTATGAAATGTGCACACTATATACCCATGCAACCTTTACCACCTGGGGGTCCCTCTAGATCAGTGGTCATCAACCTTGTCCTGCAGGGCCCACTAACAGGCCAGGTTTGCAAGATAACTGAAATACATCACAGGTGATGTCATTTGCTGATCTAGTGATTGCGGTATTCTAGTCTGCACATCTCCAAGGTAATACATAAAACCTGGCCTGTTAGTGGGCCCTGCAGGAATGGTTGATGACCACTGCCCTAGATGAAATCTGGCATGAGTGTTGAATTAAAAGAACAGAGAGATACGAAGGCTGGCTGGAGACAGGAAGGAGCAATGCTCTAACCTGCTAGACTCAGAATCATTGGAGGTGCTCAGTACCAAATCTTTGAATCAGCAATTGATGCCTCAGCTTAGCTTAACCTCAGCTAACCAAACTTACAAGATCATTGCAAACCACCTGCAGTGGGCCACCTTTATTCTGCTGAAGGGTCTATACACTTTCATTACAATTATTGTTGTAGGACCAGGGAGCATACTTTTTTTACGTCTCCTATGTAATGTGACATATTTATCTGCTGAAGTGGACCTTTTTACCTATTTGACATTTTATTCACAAGTTGTTGATATCGATTACAGAATCAATTTAACAACACTGTATCTGGTGAAAAACTGGACTGTTTCCACTCAAAATTTTCCATGCACTGTCGTGCCCTTTCTGTGATTTCTTATTATTTTTACAATGGACTGATCTTCCTAAGTACAACAGTTCTTGTTTGAAATATTTCTGGTTGCAGCATACTTACCACTTTACATATTCTACATATGCCAGAGGATATATGATGTTAATACACAGCTCTTTAAATTTCCAAAATATTGACTTTTTTTTTGTACTGTAAAATATTTACTTTAGTATATGTAGTTACTGTGGAGTATATTCCTCCTCCTTACTCTAGGAATGTTCTGTGCTTTTTGTTGACATATTTGTTGACATGTAAAAGGAAAGTATTCTTAATACACAGTTTGAGGAAATGTCCACTCCAGTGCAAAATACAAAACAGCGCTGGTATTAGATGTAAGGTGACTAACAACACCATTCAGTATAAATAAGCAGATATTCAGTCCCAGGTGTTTAGAGGGCATTTTCAACAAAGATATAGGCCCAGATTCACGTACATCTGCGCATTATTGGACCGGCGTAGCGCACCGCCTTTACGTTAGACTTGCGCAATGTAGCCGCGTAATCACCCTATTCTCGTAGCTTTTGCGCAGGAAATTGCGCAAGCGTAACGTCTTTTCCGAGGCGTAAGGAGGAGTAATACAAATTGGGAAGGACGTGGGCGTGTTACATTGAAATGAGCCGTGACCCCATGCAAATGAAGGGCCGGCCGGCTCGCGCATGCGCGCTTGAAGGAGACCATGGTCAGCTCCGCTGTGCACATGCTCACAACTCGGGAGCGGCGCAATCAGTGAAATTGGAAATGGACTAGGGCAACTTTGTGAACTACGCAGACAGCATAAATAGACAGACACAAATGCACTTCCTTTGCAAAAGTACATCCCTTTGTATCCCTCCCTCTACAGCAAGGTGCTTTTGTTTGTTTGTGACGTGTCTTTGAGATATTTGGGGACTGTTTTGCAGAGTGATTTTTGTCTTTTATGGGTTTTCTTTGTTGTTATTTTGTTTAAATTATATTTTTGCTGGGCATTTTTTTTTTTTGCTCGTCATTTATTTAATTTTTTTGGTTCTGTTTGTGTATGATTTTGGAATGTGGGGGTGATATTCCTGCGGGAAAAGGGGTGTCACCCTCATTTGTGGTGGAGAAGTGATCCCCAGGTCTGTGTGAATGGTGTATGAATGTACAGTGACATAATTGGAGCCGTGGCATGGCGTTGCAGCTCACAAGTCCTGCATGGTGGACTGGTGCCAATCCAATGTGATGAGGATGTGGTGTGTGTGTGCTAGGGACCACAGTGGTGTGCATGCATGCATTCTCATTGTGCCATGATTAATGTGTGTGTTTAACCTGCAAAGATGCATAATGTGAGCTGGCATGAGATGGGGTCATGAGATGGGGTACCAGTGCATATGCAGAGTCACCTTGAAGGGAAAAGACAGGAGGATGTTAGTCATGCATGTGCCACTTGTGAGGTGTGCATCACGGGAGGGGATAGTCATGCCTGCCACCCATGTCACTCACCAACCAGCCAGCTGTCCCCATACATGTTCTGTTCGAAATCTGTGGGGATGGGGCTCTGATTGTATATGTAGCTGTCATGGGTGTCATGGGTGGTGCCATGTTTTGGGCTGATGATGTCCTCCTGCAAGGTTGTGGTAATTCCAGGATGGCATGAGGGGTGAATCTGAAGATGCGAGACACCTCAGAATCACTCATGCCAAAGATGTCTATGCGTGTGTGATATATCAAGTGAAGAGTGAGGGGCTTGTATCAGATAAGAATATTGTATTAGATTAGATTAAATTGTAAATTTTATATAAGCAAATAAAAATAAAAAATAAAACATCTCCCGTGCCCTCCTTAGTGCCATCCTCCGTGCCCTCCTCCTTCTTTGTTCATCTAAAGTCAGTAGTATAGCTATGCGCGACGATGCCCCTGGCATGTTGGCATACAGATTGTTGAGCAACACGTGTGACTGCTGAACTCCTCACTAACAGTGTTGCTTTATCTGACAATTAGACTTTTTTTCTTTTTTTAGACCAGCTTTTATCAGCTCTAATTTTAGACAGGACATTTTGCTGTTGCGCACACTGCGTCGCCTGCGCTGGCCCAACGTTGTTTTGTGGATCAACGTAAGTCCCTCATTAGCATATTTGACTAGCAAATCAATGGTGTGTCTATCGCACTTTTGCGTGGACGGATGCGCCAGTCTAACGAAATTACGCGGGACAAAAAAAAGACGATTTTTTGCGTATCTCGTTCTGGGGATGCCGCGCAACGAAACGCACGCGCACATTTAGACTTACGCACGCGCATCTCCTGTTGCGCAGGCGTAATCGCTCTGTGAATCTGGGCCATAATGTCCAAAAGTGGTAATAGAGGAGATAGAGATCGTGCACCATCCACCGCACTCGCAATCCACCACGTGTTGTAAAAACGGTAACCGCAGGGGTTCAAACTCACCAGAGATCAAAACAGAACAAGCCTTTCACAATAATCCAAGATATTTCTATGAAGTAACCAAAAAATGAGATCACGCTAAATAATGCATATAAATGACTAGAAATGCTGGTTAAGCATGTGCACAGGTAAATAATTCCAATATATATAAGTCCATCAGCATATGGAAAAGTTCATTGTTCAGTGATCCCACAGGTGCCAATTAATCAAATTGGAAAAGTGTGATAAAGATGAAACCTCTACCGAAATCATATGTGGCCTCTTACCAAAAAGACATGAAATGTGAGCATGATACGGTCTGTGATGCTGGGTGATGGTCACAGGGGAATTCCAATGTATATAGCCTGGTTGTCAGATGTAAAGTATCTCCCGATGGGTCATCAACAGGCACATAAAAAACAAAGGCCTCACATAGCATAAAACCTTAATTTATTGAAATAAAAAACTTACATCAAAGTGAAGAAATCATTGCATAAAACATATCAGCCGGCCGGCTTGAAACAAACAGCCCGTATTCCGGGTAGAGAGATTAGAGCACGCGGTGACGTCAGAACGTCTCCTCCCTACGTTTCGTCTGAAAGACTTGATCACGGGATACAGGCGTCGTTCTGACTCACCGCAATAAATGTAAACAGACGTCACATGCAGCCTCGATGTGGATGAAAGCACCCAGCCGCACTGTCGCCATATTGGTTACTGGATAGAGGCTAGGCAAGATTGGCGATATTAACCGCGCTCTGCCCACACTCGAAAATACATAGAAAGAAGAAAAGAATATATAATAACTATTTAAACTGACTGAACAGGGACACACTTCCGAAAAAATAGCAATCATCAAGGACTGTAATTGTATAAAAACTATAAAAAATGCGATCAGCTTTTTATTGATTTAAAATATACTATCGCATTGCTTGTTAAAGGAAATCGAGAGAACACTGCTATCACTCTCAATGACAAACTGCAGCGAACACGGCTGTGTAATGCATTCAGAATGCCATGTAAAATGCCTAACATGGAAAAGTTGTATAAAAACATAAAATTCCATAAATGAAAAATTCATAGTATCTACAATTAAATAAACAACACTTGAGGCCGTGAGTTTATGAGAAATTACCATAAAGAAGTCTATATGGAGGCTCAAAATCAGTCTCCATAAAGAAGGAGGCCTGGGAAAGGCCAAACTAACCCCAATGGGTAGATGAAACAAAAAGGGGTCCTCAGCATTGGCTTCACTCCACATCGAGCCTGCATATATTTGTAATCTCAGATATAATATTGTAGATAAGCCATAGATCACATATATATCCCTCAAAGTCAATCTGGGAGGTAATGGGGGTTAAAAACAAAAAAAACTAAAATTATTGATTAAGGAAGTAAGGAATGAAAACATATCAATCATGAATTGGCTATAAAACAGTTAACATCAACTTCTATGTTTAGGCCAAAAGGTGTGTAGCTTTTTAGTTTATAGACCCAGGACATTTCTAATTTGGAGATGGTTCTCACCAGATGACTTCCTCTCCAATGGGGACTAAATTTGTCTATCCCCAAAAATATAGTACCTTTTGGGTTTTTCTTGTGTGTGTAGTGAGGTAGTGTTTAGATACCGAATGTTTGGTGTACCCCAATCTGATATTATTGATATGTTCATTTAATCGAACCTGTAGGGGGCGTTTTGTCCTGCCCACATATTGTAGGCCACACGGGCACTGCAGCATGTAAACTACCACTGTGGTTGAGCAGGTGATAAATGGTTTGATCGGGTAGTGTTTTGCTGTACAGGTGGAACTGAATGTAGTAGTTCTCCTGGAACTACATCCATTAAGAGAGCATACCTGGCATTTGCCACACTTGTAATAGCCTGTAAGTTCTGCAAAGAACTTAGAGTCCAAGCTGGGAGGGTTTAAGATGTTAGGGGCCAGTTGCTCTTTGAGGCATGGAGCACCTCTAAAGACCACACATGGCCTTTCGGGTAACAGCCCTCCCAGGACCTTATCGTTTTTCAAAATGTGCCAATGTTTGCCAACAATGTGTCTCACATTGGCATGTTGGCACGAGTAATTGGTAATGAAGGGGCTCCTGAACTGATTTCTATTTTCTTTTTGTGTTTTGACCGTCAATAGATCGGTCCTGTTAATCTCATGAACAGCAGTCAAAGTATCAGATAAAAATTCTCTTGAGTAACCCTTCTCCAAAAACCGTTGAGTGAGGACATCAGCTTGTTCAATAAAGGTAGTATTTTCAGTACAATTACGTTTTAACCGAAGATATTGGCTTTTCGGCACCGATCTTAACCAGGAAGCGTGATGACAACTGGTGTTAGGAATAAATGCATTTCTATCCGTGTCTTTAAAGAATGTCGAAGTGACAAACTTGCCATTTGAAATGGAGATGGTCAAATCTAGAAAATTAATCCTGTCAGGACTGATCTCTCGACTCAGATAGATACCTCTATCATTTATGTTGAGGGAGTCCATAAAAGTCACAAGATCAGCCTCTGGACCATCCCACAGTAGGAGGATGTCATCTATGTACCTAGCCCACAACAAAACCTGGGGTCTAGTTGAAACACAGACGACATCCTCCTCCCACTTGGCCATATAAAGGTTTGCCAAACTGGGGGCGAACTTAGCGCCCATGGCGACACCCTTATCTTGTTTGTAGAACTGCCCATTAAACCAAAAGAAATTATGGGAGGCCGCATATTCTAATAGTTCCATAATGTAAAGAACCTGCCTGTGAGGCAAACCTGAGTCCCTTCCTAGATAGTACAATACTGCTTCTAGACCCAAATGGTGGGGGATCACTGTATACAGTGAGGTGACGTCCGCCGTCACCATCAGAAGGTTTGGTGTAGGGGTGAGACCAGTCAACAAATTAATAATGTGCCTCGTGTCCTTGACATATGAGGGCATCTTACGCACTAATGGTTGTAGAAAAAAATCGATATACTTACCCACCCGGGAGGTGATGGAATCAATTCCACTAACTATGGGCCGTCCCGGGGGGCAAGTAGGATTTTTATGTACCTTTGGAAGGTAGTAGATAATCGGAGTCCTAGGGGACTCTGGTATCAAAAAGGCCTTTTCTTTATTGTTGAGGATCTTTAACTCAAAACCTTTAGTGACTAACTTGGTTAACCTCTTATTATATTTATTACCAGGATCCAGGACAAGTGGGGTATACGTATCAGTATCAGAGAGTATACGGTACATCTCCTGCATATAATCATCCTTATTAAGGACGACAATGCCACCCCCCTTGTCTGCTGGGCGAATGATAACATTTTTGTTTGCACACAGGGTTTTTATGCCTGATTCTATAATTAGTTTATTCCTTACATTTTTTACCTGAATGTCCTCCAAGTCCTTCAACAATAAATCTTTGAAAACCTTCAATGAAGGAGCCAAATGGCCTGGTGGATTATATGTAGAGGCATTGGATAGGCCCGAATGCACATAATTCTGAGAGAGGGTTTTAGATGGATTAAATGGGTTGGAGGCTACATAACGTTGAATATTAAGCTTCCGGACATATTTATGGATGTCCATATATGTGTTAAACTTATTTAAGTTTTTAGGGGGGGCATATTTTAACCCTTTATCTAGGACCGCCATTTCTGGGTCAGTAAGAGGGTGTGAGCTTAGATTGAATATGCCAGCACCAACTACTTTCTCGACCTTTTGGGACTGAATGCGCCACCCCCCTCTGGTCCCTCTTTTAGTTCTCCTAACCTTTTGATGCCTTGTCCCACACGGGGAAAATCCCATTGAGAGGGACCTTGGCCACCTGAAGGAATGTATCCCCCAGTGGCACTAATGCCTGCATATGTCATCACCGGAGTCTGATAAGCCACTCCCTCGGGATTGTTACCATCCACTAGAGGTAGAAAGCTGTTATATGTTGAAATGTTGTAGTCACTATCGTGATCATCTGTATAGTGAACCACACCATTATCAGCATGTCCTGGTGGCCATTGGTAATTCGAGGTTCTCAAATCTGTTGACCCTTGTATCCCTGATATTGATTCATGGGATGATTCGCACTGTTGTAAAAGTTGGGTGTTGGTGTCCGAAATTGTCCACCCGTTCCTCTAACTGCTGGGGCTCCCGAGTGGGGACGTGTTCCCCCACGAGGTCGAAAGCCGGGAGGAGGGAAAGGTATACCTCTCTGTCCCCCTCCACCTCTTCCCATATTATTGGGATAGGTGGCCGGAGGTTTTTTGTGGGTTTTTAATGGTCCTCCTCTTGGAGAACCACTACTACCAGACTGCCCTTGAGTGAAGTTACCCACATTGGAATATAATGGGGTACCAACTACATTAGTAGAACCCGAAATGGAAGGGTTAGTGTCCATGGCTAGATTGGACGTGGCTTGAAGCTCAGCTAGCATTTTTTTCTGCCAGTCAAAAACTAAATGTGATTGGTAATCTCCCATATCTCTGTTGTATTTCTTTTTCTTTTTATTTTTTTGCTCTTTTTCTTCCCTTTCTAACACTTTGAGCAGGTTTTTAGATCTATCAGCATACTCATCTCCTGTCATAAAGGGGATAAGTTTGTCTTTTATGAGTTTGATTTCATCATCCAACCTGCCTATTTTGCTGGCTTTACGCTCTCCAAGGAATTTTAAAAGACTTAAACCAGTTTCATTAAAAAGACTGCTATGAAGACTGCTGTCATATCCGTCTTAAAGGAGAATCGCTCTTATAGGATCAACCTCAGATGTAATAAATAAACACAAAAGATGCCGACATAGCGTAATTCTGTTTAATACTCATCCCATCCATCAAGCGCCCCCCATATATTATACGTACATAAAATAAATAAAATTGAGTAAAAAAACTTCACCAGATCCTTTGCAAAGAAGCAGCGTGCTTGACCACAGTCTCCAGCTGATATACAGGTGGGATGCCTCCTTCCCGGATCCCTTAGTGAGGTGTAAGTGTAATGTTCGGCTATAGCTGTAGCATATAGCTGTAACCCTTACTAGTTTCGGCGTTCGTGTTGACATACTTGCTTGACAAGCTTGGGGTACGTCTCAGTCCACAGGATGAATTCAATTGGGTATTAGACAAGGAGAAGTCAACACTTAGCCTCTGGTTCATAGGCAGCAAGACCATACTAGCTAGATTCTTTAGAGAGGTGGGGAGGATAGATCCATGGAGGGATCTATACCTCAATAAGACAATTCTCAAATTTCTCTAAAATACAAATGCCGCTCTCAAAGGTTGATTTGTGCATTCGATCATCTGGGATGGCCTTCCTGATTAGCTGAGTGTTCCATGAGAAAGGATGTGTTTTTGATCATTTCCCCTCTTGTATCCTGCCTACAATTTCAATCATATAGGGCCAGATTCAGGTAGAGTTACTCTGGAGTATCAGTGATACTCCAGCCTAACTCTCACTTTGAGCCGGCGTTTCTGTTTTCAGTAAGCAGAAAACAAGAAACGCTGGGTTGGAGTTCCTATACGAGCGGCGTAATTGTATTTCGCCGTCGTATCGGAACTGCAATTTTAAAAATGGCGCTGGGGGCGTTCCCGCTGATTAACGCCGAGAATATGTTAATGATTGATTTTGCAGCGCAAACAATACAATATAGTGTCTCTAATGGTGCTTCTCATGCACCAAATATCTAGGACCTATGTGCATAAAAATAAAAAGTGATATATTACACCAATTGATATGTGCATAAAATATCTTAACGAATGTCCATATAATAATCTGTGCAATGGATCCAATTTTCCAATTGGTCTAATTAAAGTCCACCAAAGTGCAAACGTGATGAGGATTGATCCAATATGAATTGATCTAATTGAATTCCACCAGAGTGCAAACGTGATGAAAAAGGTATATAGTGATCCCGCCACCAAATGGGTATTCTACTATTACCTCCAAGAGAGACCACTGTTTTACCAGATGGTCATACTGCGCATAAGTATCCAACAGGAAGCCCAGGGGAGAGATGTTAAGTAGAGTCCTCAAATGTCAGGCATGATGATGTCAAACCAAAGAGAGAAAGCAAACATCTAAGAGCCTCCATAAAAACCAGGAATTTATTGCAGCATATAGCATACAGTTTACTCACATTTGGTGAGGAAATAAAGGCATCAAACGAAAACCAAAAGGACCGGACAGAGAGGTTACTTCAGGAAAAGGTTCAGACCATAAGCGAGCGACTGTATAGGTATTCCTGTCCCCGGACGCGTTGCGTAAAAATTACTTCTTCAGCAGGGCAGGAATTCAAACAGTCGCGCGCTGTCTTAAATGCGCCGCTTAACCCGGAAGAAAAACGTCACATAAAACGTAATGACGTGTAGGGTTCAATTCAGCGTCATATGAGGTACTGGCAGCTTAGGGAATAATCGAATGCCGTCCTTCAAACGTGATGACGCGGTACGGCACGTCTCCGCGTCATTTACACGTTACAATAACTTTATTGTCCCGCACCAAAACGGTCAGGACGACATAACAAATGATACTAAGATGTCGCCATCTAGTGGGTGAAAAGCATCAACATATACAAAAAAGCCCCTACTGTAAGGGATGTAGTAGCTCCTGGAGTTATTGACCCACCGGTCTTTAAAGAAAACAGAATTTTTTCTTTTCTTTCAGGCTTTTATGCTTGCGGTAGATGTCCGGCATGTAAACAATGTAAACATAATGTGAAGAAGCGTAAAGACTTTACCTCCTTCTCCACTGGCAAAAGTTATACCATAAAAAATCTCATTACTTGTCAAACAGTTGGTGTAGTCTACATGCTGGAATGTGATTGTGGATTCCAGTATGTAGGCCGCACATCCCGTGCCTTATCGGTCCGTGTAGGAGAACACGTAAGTAACATTACGTTGGGCAAGCGGTCCCATAGTGTTTCCAAGCATTTTCGCCAATATCATGATAGGAATCCTAGATGTTTAAAATTTTGGGGCCTTGAGAGGGTCGATAGACACTGGAGGGGTGGTAATTACATTCGCCAAATCAGTAAAAGAGAGTCCTTCTGGATTTATGAGACTAAAGTGCTCACTCCAGAAGGCCTCAATGTAGAATTCTACCTAAATTGTTTTATATCTAACAAATAGTGTTTTTTAGTTTATTTTAGTTTATTTAATATTGTGGTATTCAAACATAATTTTAATTTTTTATATTTATGGATATCGATAAATGGATCGTATTCTATATGGAGATCCTGATTCCATTTGTGTCTTGTAGTTTTTTATTATTAACAGTAGTTTTTTATTCGAATGTAACAATTAAATATGATTTGTTCAATTTTATATGTATGTATACTAAAGAGGTTCTGATCTGACCGAGCGCTGTTATAAAATCTTTTTGTGTTGATGCTTTTCACCCACTAGATGGCGACATCTTAGTATCATTTGTTATGTCGTCCTGACCGTTTTGGTGCGGGACAATAAAGTTATTGTAACGTGTAAATGACGCGGAGACGTGCCGTACCGCGTCATCACGTTTGAAGGACGGCATTCGATTATTCCCTAAGCTGCCAGTACCTCATATGACGCTGAATTGAACCCTACACGTCATTACGTTTTATGTGACGTTTTTCTTCCGGGTTAAGCGGCGCATTTAAGACAGCGCGCGACTGTTTGAATTCCTGCCCTGCTGAAGAAGTAATTTTTACGCAACGCGTCCGGGGACAGGAATACCTATACAGTCGCTCGCTCATGGTCTGAACCTTTTCCTGAAGTAACCTCTCTGTCCGGTCCTTTTGGTTTTCGTTTGATGCCTTTATTTCCTCACCAAATGTGAGTAAACTGTATGCTATATGCTGCAATAAATTCCTGGTTTTTATGGAGGCTCTTAGATGTTTGCTTTCTCTCTTTGTTTTGACATCATCATGCCTGACATTTGAGGACTCTACTTAACATCTCTCCCCTGGGCTTCCTGTTGGATACTTATGCGCAGTATGACCATCTGGTAAAACAGTGGTCTCTCTTGGAGGTAATAGTAGAATACCCATTTGGTGGCGGGATCACTATATACCTTTTTCATCACGTTTGCACTCTGGTGGAATTCAATTAGATCAATTCATATTGGATCAATCCTCATCACGTTTGCACTTTGGTGGACTTTAATTAGACCAATTGGAAAATTGGATCCATTGCACAGATTATTATATGGACATTCGTTAAGATATTTTATGCACATATCAATTGGTGTAATATATCACTTTTTATTTTTATGCACATAGGTCCTAGATATTTGGTGCATGAGAAGCACCATTCGAGACACTATATTGTATTGTTTGCGCTGCACTATTTCTATGTTGTATCTATTTTGGGAATTTTGTGAAAGTTTCTTTGTGTTCAGCTAGCATTCATTGAAAATTTAACCTTGGAGTTATTTTCACTAATAATTTATATTTTTTCGTAATTTTATCCTCATCATTTTGCGCTGATTGCACCCTTTTCCTATTTCTGTAATGATTGATTTTGATTGATTTTTAATATTTCTATACAGCGCCACATACACCCTGAAGGGTGTGTCTAAGCGCTGGAAGGAGGTCCGCCGGTCTATTCTGGACCAAAAAGCAATCCAAGAAAACAAAGAAAAAAGACTTCACAGGCGAACTAATAGCTTGTGTACATAAAAAAAAAAGAAACCATGTAAAATATCAACAATAAAAACACAGTAGCAAGGGAGTTTGGGGTGAGGGGGACATAGGACAAAGGGAGGAGGGGCCAGGTCGGTTTAATTAGGCGTGGTCATAATCAACTTGTCTCAAAGAGGAAAGTTTTCAGAGCCTTTCTGAAGGTAATAAGAACAGTAGACTTCCTCAAAGGCAACGGGAGAAGGTTCCAAAGCGAAGCGGCTCTGGCTCTAAAGGATCGGCCACCGAAAGAAATCAACCTTACTGGAGGGACGGCAGCAAAGTCCTGATTGCCCGATCTCAGTGCCCTGGGGGGATGGTATTGTATGGCCAAGTTGTTAATGAACAATGGGCCATGTTGTTTAAAGGCCCTGAACATGACACACAAAGCCTTGAATTCGATCCTCCTTGCGCATGGGAGCCAATGAAGTAGTCTGAGAACGGGTGATATATGGTCCCATCTTGAGGTCCCCGTAATCAACCTAGCTGCCTGGTTCTGCACCAGCTGCAGCTTGGAGAGCCATTTAATAGGGAGTCCCAGGTATACCACATTGCAAAAGTCAAGGCGTGAGATAACTAAGGCCTGTACCAGAGTATTTCTATGTGTTTGGGAGAGCAGATGTTTTACCCGTCGTAGCATCCGAAGATAGTAAAGGGCATTCTTGGTGCAATTCCTCACCTGTGGAATCCATGAAAGTCTATTGTCGAATATGACGCCCAGGTTTCTCACTTGGCTAGATGGAGTGGGGCACGGGCCCATTGATACGGGCCACTCTGCAAGCAGGTTTAAGCTTTGTGTTGGACCTGTAAGAAGTACCTCAGTTTTGGATACGTTCAGGGCCAAACGATTGTCCTTCATCCATATCTGGATAGATGAGAGGCAGCAGGAAAGAAGGTGGGCTGCCGTGGGGTTGAGAGCATCACTGGCCACAATTTGTATGTCATCAGCATATACCTGCGTGGCCAACCCCCATGAAGAGATGATATCTACCACGGGCCTCACATAGCAATTAAACAGCCACGGCGAAATTGCCGAGCCCTGAGGGACCCCGCAAAGAAGGGGCACCCTCGCTGACCTAAATGGGCCCAATATTACTTGGAATGTTCTACCTGTCAGGAAATTGCGTATCCAAGTAAGCGGTATGCCTGTGATATAGAACTCGTCCTGTAGCCTAGCCAGGAGGATCTTGTGGCTGACAGTATCGAAAGCCGCGGAGAGGTCAAGCAGTACCAAGGCCGCCGACCCCCCGCGTCTCTCGACTCCAGCAGCCTTTCTCTAGTGGCCAGGATGGATAGCTCGATCCCTCTTTTGGGCCTAAATCCCGATTGAGCATCGTGAAAAAGATGCTGTAATTCACAATGAGCTTGGAGTTGCATAAGAGCCTCATGTTCCACCAGCTTAGCCAGAAAGCATAGTCCTGAAATTGGCCGGTAATTGGACATAATTAATCAGCGAGAATCGGCAATTCACGATCGTATTCGGGCCCGACGCAGTGACTTTCCGACGTTTCCGTAAGAGATACGCGGCGTAAAGATAAAGCAGCCCCCTAGTGGAGTATCCTATGTTTAGTATGGCCGTCGTCATCGCGTCGAAAAAAAAAATTGAGTCGTTTGCGTAAAACGTCCGTGAATGGGGATTGACGTCATTGACGTTCACTGACAGAATTTGGAGCATGCGCACTGACAGTCGACGCATGCGCAGTATGTTCGCCGCGGGATCGCGCCTAGTTATAATAATACACGCCCCCTACCCGCCCAATTTGAATAACGCCGGCTCATTTTCGCTACTCCGCCGCAACTTTAGGAGCAAGTGCTTTGTGAATAACAGTACTTGCTCCTAAAGTTTCGGCGGAGTAACGTAAATGAGAAACGTTACTCCACCATAAAGAAGCGCCCATCTACCTGAATCTGGCCCATAGTACCCATGGTAAAGTTTCAGTGTGTTTTGGCTCCACCTCATTCCCATTCATGATTCATTTTTTGTATGTGAATGGAGAGTCCTCAGATGTCCCTCTTTGCTTGGATGCATTTAAGTCTTATCTGAGAAGTCTGTTTTTTTAAGAAACGAATGCTGGTCAATTTGCAATGCCTTAGGCCTCGTACACACAATCAAATCTGTCCGCTGGAAACGGTCCGCCGGACCGTTTCAGCAGACAGATTCGATCGTGTGTACGGCCGAGCCGAGCCGGGTGGGAATCCGTCCGCCCGACATGTCTGCTGGTTAGTACACTTACCAGCAGACATGTCGTCCCGCACCGCCGCCGAATGGATTCGGCGCATTCGCGGAAGTGTTTTACTTCCTGGTGCGGTGACGTGGCGGCGTCAACGTCACCGCCACGTCACCGACACGTCAGTGCGCTCTCTGCTGGCGGGGATTTTGGTTTGCTCGTGTGTACACGCGAGCAAACCAAAATCCCAGCAGACAGATTTGTTCAAATCTGTCGGACGGACAGATTTGAACAAATCTGTCTGCTCGTGTGTATGGGGCCTTAGAAAGAGCAAAGATAGTGTAGCAGGTGCATAAACCTGATGGGAGAATGGGGGAGGGGAGGTTAGGAGTTAAAGTGGAACGAAACTCTCACAATCAACAATAATTATTTTAATCCTTATGCGTATAGGATAGGAAAGCATATTAAATTTCCTTTTTCTTTTCTTTTGTTGCTTACTGGTTTCTGGTATAGGCCAAAATAATGTCATAAAACCCAGGAGTCTTCGTGGGCATTTTTTTCTTGCACCTGGAGGAGAGGAGGGGACACTTTCTCAGCTAAACACCCCCTTCTACAGTAGTGGGATAACAAACTAAAGCCCATGCAAATAGCATGGTAAGAAAATTAAAACAAATTGATAAAGTAATGAATGTATTAGTTGCTCTACACGTTGTGTAAATAGGAAGTAGGAAAGTAGTAATTAGGAAGTAGGAAACATCAATTTGAATCATGCGGGGTGTCGTTTCAAATGTAGAAAGACATGTTATTCATAAAATATAACAAACATTCCATGGTGATCAACCAAGTTTCTTCTGGGAAAATAGAACAATAGATCTGACTGGTCACCATAGCTAAATGTTATAAAAAAAATTGCAAGATTGGTACAATTTGTCTAATATTCTTCTTGTTCATTGACATTATAAAATAATTTGTAAGAAAAGGCTGTTCATTTTTCATTTGTTATTCATTTTTATTTAAGGAGTGTAAATGAGGACATAGTATTCTATATATTTTTTGGACTAACTATCTATATCTGATTATAGCTAGTGTTGAGTGAACTGGTTGAGGAAAGCTGAGAATTGATTTGTTGATGATTTGGCTGTTGGAATTATCCATAACAATTTTGGTGATTTTTTTGCTAAAGGGTTCGTTATCTCTGTAGTTCCTGGTAGTATTTTGCAGGCTCTCACATAATGACTTGTATGCTATCTCATTTGCACCTGTGTCCACCACAAGTTTTGTGTCATCATACAAAATCATCACATAAAAGTATGTGAACAGTGGAACATCAAGGGAACAGTGGACATTTTCTGAGTTTACTAGTTCTAAACTCTCATTTCGCAGTCAGAAAGCTAGTCGAGCCAAATTTTCCCATTGAACAACGAGGAAATAGAGAACATGCTCTCTTTTTGGCTCGACAAGTTTTTCGACGGGTTTCTCAGCGAAAACTGTACACACGACCGGTTTTCTCGGCAGAATACGTCTCCCATCAAGGTTCTTGCTGGATTCTGCCAAGAAAATCGGTCGTGTGTACGCGGCCTTAGAAACACTTCTCAGTTATTTTCACTCTCTGGGTGTTGGTGTGTTATAGGAAGTTATGAGGCCAGAGCTAAGAGATTCAGGGCTAGCTTCTTGTTTGTCCTTTGCATGATACAGCAACCTTGAGCACTAAATATGCTACTATCAATATATGTTCAAAAGCGACTAAACGATTTTTAATAGCAAATTCTTGTTACTGGGATCACAGGTGTATGCAAAAAGCTGCAGCCACTCAGCCAGTACAAAGCGAAGACAGGCTTAGAGGACCTGTCACTGTTCACAGCACAACTAACCTGCAGTGAAGGACAATTGTCCAACACTGGATGTATCTGTCAGCATCCAGGTTCTTGTTTTTTAAATTTCCTTCAGACAAGATCAGTTGATTAAGCAAGCAGAGTTTTAGCTTATATACTAAGCAAAGTGAATATTTACTTTGCAAAATGAACTTTCACTTTAAATGCATTGAGGCAAAAGTGTTCTGATCTCACTTGTTCTGCTTACAGAGATTGCTTGTTAAAGAACTGCTCTGTGTACAATTTAGCTGAAATGTAGTCTTGTAGGCCAAGAACAAGCTGCATCAATCTGTGGTTGATATATACAGTATTAGTGAATAACATTTGTATTCTCTCCCCACTGCTAAATATTGTCTGTGACCCTTTTTTAATTTGCACTTTTAGAACAGTTGGATTTTCAGAAAAGCCTTGCGGGGGTCTAAACCATTCTTCTAGAGGCCAAACAGTACTCATACACAATGTTTTAGCAAGATTTTAAGAAAAAATCTGTGAAGACAACAATCTCTGGAAAATTATTTATAATAAAAAATGTTGTCAGATAAGGAGCAGAGACGGGGCTTTGGAATGAGGATCAAAGTGTCACAGAGATGAGAATGGTCATAAAAAATATTAACACATACTATATTAATCACTAAGCACTTCAGCCCGGAAGAATTGACCCCCTTTTCTGACGGGAGCACCTTTTGTGATACGGCACTGCGTCGCTTTAACTGACAATTGCGCGATGTTGCACCCAAACAAAATGTACATCCTTTTTTTCCCACAAATAGAACTTTCTTTTGGTGGTAAATGATCACCTCTGTGTTTTTTATTTTTTTGCGTTATAAACAAATTAAGTACGTAAATTTTGAAAAGAAAATATATTTTTTACTTTTTGCTAGAATAAATATCCCCCCCCCCCAAAAAAAATATATATATATATATATATGTATAAAAAAAAAAAAAAAAAACACCTTTTCCCCTCAGTTTAGGCTGATATGTTAAAAGGAGATGAATCTGCGCCACAGACAACTTAAATAAAATGAACTGGTGAAGTGGTGTAATAAAAAATAGAAATAAAATGTGATTAAGTTTTGAAGTGGCTGCCCCTACATAAAAATCCACCTAGGTGGGAGAAGATATTAAGTGAAAAATAGCAGGTAATGGCGCCTACTAGAAATAAGGTGCATAAAAGAATGTGCAAATATAAATATAAAAAGTGTCTGTCCAAAAAAGTGCTGGTCCTTGTGGTGATGTCAAAGTATTGTTATAACATATATATAACAAAAAATAATTAAGTGGTTGAATTAATATAAATATAAAAATATTAAAAGATAATAATCCATAAAAATCCAATCCTTAGTGATAAATATTTCCAAAATAAGTGTTGTAAATTAAATGATGATAATAATAATAATCCAAGAAAAGTCCAGTTTTATAAAAAATATATATTTTCAAGATTGCTTCCGAAAAATAATGATATAGGGTGATATGTGCTTCATGCAGGTATAGCCGTCAGTGGATCACTCAGTGCTCTCCCCCAATGGTCCCGCACTCACCGGATCCAACTACCCCTGCAGGGGTAATAGGCTTTCTCAATAAGTATCCACACTTCAATAAAATCTGCCTGGTTTCCTCACATGGGGTCTATCCAACCATTCAGCCGCTCATAGAGAAGATAAGATGAAACGAAAATGCCCAATAGCGTGATACCGTTTTGTGACAAGTAAAATGTATTCTTGATAAACAATGGGTACTCACAATTTACATGTAGTTAAAAAGCCTTTAGAGAATGTGTGCTGTAGCTCTGAGGAACGTTCGCTCTACCGGTTTCGTCGTTCTGACGTCATCTGGAGCGCTCCAGATGACGTCAGAACGACGAAACCGGTAGCCAGCGTAATTCCGTTACACAGGCGCGAATCCGTCCGCGAAAAACTGTGCTAGACACACCATTGATTTGCTACTTAAATATGCTAATGAGGGAGTTACGGGGATCCACAAAAGAAAGTTGGTGCAGCGCAGGCTACGCGCTGTGCGCAACAGCTAAATGTCCTGTCTAAAATTAGACCATATAAGAAGATTAAAACTCATCTCTTTTGATACCAAAACAGACAAGAACAACAAACGCCCAGAGGCGATTTGGTTCGCATGTGCCGCGCTATATAAGTTTTCATTCATTCATTCATTCATTCATAAAAGCTGGTATAAAATTAGACAATTTGTCTACATGTCAGATAAAGCAACACTGTTAGGCCTCGTACACACGATCGAATTTGTCCGCTGAAAACGGTCCGATGGACCGTTTCAGCAGACATCTCCGATCGTGTGTATGGGCTAGCGGACAGATTTGTCCATCGGACAAATTTCAAAGCATGCTTTGAAATTTGTCCGCTACAAACCTGTCCGTCGGATATGTCCGCTGGTTAGTACGGGAAACCAGCGGACATATCCTCCCGCACATGCGTCGTATCCTGTGAATGGATCCGACGCATGCGCGCGGAAGTGTTTACTTCCTGGTGCGGTGACGTGGCTGCGTCAACGTCACCGCCACGTCACCGACACGTCAGCGCGCCGTCTGCTGGCGGGGATTTTGGTTTGCTCGTGTGTACACGCGAGCAAACCAAAATCCCAGCAGACAGATTTGTTCAAATCTGTCGGACGGACAGATTTGAACAAATCTGTCCGCTCGTGTGTATGGGGCCTAAGTGAGGAGCTGAGCAGTCACACGTGTTGCCCAACAAACTGTATGCCAACATGCCAGTGGCATCCATGCTCATAGCTATACTACTGACTTTAGATGAGCAAAGAAGGAGGAGGGCACTGAGGAAGGCACTGAGGAGGGCACAGGATTTTTTATTTTTTTTGGAAAACTTTTTTTTGGCTTATATAAACTTTAACATTTAATCTAATCTAATAAAATATTCTTATCTGATACAAGCCCCTCACTCTTCACTCTTCACTCTTCACGGGAGAGGATATATCACACACGCATAGACATCTATGGCATGAGTGATTCTGAGGTGTCTCGCATCTTCAGATTCACCCCTCATGCCATCATGGAATTAACCACAACCCTGCAGGAGGACATCACCAGCCCAACACATGACACTACCCATGACACCCATGACAGCTACATATACAATCAGAGCCCCATCCCCACAGATTTCGAACAGAACATGTATGGGGACAGCTGGCTGGTTGGTGAGTGACATGGGTGGCAGGCATGACTGCCCCCCCCCATGATGCACACATCACAAGGGGCACATGTATTACTAACATCCTCCTGTCTTTTCCCTTCAAGGAGACTCTGCATATGCACTGGGACCCCATCTCATGACCCCATCTCATGCCAGCTCACATTATGCATCTTTGCACGTTAAACACACACATTAATCATGGCACAATGAGAATGCATGCATGCACACCACTGTGGTCCCTAGCACACACACCCCACATCCTCATCAAATTGGATTGGCACCAGTCCACCATGCAGGACTTGTGAGCAGCAACGCCACGCCAAGGCTCCAATTATGTCACTGTACATTCATACACCATTCACACGGACCTGGGGATCACTTCTCCCTGGTCCTGGGGAAACCTTCTCCACCAAAATTGAGGGTGACACCCCTTTTCCGGCAGGAATGTCACCCCCACATTCAAACAGCATTCACAACCCAAAAAAAAATGCCCAGCAAAAACAAAAAATTTCCAGCACAACAAAAAATGGCAAAAAAAAAAAAACAGGCCAAAAAAAAGGGGGAAAAACAAATTAATGCCGTTGACGTGAGCCACGCCTGGGGCGCCCACGGCCAAGGCCCTGGCTCCTCAGGGGAGACTCATGGGGGAGGGGGTAAACTGGGGAAGGAGGAGCAGCCCCTGGTCTCTGCCCACCTGGCGGCCTGCCCTCCAAGGCCACGGCAATTCTGTCTAGGCCAGCACTTAATGATGCCGTATTGACCTGGATAGCCTGGGTGAGGGCCCTCACATCCTGCTGTTGTAGTCTGCAGGTCGTTTAGGCAGTTTGTAAGAGCCCGGGAGTGGCAGTCCAGGTTCCCAAGCGTATCCTTGATGGAGGACAGGCTCTCCTCCATCCGCCCCAAAGTCTGGCTGACCTCTCCCAGATGGCGGGTCTGAAGGAACTGGTCCTTTCTCAGAGTGGCGGGCAGGAGATCGGCCACCCCCCTGGTCTTCTGGGTCGCCTTCCTGCCTCCAGCTGATGCTTGTGGCCGGGGAGAAGGGGAGACCCTTGGGAGGGGAGCCCTGTTGGGGGAGGAGTGGGGGGGCTACCCCTTATGGAGGGCTGGCTGCTGCCAGCCAGAGGGGAAGAGTCCTCCAAAAACAAAAGTCCACTGCCTGACATGGACTCCTCCTCCTCCTCCTCAACCTCCTCCACTTCAACCTCCTCCTCTTCATCCTCCTCCACTTCAACCTCCTCCTCTTCATCCTCCTCCGAGGACTCTGGCCATGTCGGGGGGTCCTCATCAGGCTGCTGTCCTGGGGATGGTGCGGTCAGCCCAGATGGCCCAGCACCCTCCTGCACATCTGTGGATGACACAAAACATTCACAGGTTGGAGGATCCACATACTTGCCACATATTCCCTCCCCCCCCCACATGCTACACACCTGATAGGGCAAAAAAACCTTACCTGGCATCACGCCTTCATGACTTGAGTCATAGCCGGGCAGGCCCTCCACTTCTTGCCTATGAAAGGTCTGGGCCACCGCACGTTCCTCCGCTGTCAGCCTAACAGGGCATGGTGGGCCCCCTCCTGTGCCCCTGGCATGGGCTAGCATTTTGGCCAGCTTCTTTTTGACCAGACCCTGGAGGTCATTGATCTTCTTTTCAATCCCCGACCGTGTCCGGGTCTCCCCCCCCCCGATGCATTCACCTCAGTAATCCTGTCCAAAATCTCTCTCCTCCTGGCCGGGGTGGTGTAGGCACTGTCCGGGCCGTGGAGGTAACACCCATATTCGGAAATGGCCCGGGCAAGAATTTGTTTCTCCCCCAAAGTAAAATTTAACTTCCTCTTTCTCTCCGTCATACTCGTACAAAAACTCTCTCCCAAACAGTCAGCAAAAATCACTCAGAAAAACAAGCAGGAAAAATCACTCACAAAAACAAGCAGGAAAAATCACTCACAAAAACAAGCAGGAAAAATCAAGCAAGAAAACAAACGAACAAAAAACTATCAACCAAAAACTCTCACAAGCAGTCACCAAAAATCACTTAAAAATATCTTCTAACAAACACAAGATCACACAGTCCACAAATATCACAAAGACAAACCACAACAGAACAAAAGCACCTTGCTGTATAGGGAGGGATACAAAGGGATGTACTTTTGCAAATAAAGTGCGTTTGTGTCTGTCTATTTATGCTGTCTGTGTAGTTAATGATTTTGCCCTAGTCCACTTCCAATTTCACTGATTGCGCTGTTCCCGAGTTGGGAGTATGCGCACAGAGGTGCTGACATGGTATGCTTCAAGCGTGCATGCGCGAGACGGCCGGCCCTTCATTTGCATGGGGTCACGGCTCATTTCAATGTAACACGCCCACGTCCTTCCCAATTTGTATTACTCCGCCTTGCGCCTCAGAAATAACGTTGCGCAGGCGCTAATTTCTGCGTAAAAGCGACGAGAATAGGGTGATTGCCTCGCTACATTGCGCCAGTCTAACGTAAAGGCGGTGCGCTACGCCGGTCCAATAATGCGCAGATGTACCTGAATCTGGCCCATAGTGTCTACAAAATAGGGGATAGATTTATGGCATTTTTATTTTGTATTAATAATGGCAGCAATCTGCGATTTTTATCATGACTGCGACAGTGCGGTGTTCACATCGGACACTTTTGACACTATTTTGGGACCACTATCATTTATACAGCGATCAGAGCTATAAAAATGCACTTATTACTGTGTAAAGTACACTGGCAGGGAAGGAGTTAAACACTAGGGGGGCGATCAAGGGGTTAAGTGTGTCCTAGGAAGTGATTCTAAGTGATTCTAACTGTAGGGGGGATGGTCTCACAACATCATGACAGAGATCACTGCTCCCGATGCCACTACATTTCCCTGTTCTGAAACAATTGCGTGCCCCTGGTGGACATCGAGTCCGCAGGACCTGCGGGCACGTGGCAGGCACGCGTGCCCACAATGCCGTGATTTAAAGGGGACGTACAGTTATGGACATTTGCCCACTGCTCCTATTGTGCTGATGTATATCGGCGTGCAGCGGTCGGCTAGTGGTTAAAAAGCTAATGTCCAAATTTAGTCTATTCAGTCTGTCCATTCCCTTATTTACATCCCATGAGTAAGAATTGCATTTCCTGCTGATTAAAGTGATATTAAAGTCTTGGGTTTTATTTACACAGAGCAGCCCCAATCCCTTGCTGGTGCTATTGCCCCCCCCCCCCTCTTGGTTAGTGCCCCCACAGCAAGCAACATGTGTGTCCATTCAGATAGGAGCCATAATTTGGTCCTGCCCCTCTCTCCTCATTGGCTCACTGACATTGACAGCAGCAGGTGCCCACTGCTGTCTCAGCCAATGAAGAGGGAGAATCCCATACAGCCAAGGCTCTCGTGCACCATCGCTGGATCGAGAGGGGGCTCAGGTTAGTATTATGGGGGGCTGCTGCACACAGAAGGTTTCTAATATTATTGCATATAATCTGCCTAGAACCACTTTAATTTATGTTTGTGGTGGTATCCTGAATTCCAGCATTTAGGGAAGTTGGGAGATTTATTTCATAGCTTTGATTATCTTTGTTACCCATTCTAATTCTGGATTGCATGTGGTTACTATTTTGTTGTTTTTTGTTTTTCTGTTAATTTTGTAGGACAGTTTTTCGTTTGGATAACAAGGCAGTGTTTATGCTTGTACTATTGGTTTCATTGCTATAACCTTTATACTGGATCGATTCTGCTAGTGTGCAGTTTGTCATCCCTAATAGATGACACTGTGATATCTATCTAGGAAGCTGAAATATGTGCCTAAATAACACAGTTTTAGTTTGGTTGAAGAATGAAACATAATAAGCGTTTTTAGGAATTATTAAGAAACATATTTGTTTGATTTTCTTCCCCATCTCCCTACATGATGAAAAATGTGTAATTATAAAGATGGCTTTGTTGTATGATGTTAAGGACTTAAAGGGTCACTAAAGGATTTTTTTTTAGCTAAATAGCTTCCTTTACCTTACAGTCCTGGTTTCATGTCCTCATTGTTCGTTTTTGCTTTGATGTTGCTGTAATTACTCTCTGTTCTGGACACTGCCTGGTTGTCTGTTTCCTGATAACCACAGTACTGGGAGCTTTCTCACTGTTGTCACTAATCAAAGGAGGTGTGATTACTGTGGTGTCTAAAACTCCTCAGCACCAATCCAGTTTCGTTTTACAAACCATCACTGCCCTCTATTGGCTCTGTACATCAGAGAGACAGGAAACAACAGCAAAAATGAAACTAGAACTGTGGGCACATTATACGATTGATTTTATCATTTTTAAAATGAATCAGTTAACTATTATGTCTCTATACCCTGTAAACAGTCATTTCAGCCCAAAACAATTCCTTTACAACTCCTTTAACTCTATAGATACAATAATATAAAAATTTAACTGTTAGCGCAAACAAATAAAAAAAATATATTATGCTCATGACGTAACAGTCTTGTTGCAAGTGCACTTATACAACTACAATCACCCTAAGCATAGGGCCCGATTCAGAAAGATCAGTGGATCTTTCTGCTGGCGTAACGTATCCCTGATACGTTACGCCGCTGTAACTTTGGGCGCCAGTTCTGTATTCAGAAAGAACTCGCGCCCTTATTTACGGCGGCGTAAAGTATGTCTTGCGGCGTAAGGCCGCGTAATTCAAATGGGGATGGTGTGGGTGTGATTCATGTTAATTGACGTTTTTTTGGACGGCGCATGCGCCGTCCGTGGACGTTCCCAGTGTGCATGTGCGAAATCACGTTGCTTTTTGTCAATGTAAACGACGTGAACGTAACTAACGTCGAGCCCCATTCCCGAACGATATGCAAACGACGTAACCGACGTACAATTCGACGCTGTCCCGACGTCCATACTTAACATTGGCTATGCCTCCTATAGCAGGGGTAACCTTACGCCGCTATAATGCTAATGCTATAACGCTAACGCAAGCGTAAACAGCTCATTTGCATAATTTACGCGTAAAATGCCATAAGCGCCACCTAGTGGCCAGCGTAAATATGCAACTAAGATACGACAGTGTAAGTGACTTACGCCGCTCGTATCTTAGTAGAAAAACGGCGTATCTTGTTTTCTGAATACAGAAAAAAGATATACCGGCTATTCTTAGTATTTACGCAGCGTATCTCTTGATACGCTGACGTAAATACTTTCTGAATCGGGCCCATAGTGTCTATCACAAAATCCTAACTTGTGCAGAGCCCTTGAGCCCAGAAGCTGTGCAGCTCTAATTTATTAACTACATATTAATGTGCATTTGACAATTGATTTTTGGATAATCCGTACCCACTTCTAAATATCATATTCATGAGTTTAAGCACTCTTTGTACATAAAATGCTACTTTGCTTTGTATTTTCAACCTGTTCTATTTGATTAGAATTAAACTTTAATTGACATGGAAATAAGGTAATTTTCCATAAACACTATCTGCTTTTTATTTAAATGCAGTCACTCTTTATTTAACACAGAGATAAACAATACTGCTGATTTTCTTTAGACTAGACTCTTTTTTTTTTTTTCAGAAGAAAAACTATTTGGTTTTTTGAAATTGTCAACAGACTTATACAGCAATGTAATCTCCAAATACATCAGATGTGAATACAATTATTTGATGCACATTCACAATAATTACACTCTTACCTAATTTTGCATACCTGCATATTTTAAATAAATTGAAGTGTCTAAATCAAAGCATGGAAGTTATTAAATATGTTAATCTTTATAGTTTATAGTAATTTCAGTCATTTTTTTATTAATTTGACACAGATACACTTACAATTCTAATGTTCCAAGCCAGCAACACTTTCAATGCAATTAAAAATGGTTATGAAAGTGTGTGGGCTCCTTTTGTGAGGGAAGAAATCATTCTCCTGATTAACATGCAAACGAGCTCATGCTGACAAAATAGATTGGGGTTTTAAAACCCCAATTACTTTAGTGTGATTATCTATTTACTAGTACACAGGCTGTTTTAATTTCTGATAAAATACATACAGTGCTTACATTTCAAGGCCAGTGATTTTTGATGCATTTATTTGGAAATCTATTTTTAAGCATTTCTGCCTAAGTAACTGTATTCAGTAACAGTGAGCATGTGCTTGAAACACATGGCATAAAACAGGCCTCTCCTAGCCAAATATTTGCTAAAGAAGTCTAACCTGGAAAAGCCTAATATAAAATACAATTTTGTTTTTTAAAGCAGCCGATTGATATTTGTTTGTTTATTAAATCTGAATCTGTTTGCCTGAAATAAATTTGTTCATGGGCAAACATATAATTTGAGATTTTGCGAAATGCAGCTTTGCATTGTTTCTTAAACTTTATTTTTTTGATGAAATATGATAAATTGTACCATTTTTCTTTAAACAAATAATAAGGACAATTCCCAAGTCTAAGTAGCCAGCATTGATTTATGCTCGCTACAGTCTGCTCATGTACACATTTTTTTTCTGCAGACTTCTAAAGAAAATTATAATGCATTAATGACAGGAACCACAGTAATGGAAAAAGGTCACCATCTCTTGAACACCTTGGGGCAGATTCACATAGATGTAATCTTCCGCTGCGTAATCGAAATACGCTACGCTGCCGTCTACCATTACGCCGAATAGGTAGTTTTTTTGCGCGTACGCTATTGTATCGTATTTTTTTTCCGCCGCGCAATCGAAATACGTGAGTAGGGGGCGTGAAGCATTTAAATTAAGCGCGTCCCCGCGACGATCGAACTGCGCATGCTCTGTTCAGGAATTTCCCGCCGTGCATTGCGCGAAATCACGCGTGACGTCATTCGTTGTTTGAGTAGCGGCTTTACGAACATTCCTATTCCCGCAACGTTAAAAATAATAAAAGAAATCGAAAAACGTTGAAATTCGACGCGGGAACGACGGCCATACTTAACATGGGCTGTCTAATATAGACCAGCAAAAAGCTGGTATAGTGAAACGAAAAAAAAGATGACTAAAGGTGCCGTAAGAGATGCGTTTGAAAGCGAAATTTTGTGGATTCCAGGCAAAAGCTCATTAGCATACCATGAATAAAAACAACAGAAGTCCGCCCAGTCTTTTCAGGATCTAAGGCGTATAACACGTAATAAAGTCGAAATTTAGCAGCAGGTGTCTTTTCATGGTTTGAGATTTCGAACAAAAACTTAAATCGAAATATCCTGTCTACATTTACACAGGCGTTCGCTTTGTGAATCTAGGCCCTTCTGTTTTAAACCATTATACATAAAGACATTTGAGAAAGCAAAAAATTAAAAGCCAGCCTTTGTGCAACCCATTACTGAAATATTATAGAAGAATAATCTATGTAAAATGTAGTGGAATAACAGATTCTTTTGGATCTAAATTAACTGCAGCCATAGAAACACTTTTATACATGTTATAGTCCTGCATGTTGATGCAATTATTAAAAGAACACCTGACACGTCAAACTTATTTAATTGAATTAACAGGGGTTGAAATGAGGATTTTCCAATTTGAAGTTGTGAATAACACTAGCAATCCCAGGTGCATTATGTCCAAGCAGGGTTTCCTTAGGACTGACTGACAATTTGTAACCTTTACACTATAATTAAATGTCAAATACACATAATATTCTGTGTATGTTAGATAGATAGATAAATAGATAGATAAATAGATGAAAGGTATTCTGCAACATATATACAATAGTGAAAAGGGTAGAGTATATACAGTATCTCACAAAAGTGAGTACTCCCCCCACATTTTGATAAATATTTTATTATATCTTTTCATGTGACAACATTGAAGAATTTACACTTTGCTACAGTACAGTGTAAAGTAGTGAGTGTACAGCTTGTATAACAGTGTAAAGTTGCTGCCCCCTCAAAATAACTCAACACACAGCCATTGATGTCTAAACAGCTGGCAACAAAAGTGAGTACACCCCTAAGTAAAAATTGGGCCCAAAGTGTCAACATTTTGTGTGGCCACCATTATTTTCCAGCACTGCTTTAACCCTTGTGGGCATGGAGTTCACCAGAACTTCACCTGAGCTTCACAGGTTGCCACTGTAGTCCTCTTCCACTCCTCCATGACGACATCACGGAGCTGGTGGATGTTAGAGACCTTGTGCTCCTCCACCTTCTATTGGAGGATGCCTCACAGATGCTCAATAGGGTTTAGGTCTTGACACATGCTTGGCCAGTCCTTTACCCTCAGCTTCTTTAGCAAGGCAAGGGTTGTCTTGGGGGTGTGTTTGGGGTCGTTAATATGTTGGAATGCTGCCCTGTGGCCCAGTCTCTGAAAAGAGGGAATCATGCTCTGCCTCAGTATGTCACATGACATGTTGGCATTCACGGTTCCCTCAATGTACTATAGCTCCCCAGTGTGGCAGCATGCATGCAGCCCCAGACCATGACCCTCCCAACACTTTTCTTGACTGTAGGTAAGACACACGTGCTGACGTCATTGAGTTGTATCCTTGGATGGGTGTTTGCTAGCCGGCCGGCTTTTTTGTACCTTGATCTTTTATATTTATGTAAGTGCAGTTTTTATTCATTAAATCTAATATCGTTATAATTTTACACTATGTGAGTTCCTCTTTATTCTGGGTAACTGATTGTCCTGTACCTGTGATCTGAGTGATCGATTTCCCTTGGAGTTTGTTGTGATCTGCCTATTATTATACCTTGAGTTGCTACTGGTGAATTTCTGGATAACGACCCTGGCTGGGTTACAGCTGCAAGCCTTACTAGCTTGCTTTCTGGTAAGATTGAAATCTATGTGGTGGAGGTGCAAAAGTCTGTCTTGGTGTTTATTCAGACTGCCCAGACTCACTCTCTGGTGGTTTATGGACTAATTCAAGATATATGGTGCTTCATATATACACCTATGCTTCGTTTATGGACTTGTTGCCATTTTTTGTTTTTTCATATATTCACTTTTTATGAAATTCATACATGTATTTTAGCGCAGCTTTATTACTTGTTACTTGTCTTTGTACTCCTCACCCACTTACCGCCACACACGCTTGACACCAACTGAAACAAATAGGTTTATCTTGGTCTCATCAGACCACAGGACATAGTTCCAGTAATCCAAGTCTGCTTGTGTTCAGAAAACTATTTGCAGACTTTCTTGTGCATCATCTTTAGAAGAGGCTTCCTTTAGGGACGACAGCCATGCAGACCAATTTGGTGCAGTGTCCTGCCTATGGTCTGAGCACTGACAGGCTGACCCCCCACCCCTTTAACCCCTGCAGCAATGCTGGAATATGGATATGACGCGGATCACGTGCACTCAACTTCTTTGGTTGACCATGGTGAGGCCGCGTACACACGATCAGTCCAAACCGATCAAACCGGCCCGAAGTTCAGTTTCATCGGTCCAAATCGACCGCGTTTACGGCCCATCGGTCTTTTGTCCTTCGGACCAAAATGTTAAAACTTGCTTTAAAATCGACCCCATGGACCGCTGACCGATTGGTCCAAACCGATGGTTAGTACACAAAAGCATTGGTTCAAAACCCACGCATGCTCAGAATCAAGTCGACGCATGCTTGGAAGCATTGAACTTCGTTTTTTTCAGCACGTTGTTGTGTTTTACGTCACCGCGTTCTGGCACGATCGGTTTTTGAACTGATGGTGTGTACACACATCAGACCATCAGGCCACTTCAGCGGTGATCCGATGAAAATGGTCCGTCGCCCCATTCTCATCGGATGGACCGATCATGTGTACGCGGCCTGAGGCCTGTTCTGAGTGGAACCTGTCCTGTTAAACCGCTATATGTTCTTGGCCACCGTGCTGCAGCTCAGTTTCAGAGTCTTGGCAATCTTTTTATAGCCTAGGCCTTCTTTATGTAGAACAACAATCTTTTTTTTTTCAGATCCTCAGAGAGTTCTTTGCCATGAGGTGCCATGTTGAACTTCCAGTGACCAGTATGAGAGAATGAGAGTGATAACACCAAATTTAACACACCTGCTCCCCATTCACACCTGAGACCTTGTAACACTAACGAGTCACATGACACTGTGGAGAAAAAATGGCTAATTGGGCCCAATATGGACATTTTCACTTGGGGGTGTACTCACATTTATTGCCAGTGCTTTAGACAATAATGCCTGTCTGTTGCATTATTTTGAGGGGACAGCAAATTTACACTGTTATACAAGCTGTACACCCACTACTTTACATTGTAGCAAAGTGTAATTTCTTCAGTGTTGTCACATGAAAAGATATAATAAACTATTTACAAAAATGCGAGGGGTGTACTCACTTTTGTGAAATACTGTATATAAATAGACAGAAAGACAGTATGTAAATACACAGAAAGATTGGTATCTAAGAAATAACCTAAGATAAATCTAAACATCTGCTGAGAGAAGCATTATTTTAATGTTTTTTGATAGTTTTTTTTTTTTTTTGCAAAGACTAGGCATCAATATTCATTACGTGTGACCCAACAAGTGAAACATAAGTTTGAAACCTATCCCTTACTTTATAATCTTCATCAGAACCCTCTTACCCATACTTCTTTTTTGTTTTATGCTAAGTTGGATGCTTTATATACCTGAGAAACTAGGACATGCATGAGGCATGTACCCCTCCCAATAAGTACAAAGCATGTGGTTGCAGAAATCTCCCCTGCTGTGCTAATGTATTCTGACAGTGTCTCTCCCCCTTCCTGCATCAGAGTACACAGATCAGCATTGCAGCCATTGGCTGCAAGTTCTGATCAAATGCTGGTCTGATGGGTCAACAGAAGCCGGTCATTAGACCAGCACAAAGGGGCATGGGGAGCTGGGCACTTACCTTGCAGACTAAGTTCATTTTTAAAAAAAATATAATAAATGCACATTTTTTGCAGGTAAAAGATAAATGTGTAATTATTTTTTCTTTTATTTTTTTCTTAGGAGCCTGTAAAACATTGCACCTGTGATCAGCAGATTGTAGGTGCAATGCCAGGCTCCCACAGACTGTCAGTACAGCTGTCTGCCCATACCTTCGATACACAATGTGGGTTGATTTAATAACATAAATACTAAATATGGGTGTAAAATGGTATTAACAGTGAACCTATCATTTAAAGCTGTACAGGGTTTTACAGAACATTACGATTTTCTGGGACAGCATCAGCAACACCATATTCTGGCATTACATAAATTGCATGTGCATTCATTTTGTGTACTCTTACATCATTCCTTGTCTTCCATACTTGAGCAACTCAAAACAACTGTTTTCCACTCCAAAAGTGCTTAATAGGCTTTTGCAAATATAGGCCACAATTTTGTAGGGAGAGGGGAAGTACTGTATATTACACCTAGAAATAATAAAAAACATGGGGCCAGATTCAGGTACATCTGCGCATTATTGGACCGGCGTAGCGCACCGCCTTTACGTTAGACTGGTGCAATGTAGTGGCGCAATCACCCTATTCTCGTCGCTTTTACGCAGAAATTAGCGCCTGCGCAACGTTATTTCTGAGGCGCAAGGCGGAGTAATACAAATTGGGAAGGACGTGGGCGTGTTACATTGAAATGAGCCGTGACCCCATGCAAATGAAGGGCCGGCCGTCTCGCGCATGCGCGCTTGAAGCAGACCATGTCAGCACCTCTGTGCGCATGCTCACAACTCGGGAACAGCGCAATCAGTGAAATTGGAAGTGGACTAGGGCAAAATCATGAACTACGCAGACAGCATAAATAGACAGACACAAATGCACTTCCTTTGCAAAAGTACATCCCTTTGTATCCCTCCCTATACAGCAAGGTGCTTTTGTTCTGTTGTTAGTTGCGTTGTGGTTTGTCTTTGTGATATTTGTGAACTGTGTGATCTTGTGTTTGTTAGAAGATATTTGAAAGTGATTTTTGGTGACTGCTTGTGAGAGTTTTTGGTTGTTAGTTTTTTGTTCGTTTGTTTTCTTGCTTGATTTTTCCTGCTTGTTTTCTTGCTTGATTTTCCTGCTTGTTTTTGTGAGTGATTTTTCCTGCTTGTTTTTGTGAGTGATTTTTGCTGACTGTTTGGGAGTGGGTTTTTGTCTGAGTATGACGGAGAGAAAGAGGAAGTTAAATTTCACTTTTGGGGAGAAACAAATTCTTGCCCGGGCCATTTCCGAATATGGGCGTTTCCTCCACGGCCCGGAGAGTGCCAACACCATCCCGGCCAGGAGGAGAGAGATTTTGGACAGGATTACTGACCAGGTGAATGCATCGGGGGGGGGGGGGGAGTCCCGGACACGGTCGGGGATTGAAAAGAAAATCAATGACCCCTGGCGTCTGGTCAAAAAGAAGCTGGCCAAAATTCTAGCCCATGCCAGGGGCACAGGAGGGGGCCCACCATGCCCTGTTAGGCTGACAGCGGAGGAGCGTGCGGTAGCCCAGACCTTTCATAGGCAAGAAGTGGAGGGCCTGCCCGGCTATGACTCAAGTCATGAAGGCGTGATGCCAGGTAAGGTTTTTTGACCCTATCAGGTGTGTAGCATGTGTGGGGGAGGGGGTGAAAGGGAATATGTGGCAAGTGTGTGGATCCTCCAACCTGTGAATGTTTTGTGTCATCCACAGATGAGCAGGAGGGTGCTGGGCCATCTGGGCTGACCGCACCATCCCCAGGACAGCAGCCTGATGAGGACCCCCCGACATGGCCGGAGTCCTTGGAGGAGGTTGAGGAGGAGGAGGTTGAGGAGGAGGAGTTTGAGGAGGAGGAGGAGGACCTGGACTTTTGTTTTTGGAGGAGTCTTCCTCTCTGGCTGGAAGCAGCCAGCCCTCCATAAGGGGTAGCCCCCCCACTCCTCCCCCAACAGGGCTCCCCTCCCAAGGGGCTCCCCTTCTCCCCGGCCACAAGCATCAGCTGGAGGCAGGAAGGCGACCCAGAAGACCAGGGGGCTGGCCGATCTCCTGCCCGCCACTCTGAGAAAGGACCAGTTCCTTCAGACCCGCCATCTGGGAGAGGTCAGCCAGACCTTGGGGCGGATGGAGGAGAGCCTGTCCTCCATAAAGGATATGCTTGGGGACCTGGACTGCCACTCCCGGGCTCTTACAAACTGCCTAAACAACCTGCAGACTACAACAGCAAGCTTTGGGCAGGATGTGGGGGCCCTCACCCAGGCTATCCAGGCCAATATAGCATCATTAAGTGCTGGCCTAGACAGAATTGCCGTGGCCTTGGAGGGCAGGCCGCCAGGTGGACAGAGACCAGGGGCTGATCCTCCTTCCCCGGTTTACCCCCTCCCCCATGAGTCTCCCCTGAGGAGCCGGGGGCCATGGCCGTGAGCGCCCCAGGCGTGGCTCACGTCAACAGCATTAATTTGTTTTTTCCCCTTTTTTTTTGGCTTGTTTTTTTTTTGGACATTTTTTTTTTCTGCTGGAAAATTTTTGTTTTTGTTGGGCATTTTTTTTTGGGGGTTGTGAATGCTGTTTGAATGTGGGGGTGACATTCCTGGGGGAAAAGGGGTGTCACCCTCAATTTTGGTGGAGAAGGGTTCCCCAGGACCAGGGAGAAGTGATCCCCAGGTCCGTGTAAATGGTGTATGAATGTACAGTGACATAATTGGAGCCTTGGCGTGGCGTTGCTGCTCACAAGTCCTGCATGGTGGACTGGTGCCAATCCAATTTGATGAGGATGTGGTGTGTGTGTGCTAGGGACCACAGTGGTGTGCATGCATGCATTCTCATTGTGCCATGATTAATGTGTGTGTTTAACAAAGATGCATAATGTGAGCTGGCATGAGATGGGGTCATGAGATGGGGTCCCAGTGCATATGCAGAGTCACCTTGAAGGGAAAAGACAGGAGGATGTTAGTCGTGTATGTGCCCCTTGTGATGTGTGCATCATGGGGGGGGGGCAGTCATGCCTGCCACCCATGTCACTCACCAACCAGCCATCTGTCCCCATACATGTTCTGTTCGAAATCTGTGGGGATGGGGCTCTGATTGTATATGTAGCTGTCATGGGTGTCATGGGTAGTGTCATGTGTTGGGCTGGTGATGTCCTCCTGCAGGGTTGTGGTTAATTCCATGATGGCATGAGGGGTGAATCTGAAGATGCGAGACACCTCAGAATCACTCATGCCATAGATGTCTATGCGTGTGTGATATATCCTCTCCTGTGAAGAGTGAAGAGTGAGGGGCTTGTATCAGATAAGAATATTGTATTAGATTAGATCAAATTTTAAAGTTTATATAAGCCAAAAAAAAAGTTTAAAAAAAAAAAAAAAAAATCCTGTGCCCTCCTCAGTACCCTCATCAGTGCCCTCCTCAGTGCCCTCCTCCTTCTTTGCTCATCTAAAGTCAGTAGTATAGCTATGAACATGGATGCCACTGGCATGTTTGCATACAGTTTGTTGGGCAACACGTGTGACTGCTCTTTTCCTCACTAACAGTGTTGCTTTATCTGACATGTAGACAAATTTTATACCAGCTTTTATATGGTTTAATTTTAGACAGGACATTTAGCTGTTGCGCACAGCGCGTAGCCTGCGCTGCACCAACGTTCTTTTGTGGATCCCCATAACTCCCTCATTAGCATATTTGAATAGCAAATCAATGGTGTGTCTAGCGCAGTTTTGCGCGGACGGAGTAGATTTCTTGTGAAACAATTGGGATTGAGGGGCGCTGACTAATAGTGGTTATACCATATATTATACAACATATATGTGAAAAATAAATTGTGAAAGTGGTGCTAAACCAATGTAACAGCAAGTGATAACAAAGCAATAGGTGCAGAGAAATATATAATGGCAATGGACAATGAATGTCTCCCCAGAGTCCAAATGCAATAATGTGCTACAAAACTATAGCAGTAGTGTTCCAATAGGGTGCTCCGTGTGTTGTTTTTCTAAGTGTATTCCACCTTCACCAAAAAAAACACCGCAAGTGAGTATGGATGGCTCCTTACCCGAAGATGTTGACCTATTAATTAAAATAAGGTCAAATGAGCTCAGGGATCAGCTGCTGTCCGTGGGGAACTCGATTGTAAACCAGGTGGTGGACAAATCTCATATAAGGAGAAAAACAGCTTCCATAGTATAAAAACCTTTTATTATGATAAATGGCTAAAAATACAATGCCAAATGGCCTCTTACTTGGGATGGTGCCCGTATTCCCGGCACTGAGGCTGTAAACGTGTAGTAAGTTGAAGAGAGATATTGTGGTAAGCTGGGGAAGCTGGCGTGCGTTCCACCGCCGTCAGGCTTGAGAACCAGGAAACCGGAAGTGAGCTAGTAGTGCGTGCCCAGGTACCGCCTCGACGTACGTTTCGTTATTGTCGTCATCAGGAAGCGAGTAGATTTCTTGCGTATCTCGTTTTGGGAATGCCGTGCATCGAAACACACGCGCACAATTAGATTTACGCCGCGCATCTCCTGTTACGCCGGCGTAATCGCTCTGTGAATCTGGCCCATGGTGTCTGCAAAAGACTGAAGATTAAAACATTTCACACATTTGTAATACAGCTATTGAGAATTTGTGACAGGCCACAATTTCTGAGGGTTTGAACAGACATATGAAAAACTAAAATTGTGTGTATTTTCTTTGTTAAATGAAAACAGGAAAATTTTACAGATTTACAGCAAATCTTTTGACTGTATATGAAAAAAGGCTGGAAAAAGTGGGACTTTTATAAACGTGCTGCCTCAAATAATATCCAAAAATATGAATTCTGCAAAAACATATTAATTTCATTAGTATAAACATTAGGCCGCGTACACACGATCGAACATGTCCGCTGAAACTGGTCCGCAGACCAGTTTCAGTGGACAAAAATTTCAAAACATGCTTGAAAACATGTCCGCTGGAAACCTGTCCGTCGGACAGGTTCGATGGTTAGTACACAAACCATCGGACCAAAATCCCCCGCATGCGCAGAATCAAGTCGACACATGCTTGGAAGCATTGAACTTTGTTTTTTCATCACGTCGTTGTGTTCTACGTCACCGCGTTCTGGTCCGAGGGGATTTTGGTCCGATGGTGTGTACGCACATCAGACTAACAGACAATTCAGCCTGGTCCGATGAAAACGGTCTGCCGGACATGTTTCCTCGGACATGTCTGATCGTGTGTACAGGGCCTTACTGTCAAAACAATATCACTACTAACTGGATACAATGTATTTGCTTCAATCAACTTAGTATGTATATGTGATCACAGCACTCACAAGTTGTATGCGATTCTTTACCATCTGTAAATGTAATGATGTGGTTACCTGTTTCTCCTTTCTGAGGCTCATTGAATATTTAAATATGTGTGTAATTGTTGATTAACATGCTAGTGAAGCACAGACCGCAGATCGGGCCGGCTGTTTCATCCCAAGTTATATTCTCTATGAGGCACACATGTACTCAAGTTGCTTACATAAATGGTGCCCTCTCTGGCACTGGAAATATCCACCTGTTGCATTGTTGGGATCACTGCTACTCTGTTCAAGCCTTGAAGATGACATGCGTTCCACCTTCTGAATGCTAGAGGCCAGAAGATCGAGGGTTCCTGTCCTGATGATGTCATCTGACAAAATGTATGTCGAGGAGTAGCGGAAATGAGTAAGAGTCCTGACAAATCTCTTGACACATAATGGTGATTCCTCCATTTTACTCCAGCTGTATGTCTCCACCATATTATTTTTTTAGAGACTTTTTTTATTTTAATATAATATGATATTTTAAATAGGACGCTGGATTGAAGATAGACTTTATTATCATCGGTTTATTTTATTTACACATGTTGACATACAGTATGTTTGATTATTGGTTTGTTTTCATTGAATTGAGGAGAAGATTGCAAGTTCCATGAGCAGGGCATTGTAAAACACTGCTAAATCCTGTATAATAATAATAACACAATGAAAAAGTGCTGCAATCTGTAAATAAATAGCAACTGGGAAGAATGCAGGAAGGGGCAAAACACTGGAGCTGGTGGTGCCACACTTTCTTCTGCACCTTGTTGTTGGTACAGATCACCTCTTCCACCATTTTTTTTCATGACCTCAGACGGCCATTCCTCAGAACCACCAATCCTCCCCAACAGGCTTGGACTGGGACAAAAATAGGGCCCGGGAATTTTAGACTGAGCAGACAATTTTTTTCCCAGGGACGTAGGGGGGGGGGTTGTCGGCAGGGGTGGACTGACAACCCATGGTGCCCCCGGGCAATAGAAGATTATGGGGCCCCTGGTCTTACAGATGGCCACCATGCAAGAAGGCAGTGCAGAGGCAGGGCAGCTAAAATCTCAGGATTTTCACATCAAAAGCATGTCGGTTTAAGACATACCAGGGACAGATGTAAAAAAAGCACAGATTTTGACATACTGTCCCTGGTTTTATTGAGCCTGGCAACCCTGATGGGGCCCCCTAGTGGCATGGGGCCCTCGGGCAGTGCCCGAAAGTTCCAATGGTCAGTCCGACCCTGGTTGTCGGTAGGCATTCACAGGGGTAGCTTGTTTTGGTCATTCACATTGTAATGTAAAGGGGACACTGAATAAAAGGGGACTGCACTGTAAAGGAGCACTTTAATGAATACAGTGCCCCTTTATATTACAGTGCCCCCTTTACTCTTTGCTCATTGTGCAGATCTCCAGCTCATCCCACCCCTGCTCCGTTACATCAGAGTCTGCAAAGCCCCCTTACATCAGAGTCCACAAAGTTTCCTTACATCAGAGTCTGCACAGACCCCTTTTACCAGATTCCGCACAAATCCCCATTTCATCCCACCCCCTGCTCCCTTACATCAGAGTCCGCACAGCCCCTATTTATTATAGTCTGCACAGACCCCCTTACATCAGAGACCTCACAGACCCCTTACATCAGAGCCAGCACATACCCCCCTTACATCAGAGTCTGCACAGACCCCCTTTACATCAGAGTCCGCACAGGCCCTCCCTTACATCAGAGTCTGCACAGACCCCCCATACAGCAGAGTCCACACATACCCCCTTACATCAGAGACCATGCAGACCCTCTCACATCAGAGTTTGCACAGACCCCCCTTTATATCAGAGTCCACATAGACCCCCTCACATCAGAGTCTGCAAAGACCACCCTTACATCAAAGTCTGCACAGGCCCCCCTTGCATCAGAGTCCACAGAGACCCCCTTACATCTGAGTCTGCACAAACCCCCATATTTTTAACAGAGTCAGCACAGGCCCATTCTTACATAGGAGACCACACAGACCCCCCTTGCATCAGGGTCCACACAGACCCCCCTTACGTCAGAGTCCAACAAGGCCCCCTTATACCAGAGTCCGCACAGACCCCCTTACATCAGAGTCTGTAGAGCCCCCTTATATCAGAGTCCACAGAGCCCCCCATTACATCAGAGTTCACAGAGCCCCCCTTACTTTAGAGCCTGTAGAGGCCCCCTTACATCAGAGTCGGCACAGACCCCCCTTAGATTCTGCAAAATTTCCCCTTACTGTAAGGGGGAGCTCTGTGGACTCCAATGTAAACAGGACCCCTTATTTAAGGGGAGATCTGATCTAAAGTGGTGTTCTGAAAACTCTGATTTAAGGGGGAATTCTGTGGACTCTGGTGTAAAGGGAAACTCTGATGTAAGAGAGTCTCTGCTTACCAAAGCCCCCCTCTTGCAGAGAGGCACACAGCCCATGCAGCCGCAGTGTTAGCCCTGTGCAGGCCGCGGTCACTGCTTACCTTCTGCTGTGTGGGCTGGTCATCAGCAAATGCCCTATGGCCAGTCCAGGCCTGCTCTCCAAGAACCCCAGAGTCTATGCAAGGTTCCACTATTTTGCAGCTGGCATTCCTGGGAGACAGGAGCCACAATAGGCTATAGACTCTGGAGACTATCCAGGGACATGCAAACTGGATTTACAAGACTGTAGACATAGATGAACTGAAAACAACTAATGGGAAAAGTCTGTCTGCCCTTTCAAAAATATGGCTTTAGCTTCAAACTTGTTCCTTAAACAGGTAAAATTGTCCTTTGCGTGTGACATATTACTGAGGGACAGAGGTTGACTCCAAAGTGTCCCTGTTTGCTATAGCTGTCAATACATTTCTTTAACTAATTCAAGACTCTGGACAAGATGCCTATGCCTAAAAAGTCATAATAGCACACATCCAATCTTTCTGCCCTGCTGCTGGAAACCCCATTCCGTAGCAAGACACAGATTCATCAAACTGTGTACACAGAGCAGCTCTGGCAGCTGCTGATGTGAATTAAAGCACTTTTCAGATGTGAAATAGAAAGATACAAAGCAACATAGTTACTTTTGTAACTATTCTGATCATTCATCTGCACATCAAAGGGATAACTTTGATTTTCAGATGTTGTCAATTAAAGTGATCTAACAAGTAATTTTTTTTACAATAAAATATTCCTTTGTTTAACCCCTTTTTAGGAAATTAGGAAACTGGAGAATCAGCATAGTAGGACAGCAAGCAGGATCTGGAACCAGAAGGGACGTCTTTGAGGCCGCATACACACGATCAAATCTATCTGCTGGAAACGGTCAGCCCGACCGTCCCAGCAGACAGGTTCAATCGTGTGTACGGGCGAGCCAACGGATTTGGCCAGCCGACAGATTTGAAAGCATGTTTTCAAATCTGTCGGCTGGGAACCCGTCCGCCCGACATGTCTGCTGCTTAGTACGCTAACCAGCAGACATGTCTTCTCGCACACGCGTCAAATGGTTTAGACGCATGCACGGAAGTGTTTTACTTCCTGGTGCGGTGACGTGGCGGCGTCAACGTCACCGCCACGTCAGCGCGCCGTCTGCTGGTGGGGATTTTGGTTTGATCGTGTTTAACTAATTCAAGACTCTGGACAAGATGCCTATGCCTAAAAAGTCATAATAGCACACATCCAATCTTTCTGCCCTGCTGCTGGAAACCCCATTCCGTAGCAAGACACAGCTCTGATTCATCAAACTGTGTACACAGAGCAGCTCTGGCAGCTGCTGATGTGAATTAAAGCACTTTTTTTAGATGTGAAATAGAAAGATACAAAGCAACATAGTTACTTTTGTAACTATTCTGATCATTCATCTGCACATCAAAGGGATAAACTTTGATTTTCAGATGTTGTCAATTAAAGTGATCTAACAAGTAATTTATTTTACAATAAAATATTCCTTTGTTTAACCCCTTTTTAGATGTTTTTTTTTTTTTTTTTAATTTAAAATAATTAAAGTGCCATCGTCCATTTACAGAAATAGAATAGACAATATCATTTAAACAGTGTGTTTAGTATAACTTTAATATTTAAACTTTTTTGTTCTTGTTTGTTTTTCGTTCATTCTTGTTACCAGATCTGTTCTAGTCTCCTGTGTCTTGACCCGGCTTCACCTCTACCTGCCCTTGGACCTCCATCTTCCTACCTGCAACCTTGGCTTGTGTTGACTCTGCTCCTGCCTTATGCTCCTGTACCTCACTGCTCGACTGTGTATCGAACCCAGCCTGTATCCTGTCTTAGCCTCTGCCTCACGTCTCAGTACCTGCTTTGCCTGGCTGTTGATGACCTCCTGGCTTACGTTTTGGCTACGCCTTTGCTTGCTGATCCAGCGACACAGAGATCCAGTCTTCTGTGCCTGCCTGGCAACCTCCAGCCATCAAGTTCCTGCCAAGGCCCAGCCAGTGCCATCTACTACCTCGGCCCTTGTGCCACTCTGTGTCCTCCATTCCCTGTCATTTCTACCAGGGGCATTGGACAGGAGGTGCAACAGAAGCCCTCTCTACAACTCGATCTCCACCAGGTACGTGACACACTGGAAGGTGTCGCAGTGTCTTACTCTGAGCACACGCGGAACAAGCAGCTATGAAGGCGGCTACATCAGCATGTACACTAGGCCACCAAAATTGTTGGGAAATGGCCCAAAAGAGTTGATTATTCCCAGGGTGGCCAGCAGTCTTGGGAGAATGGTATGTCTGGAGCACAGCAGTATGTAGACTCTCAAGGACAAAGCAGCAGTCACAAGGTTTCTCAGGAGGAGCATGGACCTGAACAGCAAGAATTGTTTCACCTAAAGGACAAGTGAGACTGGTGTGAACCATAGCCAGAATACAAAGGATTCACAGGAACAGAAACTGATTCCATCTTGGAAGTGGAGGAAAATTGTTGAGACAAAGCATCAGCCCTTACATTCTTAGTACTGGGTAAGAATGAGACAATGTAATTAAAACTTGACAAGAAAAGAGCCCATCGCGCTTCTTCTCAGAGAAAGGTGTTTAGCCTCAAACAAGAATGAGAGATTCTTATGGTCAGTAACAATGAGAACTGGCACAGTGGTACCTTTTTGTATTCTTTAAGGGCTAAAATGATCGCTAACTCTTTTGGAAAAGTAGCAACAAGGATGCATAGTGCTTTCAGTGGTAGAACATTCAGACAAAAGGGCGCCAACTCCAGTCTCAGAAGCATCAACCTCAAGGATAAAGGGTAACATAGGCTCAAGATGGGCCAACACAGGAGCAGAAACAAAGGCAGCTTTGAGACTCTCAAAGGCCTTAATGGTGTTGGGAGACCAACTCTGTAGCTTACCATCCTTTCTGGTCATATCATTCAGGGGCTTGAACAGAGACGATAAGTTACAAATAAACTTTCAATAATAATTGGCAAAGCCAAGAAAATGTTACAGAGGACTTATACCCATGGGTTGAGGCCACTGTAGGGCTGTTGAAAGTTTCTCTGGGTCCATCAAAAAACCGACAGTGAAAATGACAAGGAATTTAACCTATTTGCGATGGAATTCGCACTTCTCCAATTTACAATAGATATTGTTTTCTCTCAGTTTGTGAAGCACATAACAGACATCTTTGTAGTGGCTTTCTAAGGACTTGGAAAAAATGAGGATATCGTCAAGATAAACCACCATACATAGCTGCAACAAATCTCGGAGGACATCGTTGATAAATTCCTGGAAAACTGGCAGAGCATTGCAAAGGCCAAATGGCAATACGAGGTACTCATAATGGCCTGTTCTGGTATAAAATGCAGTTTTCCATTTGTCTCCCTCCTTGATCCTTACAAGATTGTATGCTCCTCTCAAATCAAGCTTTGTGAATACTGTTGCTCCCTTGAGGCGGTCAAATAACTCCGTAATCAACGGAATTGGATAAGCATTCTTTATTGTGAAACAATTGAGACCCATATAATCAATACAAGGTCTCAGTTCAACACTCTTCTTCTTCACAAAGAAGAAACCATTAGGGGACAAGGACTTGCGGATGAATCCTCGAGAAAGTGCATCTGCAACATCCTCCGTGGCCGTATCCTGCGAGACCGACATAGGGTAAACCCAGCCACAAGTGGGTATGGCACCAGGTTGAAGTTCAATTGTGCAATCATACGACCATTGTGGAGGCAAACTTTGGGCTGGACATTTGTCAGAGACATTGCTAAAATCACTGTACTCCTCCGGCAGGGAGGAGAGTGAAGAGGTGCCTAGGACCTTAGCCACATTCTGGAAACATGTTTTGCTGCATTGTGGTGACCAGGAGAGAAACTCAGCACAAAGCCAATCAAAAGAGGGGTTGTGCCTCTAACCAAGGATAACCAATAACCAGCAAAAACTTAGGTGAGGAGATAACTTGGAATTGGATTATCTCATGTTGAAGAGCCCCTACGACCATGGACAATGAAGCAGTCTCATGACTCACATGTTCTATCCAAGGGGAAATTTCTCGCGCTAAAGGTATGTTAATTGATACAAATCAATTCGTGGAAATTAATCAACCAATTAATTGATTGATTAAAAATAGTGACAACAAAATTACATAAATGAATAAACAAATATATCCAGCAGCAACAATAAACATGTGATATACATGAAAAAAACGAAATAAAAAGAAAAAAGTTGCGCTCAGAAAGCACAAAATGACATTGTGAAGAGAAATAAATAAATAAATAAATGAATGAACCACATCTAATTATAAATAAAGTCCAAAAATGGTGGTATGATCAAGTGTAATAAGAATAGTTCATTTTACAACCCAATCTTAGTTAGTCCATATGAGCTGGTATCACAGAAATATAATTGAACGGTATGTTTAAAAAATTGTCCAATAATAACCAAAGAGCGATGATAGCCGTAGATTAGAATATCCTGGAAAAAAAAACACTATTGATCTCATAAATTTCTGCAGACACATCAAAGGTAAGTAAAGATGTACTCTTACCAGATCCTGGTGTTTACAGGCATATCAATCCACTGGCATCTGAAGGGGGAGATCACCTCGACCACTTGCAGTACATCCACATAGGATTGATGGATTCCACTGGAACAAATACTTCCCACTGGTATAGACTCCTCGTCCAGTTCAAAGAACCGAGGGGGAGAAAAACGAGGGCTCGCAATGGTGAAATACTTCCAGGAAGTTTTATTTAAAAAATGTGCAACAGTTTACACATTCGAAAATAGCGGCTAAACAAATATAAAAACACGGAGCCACGCACTAACGTCACCGCGTTAAACGTGACCCCGGAAGCGCGGGCGCACGTAAATATTTCTGCTGCTGCTTTGTTTTTATATTTGTTTAGCCGCTATTTTCGAATGTGTAAACTGTTGCACATTTTTTAAATAAAACTTCCTGGAAGTATTTCACCATTGCGAGCCCTCGTTTTTCTCCCCCTCGGTTCTTTGAACTGGACGAGGAGTCTATACCAGTGGGAAGTATTTGTTCCAGTGGAATCCATCAATCCTATGTGGATGTACTGCAAGTGGTCGAGGTGATCTCCCCCTTCAGATGCCAGTGGATTGATATGCCTGTAAACACCAGGATCTGGTAAGAGTACATCTTTACTTACCTTTGATGTGTCTGCAGAAATTTATGAGATCGATAGTGGTTTTTTTTCCAGGATATTCTAATCTACGGCTATCATCGCTCTTTGGTTATTATTGGACAATTTTTTAAACATACCGTTCAATTATATTTCTGTGATACCAGCTCATATGGACTAACTAAGATTGGGTTGTAAAATGAACTATTCTTATTACACTTGATCATACCACCATTTTTGGACTTTATTTATAATTAGATGTGGTTCATTCATTTATTTATTTATTTATTTCTCTTCACAATGTCATTTTGTGCTTTCTGAGCGCAACTTTTTTCTTTTTATTTCATGACTCACATGGGCAGGCTGTAGAGGTCTCCCATCAAGAGCCTCATTGGCAAGGGGAGTGGCACGCAGCTGCAGAGGAATCGAGTGCTTAGATACAAAGAGGCTACAGACCCAGAGTTGACTAGAGCCTGACCAATAAATGTTAACCGAAACCAGGGGCTTATCATTCTGGATAACTGGATAACTGGGGAGGAAACGGACAAGATTTTAAAAAGTGACCTGCCTGTCCACAATAAAGGCACAATCTCTACCTTCTCCTAAGGGCTCTCTCATCTGCAGAGGGACGTGTGAAGCCCAAGTGCATGGGTTCACCTTCACTGACCGACTCAATACCACTAGGAGTGGGAGTCAAGAGAGGCAGGAGTGGGACTGTAAAGTTCAAAGACAAACTTTCAGGAGGCATCCGGAAATGCTCCTTAAAAGAGAGTCTTTCTCTGAGTCTGGAGGTAATGATCAACTTCTCCTGCTCAGAGGATATATCTTGGGATGCTATCATCATCTTTGATGGTATCCGAGAGACCATTAGAAAAAGAAGCCACGAGGGCCTCATTGTTCCATGCAACCTCTGCTGCCAGACTACAGAATTCAATGATGTCATCGGCAAAAGTTCTCGTACTCTATTTGATGAACATAAGGCTCTTGGCAGCAAAAACGGAGCGTGCCAGAACATCAATTACCCTTTTAAAGGAAGCCACAAACTCTGGGTAACTCAGGACAATGGGATTTTGCGTCACCCATAGAGGGTTTTCCCAGGCCAAGGTTCTCTCAGAAAGCAAAGATATCACCAAACCGACTTTTCTTCTGTCCACTTGAAATGCCTGTGGCAGTATCTCGAAGTATATCTCAACCTCATTGAGAAACCCTCTGCATTGAACTGAATCACCCCTAAATCGCTGGGGAAGCGGAGCGGAACCATACATACCATACATATCAATACTCAAGACAGCTGTCTACACAGAGACTGGAGCAGCAGCAGGGATGAAACACAGGTTGTAAAGGAGCAGCCACAGTGGGAGATTCCAGGTGATTCAGGAATGTCTGTAATGCTATGGCAAACTGATCCATACAGTGATCCTGCTCATCCAACCTTGAAATACATTACCAACAAGTGGATTGACTGCATCTTATGAATTCATGGCCTGTAATGGACGTGAGGGAGCCAGAGATCAGCGTACTTCAGGACAGGAAATTAGGAAACTGGAGAATCAGCATAGTAGGACAGCAAGCAGGATCTGGAACCAGAAGGGACGTCTTTGAGGCCGCATGCACACGATCAAATCTATCTGCTGGAAACGGTCGGCCCGACCGTCCCAGCAGACAGGTTCAATCGTGTGTACGGGCGAGCCAACGGATTTGGCCAGCCGACAGATTTGAAAGCATGTTTTCAAATCTGTCGGTTGGGAACCCGTCCGCCCGACATGTCTGCTGCTTAGTACGCTAACCAGCAGACATGTCTTCTCGCACATGCGTCGAATGATTTAGACGCATGCACGGAAGTGTTTTACTTCCTGGTGCGGTGACGTGGCGGCGTCAAAGTCACTGCCACGTCAGCGCGCCGTCTGCCGGTGGGGATTTTGGTTTGATCGTGTGTACACGATCAAACCAATACGTCCCCAGCAGACAGATTTGTTCAAATCGGTCTGTCCGACCGATTTTAACAAATCTGTCTGCTCGTGTGTATGGGGCCTGACAGGTACACAGGAGAGAGTCTCTGGATGTGTTGACCAAGGCAAAGGCAGAGATGATCTGAACTGAACAGCTTAGGTAACCAACAGGACTGACAAACAGGATATCATCAACAGGTGAGTCACTGTGGAAAGATTTAGAGCTGGCAATTAACTGACAGCTGATCTGCCTGCTCTGAGAAGGAAGGCCTGAGCCCTGCCCTGACAGGTGGATGTATACTGCCAAATGTTGTTTCCAGTGTTGTCCTCAATGCATGCTGACAATCAACACTGTCAGTGCACATTGATACCCGATGCATCCTCTGTAGTTCCGGCTTCTGAGAACTTAGGCCACGTACACACCACTAAATAAATCCTATCAAATCGGTCTGACAGACCAATTTGATCGGATTTGTCTGCTGGGCTATTTTGGTTTGATCGTGTACACACAATCAAACCAAAATCCCCGCCTGCAGACAGCGCGGTGACGTTGCGGTGACGTTGACGCCACCACGTCACCGCATCAGGAAGTAAAAAACTTCCACGAATGCGTCTAATCCATTCGACGCATGTGCGGGCAGATATGTCCGCTGGTTAGTGTACTAACCAGCAGACATGTCGGACGGACGGGTTCCCAGCAGACAGATTTTAAAGCATGCTTTAAAATCTGTCTGCTGTAAAAACCTATCTGTCTGCCCGTACACACGATCAAATTTGTCTGCTGAAACGGTCCGTCGGACCGTTTCCAGCAGATAAATTTGATCGTGTGTACGCGGCCTTAGAGTGAGGTGACGAGAGTAGTGTAGAGAGCAGGAGGTGAAGAAGGATGGGAATTCCAATGGCAGCACTGATCACAGACTGTGGGAGGGAGCACAGAGCTTGAGAACATTACTGAATAAGGAAGTGAGATCTAATGATGAGACTGTGTAAGGCAGTATTGTGATGCAGAGTGTGTGTGTGTGTGGGGGGGGGGGGGGCAGAGAGCCGGAGCATTGTATGACTAAGGCATGTAAAGGTTAAGTTATTGGTTCCTGGGATTCACAATTGTGAGTTTATTGGTCCATGAGGTGCAAAAGGCTGGTGAGCACTGGACTCCACACAAGTTGAGTTTAACGTTGTCATTTGTTCCTGATGCAGGCAAAGCTGCATTTTGCATGTTGTCTTTTTTAAATGTTCAATTGTTTTTAATTTCTCTTATTCTTTAAATTAGAGGCCTACGGATTTCCAAACAAACATGGAAAGGGCAGAAACATGGTCTTTAATAATGTTGAGAACCAAATACCTGTCCAGACCCAGGTTACGTTATTTATTTGGGACAGTATTTAAAGTGGATGTAATTATTTTTTTTATGTCACAATGTAGAGTATAAGATTTCCTATCATCTGTGCCCAGTCTTGCCACACAGAGTTATTCCAGCGCTGAGTAATCCTCTTTTAATGTTCAGTGCAAATTAACAGAATTCCAGATAAAAACTTGCCAAATTATAAAGTCCCTTTCTCTTTTCTTGCTTTCAGTGACAGGTTATTTACATATGTAGCTTGGACATGTTTATCATATGCTATGTTATGTTTATCATAACATGAGGTGATCCAAAGTTCATTGTATATTACCAGGATGTGTTAAGTGGGGGAGGGTGGATTTCTCACTTTTTATACCTCATGTTATGATAAACATAACATAACATATGATAAACATGTCCAAGCTAGATATGTAAATAACCTGTCACTCAAAGGAAGAAGAGAGAAAACTGACTTTTTATTTAGGCAGGTTTTTATCTGGAAGGCTGTTAATTTTCACTGAACATTAAAAGAGGATTACTCAGATCTGGATTAACTCTGTGTGGCAAGACTGGGCACAGATGATAGGAAATCTTATATTCTACATTGTGACGTAAAAAAAAAAAAAAAAATGTTTTTTTTTGGGTTTACATCCACTTTAAGGTTTAATTTTTGTATATCTTTTTTCCAATAGTTGTTATGTAAAACAAGATTTAGGTTAATTTTACTTCATTAGGCCCTACCTGCCCAGTTTATACATAGTAGAGACTGCAAAGTTGCAAATAAAACACCTTAGAGCAAGACATTCAATAACTTTTGGGTATTCAGGGTGGGCCATTGACTGGAGATGGCCCTAAGTGCACTTTAGGAACTAGCCTTCTCTGGTACATGTGTCTGAGAGGATCTTTACCACAATTGAAGGGGGGGGGGGGATTGTGACTGAGAAGCCTCATTTTAACGACCTGAGATGGAAGTGAGTGGTGCTTAGGTTGCATAGTGCTTGAAAAATTGTTTTTTGGGGGGGGGGGGGGGCTATTTTGAAAAGATGTAATGAGGTACTGGGATAATAAAGGCGGATCTGGAATAAGATATAATTACTACAAACAGAAAACATTGAAAATACTAAGGCAAGAGTTTTTGATGCTATGCCTTAAAGTAGCCAAAGTCTGCTAGTACCAAATCACCTAAACCCACCACATAATAGATCTGTAGTCAGTTTAGGGTGCCCAACCTGTGGCCCTCCAGCTGTTGAACAACTACAAGTCACATGAGGCATTGCAAGGCTGACAGATACATGCATGGCTCCCAAGGGCAGAGGCATGATAAGACTTGTAGCTGGGCAACAGCTAGAGGGTTTTGGCTTTTAATTACGCAATCAAAATAAAAGTGTATGATTTCAATGAAAACAATTATTGCATAGATTGCATAGGTGTATATTTATATATATAAAAAAAAGTCTCATAACTATTTGTCATCTCCATCTAGTAGCTATAATGTGGTATTTTTCTGATTGCGGTATTTCAGGAAAAATATCACATAATGATCAGAACACACGATGCTTGGCAAATACTTGTCACATTTGTTCATTCTTTTCAATAGGCCCCATAATGTTTCTTTAAGCAGTTAAGTAGGTTGCAGTTTAAGAGGGACAGACCAGGCAGGTGTTTACCAAAAATCTAAATTGAATTATATTATTTCACAGAACAACAGAAAAAGAAGAATCATACAGATTCAATCCAGACAATATAGGCCACAGTTTGAGAGCGTGGGGCCAGGGAGGTTTTAAGCAATAATCAAAACTATAGTAAATTATTTCACAGAAAAAGGCATACATACTGTAGAGACTTCATGTAAGTCTTTAACCAATTTTACTAGGCAGCATTTTTATCAGAAGAAAGGCCAGTTAGATTGTAATCCAAAAATCAATAGTAGCGTATATTTATTTGAATGAAAGAAACAGCAAACTATTATTGTGACACTATGCACAAAATTACTTAAAAGCTTTGATAAAGGATATACGGTACATCACTGTACAAGCTAAACATTGTGATTCTTGATATGCTCCAGAAACAAGCATTTTATTCTATTATTTTAATTTATATATGCAATAAAAAGTAATTTTAATGACATTACAGCGTGTGTACTTAAATATCCAAATTTCTGAATAATATACTGGGTTTTTTTTTCAGACGTGGCACCTTTTCACCACCACAGAGCTGCTATGACAATATATGCACAATATTTAGTCAATTTCACAAGGCCACATTTTAAACAATAAGCACACTAACTAACTTTTAAATAAAACATCAACATTAGAGTGTATTTTTTTTACTGGACAAAAAGCAGTATTATTGTGTTCACTGTTGAATAACTTGTATTAGTTCCTCCTCTTTGGAGAGTGTCCCATAGAAAGTTACTTTCTTCTTTTTTTTCAATTGTTTTTTATTGAGAAATATCGTTGGAACATAAAATACAACAGTGTCATTGCATGTACTCAGAAATAATAGTTGTGAGTTTACAATTATTGCCTTATAGACAGTAACATGAAAAATCTAAAGGGCTAATTGTAAAGGCTTATATGCTTATATAAGTTATTGTCATAAAAAGTGTTTGGGGACCTGGGTCCTGCCCCAGGGGACATGTATCAATGCAAAGAATAGTTTTAAAAACTGCAGTTTTTTCGGGAGCAGTGATTTTAATAATGCAATAAAAGTAAAAAATTCCTTTACATTTTGTACCGGGGGGTGTATAGTATGCCTGTAATGTAGCGCTTGTTTCCCATGCTTAGAACTGTCCCTGCACAAAATGTCATTTCTGAAGGAAAAAAATAATTTAAAAGTACTCGCGGCTATAATGAATTTTTGGCTCCCGGCAATACAGAGAAAAGTCATTGATAAAAAAAAATGTATGGGGGTCCCCCCCCCAAATTCAATTACCAGGCCCTTCATTTAAAAAATGACGTGGGGTTCCCCTCGAAGGGTCTGGTATGGATTTTAAGGGGAACTCCGTGCCAAATTAAAAACAAATAGCATGGAGTTTCCCCCAAAAATCCATACCAGACCCTTTATCTGAGCACGCAACCTGGCAGGCCGCAGGAAAAGAGGGGGGATGAGAGCGCCCCCCCTGAACCATACCAGGCCACATGTCCTCAACATGGGGAGGATGCTTTGGGGGTCTGTGACCCTTCAAAGCACCATGTCCCCATGTTGATGGGACAAGGGCCTCATCCCCACAACCCTTGCCCGGTGGTTGTGGGGGTCTGCAGGTGAGGGGCTTATCGGAATCTGGAAGACCCCTTTAACATTGTACCCCTACCATTTCACAAAGAAAGTGTAAATAATTGTAAAAAAAAACCACACAAACACCATTGGGATAAGTCCTTTATTAAAAATAAAAAATAAAATGAAAAAAAGATTCTAACTGGTGTAATCCACTCTCGGTCTCCACTCCAATGCTGTCTGAATCCTGTGATGGATGGTCTCCTCTCCAGGTCCAGGCTCCAGTGCTGATATGTCCAGCGCAGCGAGGAACAGCATCCTCTCTCCACCGAAGACACCCCAGGAATAACGTTGCAGCTGCCTGACAGGTCTTTTATGTGCTGAGTACAGGGCCACCACCCCCTCTTATGTAACACAGGTTTCCCATTGCATCAGAGGGGGGCGGGGTCACCTGTCACGTCACTGGATAAGTCAGGGTTTCCCTTCGCGTCAGAGGGGGATGGGGTCACGTGACGAGTGGCCCCATCCTCAACACAAAAGAGTCCTGTCAGGCTGCCGCAACGTTATTCCTGGGGTGTCTCCGGTGGAGACAGGATGCTGTTTCTCGCTGCGCTGGACATCTCATCACAGGAGCATGGACATGGAGAGGAGACCATCTATCGCTGGAGCCTGGAGAGGAGATCGTCCGTCGCAGGATACCGCCAGCATTGGAGTGGATTACCTTTATTTTTAATAAAGGACTTTCGAAGGTGTCTGTGTGTTTTTTATTTTTAAATGTTACATTTTCTTTGTGAAATGTTAGGGGTACAATGTACGCATTACCAATTCACATGGGGGGTCAGGATCTGGGGGTCCCCTTTGTTAAAGGGGTCTTCTATATTCCAATAAGCCCCCTACCCGCAGACCCCTACAACCACCGGGTTGTGGGGATGAGGCCCTTGTCCCCATCAACATGGGGACATGGTGTTTTCAGGGGTCACGGACCCGCAAATCATCCTCCCCATGTTGAGGGTATGTGGCCTGGTACGGTTCAGGAGGGGGGTGCTCTCTCATCCCCCCTCTTTTCCTGTGGCCTGCCAGGTTGCGTGCTCGGATAAAGGGTCTATGGATATTTGGGGGGAACACCACATATTTTTTTTATATTTGACGCAGAGTTCCCCTTAATATACATACCAGACTTGAAGGGCCTGGTAATTGAATTTGGGGGAACCCCCACAAATGTTTTTTTTTTTTATCAATGACTTTTCTCTGTATTGCTGGGAGACAGCAATTAATTATAGCCTCGAGTACTTTTAAATTACCTTTTTTCCTTCAGAAATGACATGTGCATGGACAGTTCTAATCATGGGAAACAAGCGCTACTTTACAGGCATATTATACACACCCCCTAGGTACGAAATTTAAAGGAATATTTCACATTAATTGTTTCACTTTAAGCATTAATAAAATCACTGCTCCCGAAAAAACTGAGTTTTTTTAAAACTTTTTTTGCATTGATACATGTCCCCTGGGGCAGGACCTGGGTCCCCAAACACTTTAAAATTAGCACTTTAGATTTCTACCATAGACTTTTACAGGGTGTTCCGTGGCTTTTCGAATTTGCCGCGAACACCCCAAATTTTTCACTGTTCACCGAACGGGCGAACAGGAAATGTTCAAGTCGAACATGAATTAGACTTGAACTCGAAGCTCATTCCTAGTATTCACCTATCCAGCTCTTCCAGTTATCAAGAATGTTACTTTCTATGGAGGCATTAATGCATGCTAGATCCCAAATCACCCTGCCTGCAGGCAGAGTGGCTTGGTACCGCTCCCTGCTCCCTTGACACATAATTTGATTGACAGCAACAGGAGCCAATGATGCTGGATCCCAATCAGGCTCAGAGGGAGGCAGGAGGTCCTGTAGCAAAGAGAAGAATTTTCTACCCTAATGCATAAAGTAAAAAGACTTAAAGCCCTGTACACACGGCTGGGAATCCCCTCAGGAAAATAACGTTTCCTGACGGGATTTCTGGCAAGCTTTTCTTGCAAAGCCATGCATACAGACGGCCATTCAAAAGAACCACCGTTCTTTTGAGTGGCAAAAACGCAGTGACGTCATCGACTAGGATGAGCCGGCGCTCGTCACATTCAATGCCATTGCCGCCATCTTACTACACCCCACACTATGCATTGTATGCTACTGCGCATTCGTCGAAGGCTTATCGAGTGTGCGCAGGTTTACCTTCGGACAGGTAAGCATACAGACGACTGGTTTTCACAAGCAGGAAACACTCTGCCTGGGAAACCCAATGAGAAAATAGAGAGCAGGGTTCTCTATTTTCCCATCGGGATTCCCGGCTGTTTTCCTGACGGGAAAAAAAATGATAGGGAGCATACACACGGCCGGGATTCCCGGCCAAATGTTCTCCTGGCAGTTTTCCTGGTACGGAGAAAGCCTCTTGAGGGGGAAGGGGACAAGCAGGAGTGTCAGGACGTCCACTAACACACAGCTCCTTTCTCTATCTGCAAAGTAAAGAGTGTCCTGACACTCCTACTAGCCCCCTCCCCCCTCAAAAGGCTTTCTTCACACCAGGGAGAAAGTCTTGCATTACTGTGTGTAGTTGCAGACAGAAGAACAGGAAGTGAGAATTTCTCAGAAAAAATAAGGACATTTAAAAGCAAAATCAAAGGATGAGGTAAGTGAAGGAAGACTGCAGGTAAGGGGAAAGCAAGCTATTTAGGGGAAAACATTTTACCTTTACAACCCTTTTAACTATTATGATCAAATGTTCTTATAGATATAAGTGTAATATAGAGCAACCACCTGTTGAAGTCAGGAAACCATCTGCATCTAAATCCCTCAAAATGTAAGGATTAGAAATATTTCCCATATCGGGATGTGGTATGGGATTTTTGCTGATGCATGATGGGTGAATATGGTGGATAAGTGTATGAGATTTCCATCAAACCCAAAACATCTGAGTCACAGAAAGAATTAAATATTTAGATAGAAAAAATAAAAAAAAGTATTAATACAAATTTTCAAGTGAATATATTTAACAGGTGCTAAAAACAATCATTTATAGGTAGAACAAGTACTGTATATGCAGATAACTGCAAATAGTCTTCTTCATGACACTCATGTTGATTGTTCAACGAGTTTTGCCCTATGTGGGCTTCTTCAGGAACCCACAGTAGGTGGTAGTCTGAATAAATGGAAAAAATCCACACTAAAACAACGTATCGGTAAAATTTCATAGTAGATACATCATGTATGTACAATACAATATATTAAACACAGGACAAAAGCATGTCAGACCAAAATCATAATTGTTAATACCATTCTTATATTGTATAGCGATGGATAGAGTTTATATGACTAGTGTGGACTAGAGAGCAACCCATACCTCAGGTGAACAGGGCGGGGGACCGAAGAGAGGCGACCGTGAAAGCACAATTCCTTAGATGGAAGATATCCCAACTGGTGGGATAGGCTGCGTTATAACAAATGTAAACCAACAAGGCGACGGATTCCCATATGCAAACCTGGTAAGAGAGAAAGGGATAAACTAAAACTAGAGAAGAAAAGAGAGGGTGGAGGATCACAAACAGTGCGCAAACAGCGCTAGTGTAGTAGGAATAAGCACCGTTACTCACTTGCTGGTGCTGATTAGGGTTTAACCGTTGACAGGTACAAAAACGAGATATGGGCAAATCAGATAATCAGATACATATGGGACATTGCCGCAAAAAGATGTATATACTTAGGCCATTTTGAGATCTGTCAGCGCTGCAGAGCAAAAAAGAAAACAAAAAAGGAATAAAGGATAAATCACTTGCACAAATCCTTGATAAATACCAAGGTGTGCATACTGTACATGAAAACTTGGCGTACGCATACTTCTGTGCCAAGCAAAGCTCAGTAAAAAAATCGAATTACCTTATTAAGATTGCAGCAAAGTTTCCACTAAAGGCTTGACCAGCCTAGATACTGGTGTGTCAGATGAATCTAAGGCCGCGTACACACAAGGAGACATGTCCGATGAAAACAGTCCGACGGAGAGGTTGATGCCACGACGTCCGCAAACCAGGAAGTAAAATGCTTCCACGCATGCGTCGAATCTATTCGACGCATGCAGGGGATTTTGGTCCGCTGGTTAGGCGTACTAACCAGCGGACATGTCCGACGGACAGTTTTCCAGTAGATAAGTTTTAAAGCATGTTTTAAAACTTTTGTCTGCTGGAAACCTGTCTGCTAGGCTCTACACGATCGGATATGTTCGCTAAAACTGGTCTGCGGACCAGTTTCAGCAGATATGTTCGATCGTGTGTACGCGACCTAAGAAGTAAGTGAAAAAAGAAGACAGGAGCGCATAAAGTCGCTGAGTGTCCAAAAGTTAAATGCTAAGTTGGGGTTAAGAAATGTCACAAATGGTCTACCTATAACAGACTGTGTCCACAGAGAGGTAACAGCTAAGGTCTCTTCAAGTGCTCGCGCTGAACTCTGTCAGCGTATGAAACTCTTATATAGCTCTCTCAATCAGGCTATCACCGCAACACCTGGGAGGTGGGCGGTGTGCCTGACAGCAGTGGGCGGAAAGATATGATGTGAGTCAAGGAATCTCCTCCGTCTAAGCAAACCGTGCTGCGCTTGCGTGGTGACGCATATAGCGCGCAGACGGGCACAGACTTACGGTGGAAGCAGGGAACGCCCTCGGGGAGGGGAAACCCGTTCCTAAACCAATGACAGACATCACAAGCCGTACCTGGGCGGACACCTGTGCCTCCGCTCGAGTTCGGCGCCGCCACATAGGCTACACAGGGCATGGACTGTCCGTCTCCAAATTAGTACCACAAGGAACAATGCACAGGGAAGGTGCCAGGTCCGGTCCACAAATACATTCATCCCGCCATGAACATCCAATGCACATATGAGAAGTTGCAACCACATCCACAAATCATATACCCGGTCCAACGGGCAAAACAGAGGGCAAGCAAAAGTGATAGACACTAATCAAACATAAAGCAAATATTAGAGATAAAGATATTACCAACATGTGATGGTCCTATAGTGGACCTAGAATGAAAAACAGTTACATAAAAATAATAATCAAGCATAGTAATGACCTTGGACCAAATGTTAGGGGATGTTAGATTCACCCAATAAAAGGCAACAAGGAAACTACTGTACTACACACATATTACAAACATTACAGGTATTATTTGTTATGCGTGCATGAATGTTGAGACATTTGCAAAGCTATTTTTTTTATATGCAAACTTTGGCAGTAAAATTGGGGTAACACCCACAAAAAATTTTTTCTGGAGTTCCCAGCAGAGAAAAAAATCCTGCTTAGTTCTCTTGTTTATGAGGGGGCTGGGAAGCTGTTTTCACTATAGTTAACCTTGTCTGTACTGTGCACGCAGATATCATTATCAGTTGTACTAGATTTAAACATTTTCTGTTCTGACAAAGGGTTAAAAATGTCAAAGTGAGGAGTCTCTATTGTATGTTAATCCCCATCCTTTCTATTATATATCACAAAGAACTAGTTAAAGAATGTTCCAACTTCATAAAAAAAAATGCTCTAGCAAAGCGCGGTGACGTACAACACGTACAACGGCACTATAAAGGGGAAGTTCCATGCGGGTGACTCCACCCTTGGGGCTGCTTTTGCTGATTTCATGTTTGTAAAGCACGTTTCATGCTTTTCTGTCTGTTACAGCGTGATGAATGTGCTCAATTACGAACGGTAGTTTTACTAGAACGAGCGCTCCCGTATCATAAAAAATAGAGCATGTTCAAATTTTTTTCTTACATTTTTCAGAACCTGAAAAAATGCTCTGAAGCCCACACACGGTAATTTTAAATGACAACGTTTTTTACAACCCGAAAAATGATCGTGTGTACGCGGCATTAGAAACATCTAAAAGGTCAGAATATGTTTTTCATTTTTTTTTAGGTATGCTATATGACATATTGTAGATATTTCCCAAATGTGACTGCAATTGTGGAAATACACCTTAAATATTTCCCTAATGTCATAGACAATGTAGAACATACTGTTTGTGTGTCTGTGGCTGCATGTAAATTTAGAGAGATATTTATTTTTTAGCAATAGGCACGGAGCACCATCATGAACATTTACTTTCCTTGCCTTCTGTAAGCTTTCCTTAACTACTCCATATATATTGCAACATACAATAAAAATAGGCTCTTGGGAATTCTGACATTTATAGAAAGATGGCTAGCACAAGAGAAAACACCTATTATTGCAGTTTCAATACCACCAGACCACAGATCAAAGGCTAGAAAATGCATGATTGATAATTTGTTGCTTTCACTGCAAACTAACCTATTAGGCGTCTCCATAAACTGCGAGCAACTAGAATTTGAGTTGAACTCATGGTCAAACCATACTAAAAGCTCATAGCTGCTACACATCTGTGCACATAGGGCCAGATTCAGAAAGACTTGCGCTGAAGTATATCGATATGCGCCGCGTAACTTTCAAGATGCGCCGTAGTATCTATGCGGCCGTACCCACCAAACTAGATGCGACAGAAAACAGGCTTTTTCCGACCGGCTTAACTTTCCTTCGCCAGAGTATCATAAGCGCATATTTTCGCTTGGTGCATCCGTCGCGCCTATTGATTTCCCATTCAAATATGCAAATGAGGGAGATTTCCCGATTCGCGAACGGATGACAATGACAGTTTTCTACAGCATTTCCAGATTCCCAGGCACTGTGGGGGCCATTGATTGCACACATGTGGCACTCCAGCCCCCCAGTGCCACAGAGCACATATACCGCAATCGGAAGCATTGGCATTCCATCAACGTACAGGTGATAGCCGATGCCCAATGCCTCATATGGCACGTCCGTGCCAAACACCCCGGATCCAGCCATGACAGCTACATTTACAATCAGAGCCCCATCCCAATGGAATTCGAACAGAACATGTATGGGGACAGCTGGCTGGTTGGTGAGTGACATGGGTGGCAGGCATGACTGTCCCCCCCATGATGCTGACATCACAAGGGGCAACTGCATGACTAACATCCTCCTGTCTTTTCCCTTACAGGTGACTCTGCATATGCACTGGGACCCCATCTAATGACTCCTTTCCGGAACCCCCAAACCAGAGGAGAGAGAAGATACAATGCCGCACATATCAAAACTTGTGCAGTGGTGGAGCAAACATTTGGGCTCCTGAAGTCCCGTTTCCGCTGCCTGGATAAGTCTGGGGGGGCCCTATTGTATTCCCCTACCTTTGTGTGTCAGATCATCGGTGCATGTTGCATTCTGCACAACTTTGCCATGAGAAAGGGCCTGCAGATTGACATACGTGATGACCTGACCCCCCAACCAGACAGCCCCCCCCCTGCCAGAGGAGACCCATTCAGCTGATGGAAGAGCAGTCAGGAGGGTCCTCGCCGTAGGCATCTTTGGACACTAAACAAATACATTGATCACACGGACAATGCATGCATGCACACCACTGAGGTCCCTAAATCACACATACCACATGCACATCACATTGGATTAGCCCAAGTCCAACATGCAGGACTTGGGAGCAGCAACACCGAGTCAAGGCCCCAATGGTGTTGCTGTCCATTCATACACCATTCACACGTCATTCACACAGCCGTGGGGATAACTTCTCCCCAACGGCCGAGGGTGACACCCCTTACTGGCAGGAGTGCCACCCCCTCACATTCACACACCATTCACACTGTCCCCTGCACGACTGACCGTGTGGAGTTAAACTCAAAATAAAAAGCTCATAACCTGAGCAACATTAAAATAAAAAAATAAACTCATAACCTGAGCAACATTAAAATAAAAAAATAAACTCATAACCTGAGCAACATTAAAAATAAAAATAAAAAAAACTCATAACCTGAGCAACATAAAAAAAAAAAAAACTCATAACCTGTGCCGATAATAATAAAAAAAAAATCCAAAAAGCCCTCATCTGGGCTGATAGGGGCTCTTTCTAGTGGGCCCTCTCTGGCTCCTCAGCTGCCTGGAGGGAGTGGGTGGGGGTGGGGGGGCATCTGGAGGTGGCTGATCCCGAGTGGGCCACTCCTGGCAGGTGTGGCCTGCATGCCCTCCAAGGCCATGGCTATCCGGCCGAGGTAGGAATTTGTGTGGGCCTGCATTCTCAGCTGCCGGGTCACTTGGTAATGTTGTGCCCGCTGCCTCTGCCTCCCCTGGTCCCGGATGGCAGCAGTGTTGGCCTGGACGGCTGCAGTGAGGTGCCTAAGATCAGCCTGCACCTCCCCAGGCTGGTCACCACTGCAGCGCAGTTGCAGCTGACATCCTGCACTGCGTTGGACATCTGGGCCACGGAGCACAGGCTGTCAGCTACCCGGTCCAGGTGCCCAGCAATCTCCCCCATCTGCTGGGTCTGCTTGGCCTGGTCCCTTGCCATCTGGTCATGGACCACATCAGTCACCCCCCTGGTCTTCTGGGTGGCCTTCCTGGGGCCAGGAGATGGTAGCCCCCGGGGGGATGGAGTTGCCCTTGAGGGGCTTCCTAGGATGGGGGAGGGGATGTGAGAGGGCCCTGCTGAAGGGAAGGACTCCTCCAAAAATAAAACAAAGTCCTACTCGGGGACAAAAGGCTCCTCCTCAACCACCTCAGCAGGTGAGGTGTGGGCACTCCCCTCCATCTCGGTGTCTTCACCACCCAGGGGGTCGGGCTCAGGATGCCGTTGGGGGGATGGGGTGGACTGGCCGCCGGCAGATGATGGCCCAGCTTCGTCATCTGTGGATGACACAAAGCAGACACATGTTGGTGGTCTCACACACTTGGCACATGTACCCACCCCCCCACATGCAACACACCAAATAGGGGATAAAAAACACTTACCTGTCCTGGAGCCTTCCTCCACGGAATCATATCCCGGTACCCCCTCCAACTGCTCCCTCTCCAGGCAGCGGGCTACCACCTCCTCCTCTGTGGTCAGGCTGACCGCACATGGGGGTCCACCACCCGTGCCCCTCTCATGTCTCCTGATGGTGGCCACCTTGCCCCGGACTTTGCACCTCAAATCATTGATTTTTTTTGGCTATATCCGCAGCAGTCCGGGTGGAATAGCCCAAAACATTGACCCTGCCAGCAAAGCTCTCCAGGATGGCCTGCTTCCTATCCCGGCTGGTCTTCCGACTTTTCCTGCCATGGAGGAAGTCATTGTAGGTCTCCATAGCGGAGATCACTACAGACAGCTCCTGGGCGTTGAAGTTGAGGTTTCTTCTCTCTTTGCGGGGAACGGGAGCAGCCATCACACAGCAAAAGTTACTTTCCTGGGGTGGGGGGAACCGGATATACTTTTGCGCCGGAAAGGCGCATCTGCGGCCTCTTTTATACGCGCAACGGAACGTTTCCCATGAAGTGGTGCCGACGGAAGTTGTGAGCACGCCCATCATTTACATATGATCACACCCACTTCCACTTGCGTCGGGTTGTGCCAGCGCATTTTCGTTACTCCGCCGCAAAGTAACGAACGTGCGCTTGGTGAATACTGTACTTGACTCACTAGTTCGCGTCAGCGTAACGTATATGCGCTACGCTGGATAAAATATGCACGCATCTACCTGAATCTGGCCCATAGTTTCCATCTTTAGCCAATATGTGTAGCTACTGTATCCTTATACATTTAACAGGCTAAGGAAAGGATTACAGAGCAGGTTATGTAGTGTCATAAAGGTCTTGGAAATATGCAAAATGTCACATGGGGAAAAATATCTGCACACAGGCATAGAATGGCACATAGCCGAACATACGTGCGCACGCTCACATATGTAAATGAGTGCACAAGAATGTGTGCATACATATGTCACTAATGCTGGTGCCAAACAGCCTATTTAAACTGATCAGTTACATGTGACCAATGCTGTCTTGTCTTCAGCAGCAGTACGGGGATGCCACACGTGTGAGACTTTTTGGGAGCCTGGCCGTGTACGGGTGCCGAACACCAATGTTTGCCTTCAGTTTTCAAAGGGCATAAATTGCTCATTTCACTTGCTTATTAGCTATCACAGTTTTGGAGGCCCTGATATGCCAAGATAGCAACCCCCCCACCACCAATTATTATTTTTTTGGAAAGTAGACACCCCAAGGAATCTGAACAAAATACATAATCATTGTATTGTGGGCTCCTCTACATGGCTAGACTGCCAAATAATCTTTTTTTTTTTTTTTTAAAGTGTATTTTGTGCATGCACTCGAGAGAGGAGCAGAACTGCTGGAGTTTGGGAGTAGGCAGACCTCCCCCAGATGCAATCTGCCATCTTTCTCCATGACCCGGGTGGCAATGGCGGGTGTGAGGTGGTCCTCCCACACAGCCCGCCCTACCTGCTCCCCTTTGAAGCCCAACGGGGCAGAGGGACTCCCCTATGAGGGAGTGAGAGGATCTAGCCCGCTCAGCCAGCCCCGCTAGTCCTTCGCCTCTCTTTTTTTAGAGACCGTCTTGCCAAAGTGCGTGCATGTTAACCCAATTTCGAGTGCGTGTAAGTGTGGTGTTTTTTTTTTGTGGGAGGTGGGTGGGCATACTAAGCGCAGGCTTACCTCGCATAGCACACCCACCGGGAGACGGGCTGAGACCACCAAACTCAATTCACTTGCAGCCGAGACTGGGATCCGAACCCTTGGCTGCAGAGGTGAACGGCTTGTCAGCGCAGTGCCAATCGCGTTGAGCCATCGCAGCTCCTTGCCAAATAATCTTTTACACGTGGTAGCCACTTACTCAGGAGAAGCAGCAGAATGTATTTTGGGGTGATTTTACATATACCTATGGCATGTTTGAGCAATATATCATATAAGTAACAACATTTTGTAAAAAAAGTTTTTTAGTCATTTTCCAGAAACTTGTGGCAAAAAATAATATCTTCCATGGATTCAACATGCCTCTCAGCAAATAGCGTGGGGTGTCTATTTTCCAAAAATTGGTCATTTTGGGTGTGTTTTGAACTTTCCTGGTATTTTCACGGTCTTTAAAACTGTGATAGGTAGCCAGGAATCATGATGAGGAAATAACTCCCATTAAAAGCCTGAAGGTGCTTATTGGACTTTGGGGTCCTGTATGTGGTTAGACTGCCAAAAAATCTTACATGTGGTATCCTTATACTCAATAGAAGTAGCAGAATGTGTTGTGGGGTGTTATTACACATATACACATGGCATGTGTGAGAAATATATCCTTTCAGGGAGCACTTGTGGCAAAACAGTTCTTTGTGGGGGGGGGGGGGGGTGTTTGAACTGTCCTGGCATTTTATGCCCAACATTAGACACACATAACTGCCACACAAATAACTGCAAGGTATCTGTGAAAGGTAGTGTCCAAAGTGGAACTTGTGTGCTGAGGATTCAGACGAAAATGTCAGGCAGGTCAAATCAGCAACTGATCAGGCAAAGTGGTACAAAATCTAAATCCAAAGAATGGTCAGACAGGCGGAGGTCATACACGGCCTGGTGATGAAGTACCAAATCAGCAGGCTGGAGAAGGGTCAATAATTCAGGCAGAGGTTCAATACATGCTAGTCCCAATTACAGAATTATCAATACACCCCGGGAGCTAGTCCAAACAAACAGGCACTAAGTAACAGGAAGTGCTGCTATTTATGGGCTACTTGATTGTACATTGTCCACAGCTGTCAGAAGGTGGGGCTAGTGAGTCCAAGGCAATGCATCAAGCTGGGAGAATGTTGCAATAACTCCAGAGCTCCTCCATGTCACAACAGTTAAGACTGCAGCTGTGGGACCAGGAACACCCCAGTTCGAAGACACCCAGGTACATGGCAATCACTAATGCCACGTACACACGATCGGTTCATCCAATGAAAACAGACTGATGGATTTTTTCATCAGATATCCGATGAAGCTGACTTTCATCAGACTTGCCTACACACTATCAGTTAAAAATCCGTTCATGTCAAAACGCGGACCGTTTTCATCAGACAAACCGATTGTATGTACATGGCATTACTCTTCTAACCACTTGAGGATCAAGCCTTTTCTGACACTTTTTGTTTACATGAAAAAATATTTATTTATTTTTGCTAGAAAGTTACTTTGAACCCCCAAACATTATATATATATTTTTTAGAACATTTTTCGTGCACACTGAAATATTTTGTTTTGGAATTTCGTTTTTGTCCGAAAAATACATTTATTTAGTTACTCCCGAAATTCATTTTTATTTATTTCGCTTCATTGAAAAATGCATTCGTCTGATCCGAAAATCCGAATGAATTAATGTTGAATCTGTCAATTGAAGGCTTAAGGTATCTGTCGAATGTTCTAAGAAGTTTAGATGAAGCAGCTAAACTGTACAACGTTGAAATCTTACATTTGTGGTTGAATGCTCTGCCCACGAACTATAGTAGAATTCTAATGTTGTATGACTAGTAATAATTATATTTATTAATTATTATTACTAGTCAGCCAACATTAGAATTCTTATATAGTCTATGGGCGTGGTATTTGACCATACATTTCTGCTGGCTGCAATCATATGTTTTTAGCTGCTTCGTCGAATCTTCATGTCTCTATAATGTCAAATCTTTTCTCTCTATGTCAAATAATCTTGGACTAATAGGTTAGGTTAGGAATATTCAAACACAGGTTCAATAGACACAGATTGTTACCGAGATGTCTAATCTTCTATCTGTATCGAACTATTGTTGCAACTAAACAAAAATAAAGCATTTTTTATGTCAGATTTTTGGGATTTCGGATTCTATGCGTTTGTTATCGTTTGTTAAAACGAACGTGAAATTCCCTAAAATTCGGACAAAAATGCATTCGGACAAAATCAAAATCAAATGCACATGTCTATAAAATGGTAGGTGTTGCAAAATATGTCACAAAATATTTGCACTGGAGTTTTTTAAATGCAAATTTTTGTTAAAAATCACACTTTTTAAAATTGTAATGCACAAAAAATATAAAGATTATCTAATGCCAACTAAAAAGATACCAAAGATGACATGCTTTCAAACTGTGCATGCCAGCACAACAGTAACAAACTACATACATTTTTAATTTCCATAGGCGACGCTTTAAAATCCTTTACAGGTTTTTTTTTTTTTTTTTAACAGAAACGTTTATATTTGTTTTCAAGAGGAGAAGTAAAAAGAAAACAAATGACAAACAATAAACAATAAAAACAAAGGAAAGAGAACACATTGCAGCCATACATTACAGAATAAACAAAGGCATATACATAATTACTTATAAATCAGTTGGAAACCTGGTAAGACACTTGGCGACACCAAAGATTTACATCATTACGCCATAGACATGAACGCAGAGAGGAACAAAATGTACCGTGAGGAGCAAGGTCTAAAGATCCAGTGGGAACAATAGAGAGGAGAAGGGAAAGGGATGGGGGAAGAAGAAAGAGGAGGGAAACCTGGCGAGGAAAAAGGGAGAGACAGAGAGCCCCACTGTGGTAGCGTGTGAAGCCACCAGGTCACCTGTTAGTCCAGGCGCCCCATATCTTGTCAAATTTTTGGGGGCACTTACGGTTCATATATGTGAGTTAGTATATAGGGGCATCGCAGTGTCCACCAGGGCCCTCCACTGGAATACCGTCGGGGGCTCTGACTGCTTCCACTTGAGCAGGATAGCCTTCCTAGCATAGAAGGATGCATACAATACAAACAGCCGTTTGTGTGTGTTAGGTATGACGTTATCACAGACCCCTAGAAGCAGTATAATTGGGTTCAGGCCTATCTGCAGGTTGCCCGCTGAATTTATGACGCTCACCACCTCTGACCAGAATTGTCGAATAACAGGGCAGGCCCACACAACGTGTATAAAGGTACCCAAGTCTGTAGCACATTTGGGACATCTGTCCGTTTGGGATGGGTAAATCCTAGAGAGCCTCACAGGTGTATAATATGCTCTGTGTATAAATTTAAGTTGTATGTACCTATCCCTTGCAGAGATCATCAAAGGAATATATTGCTGAATTCCCTCCTCCCAATCATCAGCTGCAAGGGCAGGCAGATCCACCCTCCATATGTCATAGAGATTAGACCCAACAACCGATTCCCCACCGGACAATCTAAGGTAGAGGGAGGAGAAAACGTGACCCACCCCTCTGGATACCAAAAAGGTCTCAACCCCGTGCGACCGCAACTCAACCCCTCCAGGAACCTGGGCCCGTACCGCGTGCCTCAACTGCAAGTAGTGGAAAAACATCGTGGAGGGTAACTGGAAAGTGCTTTTCAACACATTATAGTAAAGGATTCCACTCCCAGACATAATCTGGCACAGAGCCGTGATCCCATATCTGGCCCACAGAGTCGGATCAGGGATCGACTGCAAATGAGCCAGCCTGGGATTGCCCCACAACGGTGTGCGCGAGGAGATGGTACCTGGGCTACTGAGTTTTGCTGTAATCTGCTCCCATATTTTGACGGTGGTCCGCATGGGGGTCGTCATGTCAGGGTGCGCCTTAGGTCCCCGGAACACCAAGTCGCTGAGTGCTGAGTGGGAGCCAAGTACAGCCGCTTCCAAGTCAACCGCAGGGTTGGACCGCGGCCGAGAGAACCACCAGCGAACCGTCACAACCACTGCAGCCCAATAGTATAGTTTAAAACAGGGGGGAGCCAAGCCCCCCAAAGACAGAGGGAGCTGGAGGGCAACACGGGCTACCCTGTTGGTCCGACCTCCCCACACAAACGTGTTTACTGCCTGGCTTATCTTCTGGAAAAAGGAGTTAGGGATGGGGACCGGGGTGTTATGAAATGCATAAAGAAATTTAGGGAGGTATGTCATTTTAAGGAGGTTGATCCTCCCGACAGGGGAGAGGGGGAGAGACCTCCAGGCCTGAAACTTGGTGGTCATTTGGCTGAGAAGTGGATATACATTGTCAACAAGATAGAGAGAAGGGTCCCTCTGCACCTCCATCCCAAGGTATCTGAACACGGGAACCAGGGTCAGCGGAACCTGCGGGTCTAATGGGAGACATGGAGAACAGGGTGGACTTGGTCCAATTGATCCAAATGCCTGAGAAGGAGCCATAATAGTCAATAATCTCCAGAGCCGCCGCCAAAGAGGTAGAGGCATTCGGGAGGTATAGCAATGCATCATCTGCATAGAGCGAGAGCTTCTTAGTCAACGGACCAACCGGAATACCACCAACCTCTGGAGACCCCCTAAGCAGAATAGCCAAGGTCTCCATGGCCAGGGAAAACAGCCCCGGGACAGTGGGCACCCCTGTCTAGTACCTCTACCCAGGCAAAGGGAGGACATTCCATTCGTAAGGACTCTGGCAGAGGGGTTCCTATACAGCAACCTAATCCACGATATAAACTTAGGGCCAAAATTGAAGCGTTCAAGGACCTGCCACAGGAACTCCCACTCTACCGAATCGAGGCCACGACTCCAGAAGAGTTCCCCCTCCCCATACGGGATACGTCCGTATACAGGCGAGGTATATTTATATCAGTGCCCATGCCCGGCATAAAGCCAGTCTGGTCACCATGAATCAAAGATAGGATGATCGAGTTAAGTCTAGTTGAAAGAATATTGGTAGTTAGCTTGGCATCTACATTTAATAACGAGATGGGGCGGTATGAAGCACAGGACGCAGGGTCCTTGTTAGGTTTGGGTATGACCACAATAATTGCCATAGAGGGAGGAAGGCAGCCCTCCTCCAACGTAGTCAGAAGCAGCCTATGAAACTTGGGGGCGAGAAGCTCACTACTCGTCTTATAGAATTTGGCCTGAAAGCCGTCATGGCCCGGGGTTTTAGCCGGCTGAAGCGCGGCTATCGCCACCTGTACCTCTTTGAGTGTGATAGGGGCATCCAGCATGGCACGGGTGTCAGTTGAGAGCTGCGGGAAATCTATTCTGTCCAGATAGCGACACAGACTGTCTGGGGTGAAGGCCGCCCTAGAGGTATAGAGGTGCTCATAGTATTGTGCAAACTAAGTATTGATACCCACGGGGTCAGAGTGGAAATCCCCCCCATCGTCCCTAATATGGGCAATATGCGGCATGGAAGAGCACTCACACGCCAACCACGCCAACAACCTTCCCGTCTTCTTCCCCTGTTCAAAGATTCTCTGCGACTGGGAAAGAAGCTGCTTCTTAGTCGTCGCAACCTGCAACAGAGAGATCTCCCTGTGGAGGGACTGCATCGCAGCATAGGTCACGTCACTCCCATCCCTCACATAACTCTCCTCCAGCTGTAGTGCCCTCCTTCAGAGCAAGTGTCGTCTCCCTTCTGACCCTCCCAATTGCATGTTTATATTGCCCACGGGTGTATGCCTTGAAGGCATCCCATAGCATCGGAGGGGGGACCGAGCCGTCATTGTGGGGCCAGTATTCTCCCAACTCCCCCTCGACCAGGGGGACCACCCGCTCATCAGTATCCTTTACAGGTTTACTCAATAAAGTTTTATTGAAGTGAAATTTGAGCATAACAATTATGCGTACATTTTCTGTATGAAATTACAAGAATATGCAATAGATTGTAGACATTTTGATATTGATGTGAATTTTCTTTTCGTTCATATGGTATTCTAACAGACATCTTTAACCTTACAGGTCTCCCTGGCCACAATGACCAGACTCCCAACATACTGTAGGCGTTGTTCATATAATGTTTTTAAACTTTAAAAACTGTTATGCCAACTGTAAAAGTTCTATTTTTATGCAACCTCTCATGCCGCGTACACATGATCATTTTTCGGCATGAAAAAAAACGATCGTGTGTGGGCTTCACATCGTTTTTCATCTTCTGAAATACGACCAAAAAAAATTCGATCATGCTGAATTTTTTTAATGTCGTTTTAAAAAATGTAGTTTTTCGGGTTGTAAAAAGTGATCGTGTGTGGTCTAAAACGCTTCAAACCCGCTCATGCTCAGAAGCAAGTTATGAGACGTGTGCGCTCGTTCTGGTAAAACTACCATTCATAATGGTGTAAGCACATTCATCACGCTGTAACAGACAAAAGAGCACGAATCGTCTTTTACTATGAAGGAATCAGCTAAAAGCAGCCCAAAGGCAAATAGAACTTCCCCTTGAGGCCGGATTCACACCTATGCAAATTAGTTTGCGGCTTAAACCGCATCTAATACGCAGAACATTTCTAAATACATTGTTTTCAATGAGGCTGGTTCACATATGTGCGATGCATTCGCACTGCGCATTGCAGAAAAAACGCGTGCGGATTTTATGCCTTGCGGTGCGGCTCAGGTGCGAATTCAAGCCCTTTATCTTCTATGGGTACGCAGCTAATTTGCAGATGTATTCATTTCTCTTCAGGAATTTCTCTCATTCAGCTCAATACACTTCTCCCCCACTCTCCTCTCCCCGGTAACTTCTCCCAGGTCTCCAAATTCGCAGCTAAAATGTTGCTAATCTGCTGAACACTTCTGTAATCTCCCTGCAGAGATAAGAGAGCTGAAATTCGCACCGCACAAGTGTGATTCCAGCCTTAGAGTGCCATTGTACGTGTTGTACGTCACCGCACCTTGTTCATCGTTTTTCAAAAACGATGGTGTGTGGGCAACATCATGATTTTAATGATGAAGTTGGAAAAACATTGTTTTTTGGACATGCTGTTTTTTTTTTCATGACGAAAAATGATCGTGTGTACGCAGCATCGAGGTTGCGGAAGGTAGATAAAGGAAATATCAGGTATAAAAGAAAGAGAAAAAAGTTTAACAAAATCTAAAAAGTTGGCAAGAACCACACCGCTCCCTATGCAATTGTAAGGGAATTAAATTCTTCAGAATATTTTAATATGACCCATACTCTCCATATTGTATTAAATGTCTCTGTTGTTTCAGTAGCTATGGTCCTAGTTTCCTCCATGCCATAAATGTTGTTCACATTAAATGCCATTATTTATTTGTGTGTGTGATCGTAGTTTTACAGGTTACCACTTTAGATTTACACAGGAGGTCTATTGCTAGAATTACTGCCCTCGATCTGATGTGCACTGTGATACCTCACATGCATGGTGCAATTGCTGTTTACATACCAACACTAGATCTATTTTTGGGTTTGCCTGTGCATATGAGCATGGGGGGACGGGGTTGCCCAAAGAAATTTGTATTATTATTTATTTTGTTAACCCATCCCCATTTTTAAAATGGAAAAGCATCTGATCACACTGATCTTTGTGTGATCATATGCTTTCCCAATTTAGAAATAGTGCTGTTTATATCCAGGGGAGGGGGGTCCCCTTCCACTGCTTGTAAAATCAATCTAGTGGCTAATTAGCCACTAGGATTGCTTTTACATAAAAGCTGACTGCCAACTGAAAAAAAACGTACCAAGATAATGCCTTCACTAGCAGGCATCATCCTAGTATAACCACTTAAAGTCCAGCAACGTACCAGTATGTTGCTGGTCCTTGTTGGGCAATATGTAATGTAATAAAAAAGAGAACCTCGGCCAGGAAAAGTGTGTGGCATCCACCTACTTCTAATGATGTTCATACATGCAATGTTTTTTTTGTTCAGTCTGTAGGCTGTAACAGATTCCTACATTCACATCAATCAATGTGGATGAAGAAATCTCTGCCAGAAAAGTAAAAAAATGTTTTAACTGCAGATGGGAAATCTCCTCCTACAGTGCTGCAAGCACTGATGTATGTATTCTGAAAGCACACTCTGCTGCTGGCAGAATAAACATATCAGTGCTGCAGCTATATAGCATTCCTGCAAAGCAAACATTGGTTAACAATAAAACACAGTAATGCCCTGTACACACGATCCGTTCATCTGATGAAAACCATTGGTGAAAAAAAATAGAACCTGTTTTAAATTTTGTGTGTGGTTAAAAAAAAACGATAGAAAAAAGCGATCGTCTTTGGGGAAATCCATCGGTCAAAAATCCACGCATGCTCAGAATCAAGTCAATGTATGCTCGGAAGCATTAATTTTCTCTGCACGTCGTTGTGTTTTATGTCACCGTGTTGGACACGATCAGATTTTTAACCAATGATGTGTAGGCATGACTAATGAAAGTCAGCTTCATCGGATATCTGATGAAAAAATCCATCGGTTCGTCTTCATCAGATGAACCGATCGTGTGTACAGGGCATTAGAACTGAACATGAACTATGCTTGTTATTATTCTTTTATTTTTTTACTTTTTTTTTTACTTATTTCGTAACCTATAAACTGTAAACTTTCTAGGATAGGGTCTCTCAATATGCAATTGCCAGTTTCCTGACTATCTAACATATTTCGAGACCCTGTGTAAATGTGTGCCCTAGACTGTGCAATGCTGTAACCTATACTAATATTCCACTAGTGTGTGTTGGCAAAAAAAACAAAAAGGTGAGTGTCTCTTCTTATTCTGTGTCTGCTACAGACACAACATCTTTTTTGGGTCAGGATACCAGGAATGACATCCGGAAAATATCTCTCATGCACCTGGCTCACTACATATGGATTGGGAGTTTGGGCCACAGCATCTACCTGAAATTTTAGGAAGGATCCACTTCTTCCTAATGCTTTGTGAAGTACAAAAGCATTGAACAAATTCAGTTTTATTGTAAATTTTCTTTTTATTGAGATTTTTAACCATATTATACATAAACCATTGCACACCTGTATACTTACAATATAACATCATTAGGTTTTGATCAAAACTAAGTAGTGCATGAATAGAAGATGCATATCCTGTCAAACATCTATTGCTCCCTTTCAATAAACAGATAAATACAGTTGCCAGAGTATAAACCATTCGTCTTTTGTCTCCTGTGTCCCCTACTGTTCGAACAACAAACAAAAAAAAGAAAAAAAAAAAACAAAAGGAAAAAGAAAAACCCTCCTCAGTATAAGTTCAATACAGTCGAGGGCACTCCCCTCTGTGGTCCTATTCCAATCAAGATTTATACACCAGATATATCGATATATCTCCTGCTATATATGTAGCGTCCCTTTACTTTCAGTACGGACGCTATTTACATTTAGAGAAAAATATTTTAATTTTATCTCTTTCATAAGAGGAGAAAAAAAGAGGGGGAGGGGACATGCTAACCATAGTATATTATGTAAATAGTACAGAAAAAATAAATAATTAATATTGAATATTAAATATTCATGGCTACTCAACATTAGGGTTACCTGTAGCCCAAGTAGGGAATTCATCCGATTTTCGAAATTCAGACCATATAGACCATGTGTCAAGAAACTGCTCCTCCTTTCCCATTTCCCGTGCCATTAGGCCTTCCAATTCTTTAATACGTTCTAGTTCCTTTGCCCATTCCCCCATGGAAGGTATTGTCTCTGTTTTCCAATATCGAGGAATAACTACTCTAGCTGCTGCAATGAAGTACCTGAACACATCTTCTTTTACTTTCTTAAACAAATTCAGTTTTAAATAAATATACAGACACTTTCTTGTACCAGCGTCTCGCTTTATGGGAAACCAAGTACTGCTTCATCATTTAATCATTGAAGTCCACTTATCCCATGTTAAGGTTGTGGTTGTGGATGAGAGGTTTCTCAACAACACCAACGCGCTATTCCTAACGCACACATCCCTGTAGAGATGGCTGTATTTGTAAGTGGGTGCTGAAGCAACCACTGTCTGGAACCATGTGTAGTCAAAGAGAGTAATGTCCCCTGCAACCCAAGATCTGGCCATATATGAGGGATAACGCCATCTATGTGGACGAGTCTGTACATAGAGACACGGTGGGCTTAATGTGACTGCAGCAGGTATAGAAGGATTCATTTTTGAGCCATCTAGGAAGTTGGGATTACCGTATTTTTCGGACCATAAGACGCACTTTTTTCCGACAAAAATATGGGGAAAAACGTCCCTGCGTCTTATGGAACGAATGTTTCACAGGCACCGCTGCCCGCCGACGCTGGCAACGCCCCCACCACTGCTGGCAACGCCCCCCCCCCCGCTCAGTGCTGTGTTTTAATCAAAGAACCCACTCCCCCTGCACGAGAAAAACCAAAAGCCTTCCCACTGCCACCCCCCGCACAAAATGCAGCCCCCAGCGGCCGGCACATTTCACACACAGTGACCGATGTGAGCCTAGCTTAGCGATGGGCAACGAGCGCCCTGTAATTAGCCAAATGGGGTAATTTGCGGGCGCCCGACATGGGCGTCCGCGATTGGTCCCAGCGGAGCTTGTCACATGTGGAGGCGGGGCTGGTCTGCGAGTGATTGCATTTTATGGCGACCGGAACAGCTGCACCTGTGAGTCCTGCCTTTCTGCCTGCCGGCTGTGTGTCTCCTAAAGGTCTCCCTCTGATCATTCCGTCAGCCCTCTGATCACAGCTCAGTCAGCCCCCCCTCTTTCAATAAGCCTCCTCCCCCTCTGTCAGTCAGCCCACCTCTCTCTCAGCCATAGCAGGGTGCATAGTGCCAGCCACCCACTCACTGACTCACAGTAGGGAGCCAGGCCAGCCACCCTCAGCAGAGTGTACCATGCCAGCCACCCACAGCAGGATGCACCATGCCAACCACCCACTGACTCACATCACAGAGCCAGGCTAGCCACCTGCAGCAGGGTGTACCATGCCAGCCACCCTCCCACTGACCCACAGCAGGGAACCAGACCAGCCACCTACAGTGACCCACCCACAACAGGGCCAGGGTGCCAGCCATCCACCCAGGGTGATGCACCCACACCAGAAAACCAGCCAGCCACACACAAGAGCCAGCCAGCCACGGTCACCCAGCCACAGCAGGGAGCCAGCCAGCCACAGAGGACGCGGGAGCCAGCCAGCCACAGAGGACGCGGGAGCCAGCCAGCCACAGAGGACGCGGGAGCCAGCCAGCCACAGAGGACGCGGGAGCCAGCCAGCCACAGAGGACGCGGGAGCCAGCCAGCCACAGAGGACGCGGGAGCCAGCCAGCCACAGAGGACGCGGGAGCCAGCCATAGCTACAGTACTAATAGTTAAGGTAAGAGGAGCGCTACTTTGTGAGAGGTTGGGGCAGGGGTGAGAGTCATGGTACAAGGAGGGGGTCCAGTGAATGAAGGTGTTCACTGTACACTCTGTTAGGAACAGGCCCCCCTCCAGGTCCCATTATATACCTTTTCAGTCTCTAATGGGGCCTGGATGGGACTGCAAATCGTGCTGCATTATTGGCACAGGTCAGTCTGCATTTCTTTGGCACAGGTCTGGCTGCATTTCATGGGCACTGGTAAATATTTTAGCACTCCATTTGGTTAAGAATATTTTTTTTTCTTGTTTTCCTCCTCTAAAATCTAGGTGCGTCTTATGGTCAGGTGCGTCTTATAGAGCGAAAAATACGGTACCTTATTAATGGTCCCGACAGTGCTACATTTTCACCTGCTGAGCCTACATTGTCCCATACCACACCATTGGATCTGGACACCGCTGCTCACTATTTCAGGTACAGTAGTTGCTTTTGATTCTTTCTAGTCAGTGTCCGACTGACACTCAGATGTATCGCCATTTCCACATTTTTCCAGATTTTTCAAATGAGACCACTCGAATTGAGCTAAAAAGAACCGTGACCACACTGCTCCCTATCTGTGACCCCTGATGACGGCTAAACACCAAAAACGCATTGGGTACTAGGAAACAACCTTTTTAGGAGTCTTGATGTCATTGTTTTACATGTGCTGTTTTGTACTCTATATGTTGTATATTTGGCATACACATGCACACTAAACATGTGCATTCGTTTTCGTTAGAATGCATTTTCGTCCGAAAATCAGGTTTTTTCGTTATCGTTTTAACAAACGATAACAAAAGTGCAAGAAACGAAAACCGAAAGTTCCGACATAAAAAATGCTTTATTTTCGTTTTCGTTGTGGTAAAAATTCGATATAGAGTGATTTGACATTATAGGGAAAAGATTCGACATCATAGAGAAAAGATTCGACATTATAGAGAAAAGATTCGACACTATAGAAATAATAGATTCGACATTACAGAGTATAGATTTCGATTTATGAGAAAATAGATTTGACATTATAGAGAATAGATTCAACATTATTACTAGTCATACAACAATAGAATTCTTGTAGGCGGAAATGTACGATTCGACGTAAAGATTCGACGTCCCGTCGAATATTCTTTTGACCATTCGAAGGAAACCAAAAAGATTCAACGTTTCGTTGAATATTCCTTTGACCATTCGACAGAAACCAAGTATTATTGGATTTTCAGACGAAAGCTATTCCCCAACGAAAAACGAGTAACTAAATAAATTTATTTTTCAAACGAAAACGAAAAAACAAAACTAAATATTCCAGTCTGCACATATCTAATGCACACCTTGTTTTTGATGCATTTTTTTTACATACATTTGCAATCATGTTTACTATTTACCATTTTTTTTTTTTTTTACATACAGTATATCAGTCCCACTCCAGGGGAAACAACTTTCGTGTCCTTGATGTATTTAAAGGTTTCAATCATGTCTCTCTTTCCCTTTTTTTCTCCAGACTGTACAGTACATATTAATTTCCTAAAGTCGCTCTCGATATGTATTTCGCCCCAAAACTTTCACCATATTTGTTAGCAGTCTCTGGACTCATTCTATTTTATCAATATCTTTATGTAAGTAAGGTCTCTAGTACTGGACACAGTGGGCCAGATTCACAGAGCCCTTACTCCGGTCTATCTCACGTTAGACCGGAGTACTTTCAAATTACGCGCGTCGTCTCATTAGTTTGAATCCTCAAACCATGATACGACGGCTTCGGGCTTCAATCCGACTGGCTTATGTGTTCGGACGCCTTCGGATCTACGCTGCAATAATTTTGCGGCCACTGGGTGGAGCTCCCTTCGTTTTACGCGCCGGGGTATGCAAATGAGCTTTTTCCGACGGTCCACGAAGTTACGATCGTTCTTCGCAATCTCTTACGGCATCTGTAGTCATCTTTTTGCTGCGTAAAGTTATTCCAGCTATTAGCTGGTCTATAGTTAGACGGCCCATGTTAAGTATGGCCGTCGTTCCCGCGTCGAGTTTCAAATTTGAAATTTTTTTTGCGCAAGTTGTCCGGGAATAGGAATGTACGTAAACGACGCTACTCAAAAAAAATGACGTAACAATGTTATTTCGCGCAATGCACGATGGGAAATTTCAGAACGGAGCATGCGCAGTTCGATCGCCGCGGGGACGCGCCTAATTTAAATGCTTCACGCCCCCTAATCGCGTATTTCGATTCCGCCGCGAGAAATACACTACGCCAAAATCTACCTGAATTTGTCGTAGAGCCAGGTAAAATACGGCGGCGTAGTGTATCTCTGATACTCTGTGCCGATGTAATTGTACCTGAATCTGGCCCAGTATTCTTAATGATGCCTCACCAAAGATCCATACAGGGCAATCAGGACCTCCTTCCTCCTGCTGTTGATCCCTCTTGTGATGGATCTTAAAATTATATTTGCTTTTCCCACTGCCTGGTCACACTGTTTGCTCATTTTGCAATCATCTACACTAAGTGCCCCCAATTTTTTTTCTTCTGTAGTGTTAGCTAACACTGTACACCAATGTTGAATTCTCTCAGGAGATTTTTTTCTCTGAGTGCATTATTTTACATTTAGAAACATTGAGCTGCATTCTCCACTGCTTTGACTAATCTTCCAGTAATTCCAAATCATGTTCCATGTTACAGACAGCCCCAGGGATATCAATCCTATTACACACCTTTGTGTCATCAGACATACCTTGCCCAACAAATCTTTAGTTTTATCACTTACATATAGATTGAATAGAACAGGACCCAGTATAGAGCCTTGTGGTACACCACTAGTGACTGTTCTCTCTGAGTGAACCCCAATTATAACCACATTCTGGTATCTATCCCTAAGACAACTGCATATCCACTGGACCCCCCAAGTGTTAAGTCCTAGCTTGTACAATCTTTGTATTAGATCATTATGCGCCACTGTATCAAATGCCTTGCTGAAATTGAGATATGCTATGCTATATAGTATATTTCATTCTGTTAGCCACAGGGGTAGATCCAGTGACATGTTACTAACAATACGGTCGTGGTGGTTATACCCATCTTTTTCTTGTGAGAAGACTGAGGAGAAGAAAGTATTTAGTACAGCTCCCTTCTTCTTGTCATCTATAACCATATTCCCTTTCTTGTTCTTAATGGGGCCTATGTGTTCTGCCTTCGTCTTTTTACTGTTAATATATTTAAAAAATGTTTTGGGACTTTTTTACCCTCCTTTGCTATGTGTCTCTCATAGTCTTTTTTTTAGCCACCCTAATGGCAATCTTACACTTCTTAATGCATTCCTTGTAATGTCGGAATGCTGATGGTGCCCCTCCACTTTATATGACATTTTACATTATGGTTCAGCCACTCAGGCTTAGCCTTTGTTCTTCTATATTTATTACCCATTGAGTTGCCCTCATGATTTTTCTATTTAATATGTTCCTAAAGCACTTTATGTTCAATGTTTTAAGCATTTTGTCCCACTTTATATTCTGTAGCATTAAGCACAGTTTAGAAAAGTTTGCTCTTTTGAAATTGAGTGATTTTGTACTACCCTCATGACTCCCTTTCCTATGATTTATTCTGAATGTAATAATCATGTGGTTGCTATTTCCCAAGTTGTTCTGTAATTCCACATCTGCAATCAGATCTGTATCATTTGTAATAACTAGATCGAGCAATGCATAATTTCTAGTCAGTGAATCCACTAATTGGGACATGAAGTTGTCCTGTAAGACATTTAAGAAATGGCGGGCCTTTAATGAGTGGGCTGTTCCTTTCATCCAGTCAATGTCGGCATAGTTGTAGTCCCCCATCACAATAACATTTCTCTGCCTTGCTGCCACCTCTAACTGTGAAAGGAGATCCAACTCCACCTCTTTCTTCAGCTTAAAATACCTGTAACATACCCCCACTATTAATTTACGGCTTACTTACTATTGGAGTTCCACCCATACGGACCCCACCTCCCCCCTTGCCCCATCAGTGATGTCATTCCTCTTTTCTACCTGTAAATCATTCCTGATACTGTATATAGACACACCCTCCACCTCTTCTACCATCCCTGTCCCTCTGATACAGGGAATACCCTTGGATATTTGCTAAAGCAGATTGAATTAGCTCGGGTGCGGATATCGTTGGATCCCTGGACAGGTAAGTATCCTTATATTAAAAATCAGCAGCTACAGAACTTGAAGCTGTTAACTTTATTTTTTGGGGGAGACTGAAGCTCCTCCTCAATATTTTTACCTCCTGTGGCTGTGCACAGCCTCCTTCACACAATCCCTGTCTGAGGCTTTCTGTGTCCACCTCTGTTTGTGTGGTGGGGGACCACCAATCTGTCCACTTTTCTGGTCCGGGACTGACGGAAGTCTCTCGCCTTGACAAATGTTGTGTTCTTTTGATTTTGAAGACCTTTTCATATGTTTATTATTTGTATAACCAATTGACTCTCTGTTTTGTATTTTGTGCTAAAGCTGGTCTATATCTTATTTGGTGGTCTCAAACAATCCCCTGAGGAAGCCATCACTGATGAAACATGTTGGGATACAACATCCACTTGGGACCAGCGACCCATTCTATTCAATATGCATATGCTCTATAAACCATTTTAATTGAACCCTTTGTTAACTTCTTTGTATTAATAAAGATTTTTTTTTTATATAACTTTTTTTATGTACCAATTATTTCAAGCACCACTACAATCCCAGGTCCTCCTCTTGCTTTTTTCATACAATGTATTTAATCCACGAGCAAAAGACAAAAGAGTACTTAAACGAGCATTATGACTGGCATTATAGTTTCTGTTATACTTAGGCATGTAGGTTGTGATCTTTAGAATGAGGATTTATATTCTATCATTTTGCATACTCCTTCTGTATATTGTATTTGACATCTTTTAAATATGTTGTGTTTTTTAGTTTATTTTACAATATCCTTGTTATCACTGTAACCATATGAGAATTGAAATGATTAGGTTGATTATAATACATATTCTATCTAGTCCTTTAAAAAACTGAAATTCATTAAAAAAAGACCCTGAAGGTGAAACATCACATACAGGCATAATTTGTGATGCAAATTATTTCATCATTTTGCACAGGAGCTTTGACACACACTTTTGCACAGTTTCTGCTGGGAAAAGAGAAAATAACCTATACTAATACAGAACAAAAATAAATAAATAAATTATACAACTTTTCATATAATTAAAAAATAAATTCAATAAGACATTTTAAGAATGTACTAACTATAGCTAAAAATATATATTTATTTATTTTTGCTTCAACAGTATATTTACTTAACATAAATATACAGAATTACCTGGAACCTAGTATGTTCCTGGGAAACATTATTATTTTTAATTTTTTTGAGAAGCCTTTGTGGCAAAAACATAACTTTCACTCAAGATGCGCACTTTGTGAAATTGGATCATGTTAAAAAATCTGTGAATTCTTAGACCCCTTTCACACTGGGGTGTTTTCAGTCGCTTTTGGGCTAAAAATAGCACCTGTAAAGCACCTACCCTGCAGTGCCAGTGTGAAAGCCATAGTGCTTCCACACTGAGGCGCTGCGCTGGCAGGACATTAAAAAAAGGGATTTTTAAATACAGCTTACCTGTAAAATCCTTTTCTTGGAGTACATCACGGGACACAGAGCGGCATATTCATTACTATGTGGGTTATATGGAGTACCTTCAGGTGTGGACACTGGCAATCTTCAAACAGGAAGTCCCCTCCCTATATAACCCCCTCCCCTAGAGGGAGTCCCTCAGTTTTGTAGCAAGCAGTATGCCTCCCAAAATGGTCACCCAAAAGAGGGGTGGGAGCTCTGTGTCCCGTGATGTACTCCAAGAAAAGGATTTTACAGGTAAGCTGTATTTAAAAATCCCTTTTTCTTTCTCGTACATCACGGGACACAGAGCGGCATATTCATTACTATGTGGGATGTCCGAAAGCAATGCTTTAATGAGGGGAGGGAGACATCTTCCAAAGAAGGATTCAATTTAGAGATAAACTCAAATCATAATAATAATTCCAACTTAGTCAAGAAAAAACTTTTTTTTTTTTTTTTTTTTCTATAACCAAGGGTGTTTCTGATCCCGAGGATTTCAAACTGCAGCCTGTAGTACTGCCTGTCCAAAGGCAGAATCCGCATTCCTTCTCACGTCTAGTTGATAAAACCTTGTAAACGTGTGGACTGATGACCACGTTGCCGCCTTGCATATCTGAGCCATAGAGATCTGATGGTGTGCTGCCCAAGAGGCGCCCATGGCCCTGGTAGAATGGGCCTTTACCGACAACGGAGGAGGCAACCTCTTCAACCCGTAGGCTTGAATGATTAATTGTCTAATCCATCTTGAGATGGTGGATTTTGCAGCTGCCTGCCCCTTCTTGGGGCCATCTGGTAGAACGAATAACACATCTGTTTTCCGGATCTTTTCTGTAGCTTTAAGATAGGCCTTCATGGCCCGGACAATATCCAAGGTATGCAGCAACCCCTCCTTTCTAGACGTAGGTTTTGGAAAGAAGGATGGAAGTACCAAATCCTGGTTTAAGTGAAATTTGGATATAACCTTTGGTAGAAAGGAAGGATGGGGCCGGAGAACTGCCCTGTCCTTATGCAGAACAAGATATGGTTCCTTACATGATAAGGCTGCTAATTCTGACACTCTCCTGGCCGAAACTATGGCGACCAAGAAAACCAATTTTCTTGTCAGTAAGAGTAAAGGAATCTCAGCCAAAGGCTCAAAAGGCTGTTTCTGTAGAGTGGACAGGACAAGATTTAGGTCCCAAGGACAAACTGGTGCCTTGACAGGAGGATTAATACGCAAGACCCCCTGTAAGAAGGTCTTTACCAGCGAGTGGGTGGCCAGCGGCCTCTGAAACCACACTGACAGAGCCGAGATCTGTCCTTTGATTGTGCTTAGTGCCAGGCCTTTATCCACTCCTAGCTGGAGAAAACTTAACACCCTATCAATAGTATATTTGCGGCAATTCCATCTTTTGGATTCACACCAGCCTATATAGTTCCTCCACACCCTGTAATAAATTACCCTGGAGACCGGCTTTCTAGCCTTAATCAGGGTAGGGATTACCTGCCTAGACAGACCCCTACCCCTGAGAATCAGGGATTCAGCCTCCAGGCCGTCAAATTTAGACGCTGTAATGTAGGGTGGAGGATCGGACCTTGTGAGAGTAGGTCTGGTTGTAGCGGAAGAGTCCAAGGGTCTCCCACTGCCATATTCAGGACTAGCGAGTACCAAGCCCTCCGGGGCCAAGCTGGAGCTATTAGAATGACTGGCTTGTGCTCCACTCTGATCTTGCGCAACAGGCGGGGGAGTAACTGTAGTGGAGGAAATGCATATAGAAGTTTGAATTGATGCCAAGGGCAAACCAACGCATCGGTTCCGCAGGCCATAGGATCCCTCGCTCGCGACACGAACCTGTCTAGTTTCTTGTTGAACCTGGATGCCATTATATCTACGTCTGGCGTTCCCCACCTCTGGCAGATTGTCTGAAAGACCTGGGGATGCAGAGACCACTCCCCTGGCAACAGACTCTGGCGACTTAAGAAGTCTGCCTGCAGGTTGTCCACTCCGGGAATGAATATCGCTGAAATGCAGGGTACATGAACCTCTGCCCATTGAAAAATCAAGTTCACTTCCCTTTGAGCGGCCTGGCTCCTGGTTCCCCCTTGGTGGTTTATGTATGCCACCGCCGTGGCATTGTCTGACTGGATTCTCACCGGGAACCCCTTTAATCTGGAGGTCCATGCCAACAGGGCTAGGCGAGCAGCTCTGATTTCCAAGATATTGATGGGGAGCTGCCTCTCTGCTTTCACCCAAGTTCCCTGGCGGGAGAACCCCTCGAAGACCGCCCCCCAGCCTGCCAGGCTGGCGTCTGTGGTAACTACCTTCCAGACAACAGGGCTGAAGGATCTTCCCTTTAGAAGGTTCTGAGGGTTCAACCACCAGGCCAGGCTTTGTCGGACCCTTGATGATAGCGTCAAAGGGGACTCTAAGGCATGTGCCCTCTTGCCCCAGGCTGCTAGAATGGCTGCCTGTAGGACGCGAGTGTGGATCTGAGCGTATGGTACTGCCTCGAATGTGGCCACTAGCTTGCCTAGTAATCGCATACACAGGCGAATAGTTGGTCTTTTCTTGTTTATAACCAACTGAACCAACCCCTTGATCGCCCTGATCTTTACAAGGGGCAGGAACACCTTTTGACGTTCCGTGTCTAACCTCATGCCGAGGTATTCCAACTGCTTTGTAGGCTGGAATGCTGACTTTCCCTGGTTTAGGACCCAGCCGAATTCTTCGAGGTACCGAACCGTGAGGTTTACTGCCTTCTGCAGACCCGTCCGTGAATGATCTATAATTAAAAGGTCGTCCAAGTATGCTAGGACTGTGACTCCTTGGATTCTTAAATTGGCCAGAACTGGGGCTAGGATCTTCGTGAATACCCGGGAGGCCGTGGCCAGCCCGAAAGGGAGCGCCCTGAATTGGAAGTGTCGCTGCCCGACCGCGAAGCGTAAAAACCTTTGATGCGACTGAAAGATTGGTACATGAAGGTAAGCATCTTTTATGTCTATGGAGGCCAGAAAATCGTCCTTCTGAAGCGCGGCGGCTGCTGACCGGATGGATTCCATCCGGAAGGACCGCACCCTTAGATAACCGTTTAACCTCTTTAGGTCCAAAATTGGCCTGACATCGCCGTTGGGCTTTGGTATGACAAAGAGATTGGAATAGAAACCTAGGCCTTGCTCTTGGGTTGGCACTTCTATAATTACGTCCTGGCAAAGCAGGTGATCCAAAGCTGCCAGCATTGAGGCCTTCCTTGCTGGATCCCTTGGTAGCCTTGATTCTTGAAAATGAGGCGGAGGATACCTTAGAAACTCCAGTCTGTAACCTGTGGTTACAGATGCCCGGACCCAATTGTCGGGGATCTTGGCTTCCCAAACTTCTGAGAAGAGACGAAGCCTTCCCCCCACCCGTGAGAGTGGGGGCGCCCCTTCATAAGGCAGACTTAGGGGCTGTCTTTGACGGTTTGCGATACCACGGCTTCTTACCCCCAGGGGTTTGTCCCTGCGATCTACTGTTACCGTTGGATCGCGCAGGCGGCCGTCGATACTGCCTGGAATTAGAGGGCCCCGAGACAGGAAAAAGCTGCCTTCTAAATGTAGGAGCCCGGAATGTCTTTTTGACCGGTAAAAGGGTACTCTTGCCATTTGAAATAGTCTGAATATATTTATCCAGATCCTCTCCGAAGAGTCGTCCTCCATGGAAGGGAAATCCTGCCAGAAGCTTTTTGCATGGGGGTTCTGCCGCCCAGTTCTTCAACCATAAGAGCCTTCTCATGTGTACCAAACATAGTGATAAACGAGAAGCCTGCTGGATGGAATCTTTTATAGCATCTACCGCAAAACACAGAGCTCTGGGAATGTCAGCAAACTCTTCTGCTTGTTGGGTAGGCATGTCTTTTAACATCTCTTTTGTCTGGTCTTTTAATGCCTGACAAACTCCAATTGCAGCTACCGCTGGCTGCACCACCGCTCCTGCCGTAGCAAAGGATGCTTTTAAAAGTGTTTCTAATCTTTTATCAACCGGATCTTTAAACATATGTATGTTTTCCACCGGGCAAGTTAGTGATTTATTCACACATGAGATGGCTGCATCCACTACTGGGAGCCTCCATCTCTTGGAGAATTTTTCCTCCATGGGATAAATGACCGCAAATCTTTTCGGTGGCAGAAAAACCCTGTCCGGCCGTACCCAATCCCGAAAGATCAATTCCTCCAAGAGAGGATGGACCGGAAACACTGCGTTGCTTAACGGGGCTCTCAAAGAGCCCAGAGAGGATACCGGAGGAACCTGAGGTTCTGGCAATGGCAAACTAAATGCCGATCGGACCATGTCCGTCAAAGACTGTACCCACAGTCTCTCTGTCTGGGAGTCTGAAAATGGTTCCTCAGAGGTAGACCCCTCCATCCCTGAACCCTCTTGGTTCAGGTCCAGTTGATCCTCCTGTGATTCTAATTCCTCCGGAGAGAGAATCTCAGCATCTGAGGATACACCCCCTGGTGATGGGGATCTAACCCGTTTCTTACCAGGAATAGCTCTAGCGATCAATGCTGCTATTCTCTCTTCTAGCCCCCCTAGGGATACGGCTAGCATCTCCTCTGTGATAAACACAGGGCTGGGCTGATCTGGGCCAGCCTCCGCACCAGATCCCCCTAATGGCTCATCCCAGGCGCTTCTTAAATTAATAAGCTGCGGGGAAAGAATCGGCATATCAGAATCAGAAAGGGAACCCTTTTGTTTTTTGGTCTTTTTTGTACCCTTTGACCCCGAACCCTTGGAAGCCATAATACAAAATCGAGGGACTCCGCCCACACAACAGACTGTAGTGGCCAGGAGTACAATTCCAGAGTTTAGGGGAGAGTAGATCACTAGTGTCCCCACAAACTGATGGGCCCGTATGTTGGTCTTTTTTCTTTTTTTTTTTTTTTTTTTAAATAATTATATATTATATATTTTCTTTGACCATATACAATGACCCTAATTTAAGTTTGCCAGCCTCCAACCTGCTGTCAAATAAGGGGGATTTTTTGGCTTAACAATAAAGACATTGGGACAAAGTCCATATGTACTACCCCTCTTCCGCCACCGGGAGTCACTGTTCTGCCGCCCTGCGTCCTCTCCTTGAAAAAATCAGCCACAGACTGAGCCCTGACAAGGCCTGCTGTCTATAACAGCAGAAGGGCGCGCCCCTGTATGACGCCGCAGGCCCGCCCCCCCCCGCCCTCCTGTCTGGATGGCGCGAAACCGTCAATAAGACGCGCGCGTGCACGCGCGCGCGCGCGTACCCGGAAACAGGAAGAACATGGAGGAGCCGCGCTGCTGGAGATCCATGGCGCAGAAACGGCGGCAGATTCAAAACTCCCGGCCAGGTAGGACTCTCTCAAGGCCCCTAAGGATCCTTTACTAGCCTCTAGGAAGAAACAGCAGGTTAGCTAGCAACACCTTTAGACAGGGGGGCCTAGTGATGGGGGGAGAAAGGGTGTCATCCTGTCTCTTAGACATAGTGATCACGGTTGCCCATGCAGAGCATACTCAGGCTATCCCCCCTTTTAGGTTACCCCGGGGAGCCTGCTGTCGAACCAAGTCCCGCAGGCTCCCCCTTACCTGCTCCATGCTGCAGGATGTTTGACCAGCAAACTGATCCAGTCTTCTCCCATCTCCGTGGGTAGCGTAGTAGACCTTCAGGCCCTGGGGTCCTATGAAGGTACCCACTGTCCTGGACCTATATAGCACCCTGGCAAAACAGGAACCTTATGGTTTTTTGCAAACTCCAAGTCCTGGGCCCAGGGTCCAGCCCTCCAAAGAGGAGCATTATAGGCAAAACCCCACGGTTTGGGGCCCGGGTACTGTCCACTTTGGCACTGAGGCTCCTTGGACAGATCCGGTTAGCCCGCCCTTAATCCCAAAGGATGTGGAGCAAAGCTATTCCGTGACCAACACCTAAGACACTGGCGAAAAAACTGAGGGACTCCCTCTAGGGGAGGGGGTTATATAGGGAGGGGACTTCCTGTTTGAAGATTGCCAGTGTCCACACCTGAAGGTACTCCATATAACCCACATAGTAATGAATATGCCGCTCTGTGTCCCGTGATGTACGAGAAAGAAAAAAGTCTTGTGTGCTCGTATGTGTGTGCTCATAGAGGGTATTTCCCTACTCTGCACCTAGGCAGGGTGAGGGGCATGCTCATCTGTGCCTCACCCATGCCTAATTCATGTCCATATGTGCCTCATCCGTGCCTCATTTATGCCCATCTGTGCCTTATTCATGCCCATCTGTGTCTCATCCATGCCTCATCCATACCTCATTAATGCCCATCTGTGCCTCATCTATGCCTCATTCATGCCCATATGTGCCTCAATTATGCCCATCTGTGCCTCATCCATGCCTCATCTGTGCCTCATTAATGCCCATCTATGCCTCAGCCTTGCCTCATCCGTGCCTCATCCATGACTATCTGTGTCTCACCCATGCCCATATGTGCCTCAATTATGCCTATCTGTGCCTCATCTATGCCCATATGTACCTTAATTATGTCCGCCTGTGCCTCATCCATGCCCCATTCATGCTCAATTGCCCCCCCCCCCCATGCCCATCTGTGCCTCATTGATGCCCAAATGTGCCTCAATTATACTCATCTGTGCCTCATCCATACCTCATCCCTGCCTCATTCATGCCCATCCATGCCTCACCCATGCCTCATTAATGCCCATCTATGCCTCATCCATGCCAATCTGTGCCTCATCCACGCCTCCTCCATGCCTCATTTATGCCCATCTGTGCCTCATCCATGCCTCATCTGTGCCTCATTCATGCCCATATGTGCCTCATATTTCCCTAGAGAACCTGATGGTGTCCCCTGAATGTTGGGCCTCTGTATGTGGCCAGGCTGTATAAAAGTCTCACACATGTGGTATTGCCATAGTCAGGACTCAGAATGAGAAGCAGAATGTATTTTGGGGTGTAATTTGTGGTATGCACATGCTGTGTCTTATAAATATTTTTTAAATGGACAACTTTGTGTAACAAAAATGTGTTTTCATTTTCTTTCAACATTTTCCATAAACTTGTGGGAAAACATGACATGTTCAAAAGACTCATAATGCCTCATAGAATATACATTGGGGTGCTTGCTTTCAAAAATTGGGTAATTGTGTGGGTGTTTTCATTGTCTTGATGGTCCAGGGCCTTCAAATGTGTGATAGGTTGTCAGGAAATTATATGTGTAATTTATGTTCCTAGAACGCTTGGAGGTGCTACTTGTACAACTTCAATAAACTCACCATGCCTCTTACTAAATACCTTGGAATGTCTACTTTCTGAAAAGGGGTAATTTGGGGGGTATTAACCTAAATAAGTATATATTGGGCCAGATTCAGGTAGATGGGAGCATCTTTGCTCTGGAGTAATGTTTCTCATTTACGTTACTCTGGCGAAATTTTAGGAGCAAGTGCTGTTATTCATGAAGCACTTGCTCCTAAAGTTGCGGAAGCGCATCACAAATGAGCCGGCGGAATTCAAATTGGACGGGTACGGGGCGTGTATTATTTAAACTAAGCGCGATCCCGCGGTGAACGTACTGTGCATGCGTCGACTGTCAATGCATCCCAGTGCGCATGCTCCAAATTCTGTCAGTGAACGTCAATGACATCAAATCCCTATTCATGGACGTTTTACGCAAGCGACGCGATTATTATTTTTTCCGACGCGATGACGATGGCTATACTTAACATAGGATAATCCACTAGGGGGCTGCTTTATCTTTACGCCACGTATCGCTTACGGAAACGTCGGAAAGTCACTGTGTCGCGCCCGAATACGATCGTGAATTGCCGATTCCCGCTGATTAACATATTTTTTCAGCGTAAATCAGCGGGAACGCCCCCGGCGACATTTTTAAATTAAAGTTGCGATGCGATGGCGAAATTCAATTGCGCCGATCGCATCGGAACTCCAACCCGGCGTTTCTTGTTTTCTGGTTACAGAAAACAGAAATGCCGGCTTAAAGTGACAGTTAGGCTGGAGTATCACTGATACTCCAGCCTAACTCTACCTGAATCTGGCCCATTATTTGTTTGTTTTTTGTGAAAGTTATAGAGTCTACAAGCTATGATGGCAGTTATTGAAAACTGATCACACCTGATGTACTGACGGCCTCATTTTTTGAGACTCAGCCAGGAAGGCTTGTTAGAGTCTCAAGAAATGAGGCCGTCAATACCTCAGGTGTGATCAATTTTTAATGATTGCTACCATAGCTTGTATACTCTATAACTTTCATACAGACCAAATAATATATACTTATTTAGGTTATTTTTACCAAAGATATGTAGCAGTATAACTTTTTTTTTATAACTAAAATGCTTTTTTTTTACAACATTTTCAGTCTTTTTTCATTTATAGCGCAAAAAAAAAACAGTGGTGATTAAATACCACCAAAATAAAGCACTATTTGTGAGAAAAAAGGAAACACATTTTTTGTCTAAGTAATCATCATTCAAAATGTGAAAGTGCTAAATATTGGCCTGGTTAGGAAGGAGGTATAAGTTCCCAGTGGTTGAACTGCAACTGCCATGGTGCTGCACATGTGATCAGTTATGACACCGGCCATTTGAGAGTTTAACAGTTTGGTTGAAGACACCAGCAGATGTGACAGTTAGCATTCCAGGAATGTAACAGTTTTTTTAAACCTTTAAATCAATAGGTTTAGTCCCACTATATGATTTACTGCTGTTTGGGGGCTTTGGGCTTCAGCAAAATGGCAGGCTCCAGCAACAAGCGAGTTGTTATGGGTAAAGGTCGCTTTTAAGTTACTCCAGGATTTGAATAATAAATTACTTACCCTCTCCTCCTGCAATTTAAGAGAAAGCGTTTAACAAAACATATCTGAAGTCAGATGTTTTTTCTATTTATAATAATTATCTATTTTTTCATGAATGAAAAGCTGCATTCCATTCTGGTTAAAGGGGATTCGTTACATGATTGGAACAAATGTCCTTCTGTGATTGAGGGAAACAAAATGTTTAACCAGTATAAGATCTTAGCCCATAGGTGTGCGCAGCCTATTGCATTAGGGTGTGCACCCCAAAGCTCAAACATACATGTATGTTTGTATATATGTATATATAGCAGTAGGGCAGTGGTCAGTATGGTTTTTTTTTTACTCTTTTTTTTTACAATTCTTTTACAATTCTTTTTACAATAATTTTTTCTTTTTTACAATTTTTTTTGGAAACCCCATTGGAAACCCCATTGGGGGGTTTGGTGAAATTTTAGGGACCTAAACAGACCTCCAATGTCTCACTTCTGAGGCCGCGTACACACGACCGGTTTCCTCAACAGAATCCATCAAGAAACTTGGAGGGAGAGCTTTTTTGCCGAGGAAACCGGTAGTGTGTATGCTTTTCATCGAGAAAACTGTTGAGGAACTCGACGAGGAAAAAAGAGAGCAAGTTCTCTTTTTCCTCGACGGGAGTCTCAATTTCCTCGTCGTGTTCCTTGTCGGGCTGTTTTTCGACGAGAAACACGATCGTGTGTATGCTTAGAAATGCTTAGAAACCCGCGAATGCTCAGAATAAAGTATGAGACGGGAGCGCACCTTCGGTAAAAGTAGCGTTTGTAATGGAGATAGCACATTCATCACGCAGCAAAAATTATTGCATCGTTCAAATGCTGCGCATTTAAATCATCTTTAGAATGGGACATAAATGAACAATAATTATCTTCTTTTGTTGCTGATATTCACACAGAGTTCTGAATAATGTTTTGTAACCTTTTTTAAGCTGATCTCATAAATATTTTAGAATATTTTTTTTGTTTTTCAAATACAGGGCCTGGATTCACAAAGCACTTACGTGGACGTATCTCCAGATACGCCGCATAAGTACAAAGATACGTCGCATCTGTGCACCGAACCCACAAACTTACACCTAAAAAAAGACTTCATCCGACTTCATCCGACCGACGTAACTTGCCTACGCCGGCGTAGAGTGGGCGCATTTTTACGCTGGACGCATGTGGCTTTCCCATTGATTTTCTATTCAAATATGCAAATTAAGAAAATACGCCGATTCACGAACGTACTTGCGCCCGGCGCATGATTTAAGCAGTTTGCGTAAATTTTACATTCGGCGTAAAGTTATTCCCCATAGATGAGACCCATACAAAGGTATGGACCAGGGAACACAAGCCTACGTATTTTACGTTGGACGTCTGTGAATATGGGCCGACCTGGGTCTGGCTGGGAGTAGGTTAGGTTCACAGCGTACACAGTGATCCGGCGTATCTTAGGCAGTTGTTCCGACGTGGTTGTACGCATGCGCACAGGGATACGTCCATGTCCCGACACATGCGCAGTTCATTTTAAGTACTTGGCTGGCACCCGGCCCATCATTTGCATGGGGTCGGGCTTCATTAACATGGATCACGCCCACTTCCAGCCCACTTCCACCTACTTCCACTTACGCCGGCTTACGCCTATGAAATATACGCTACTCCGCGCAGAGTTGGGAGCATTTGCTTTGTGAATTCCATGCTTGCCTCTCCGAGCTGGGCCGGCGTAGTGTAAAAGAGATACGCTACGGCAGCATTAAGATGCACCGATGTATGTGAATCCGGGACCAGATCTTAATTTTTATTCATTATTTAATTATTATTACATTTCTAGTCATCTCTATGTATTTTTTGTGTCAAACCACCATTACCACCATTGTAACATTATTGTTTGGTCTTATCTGATCTGTCCCTTTCAAAATGTAATTTACAGATGTCTACATTTACCTAACAACTGCACAGATATGGTTTACCATTATGCACATTGGCAGAATTCTGCTTTTAAAGCTCATATAAATATATACACATTTATTATATACAAGTCCATTTTATTCTGCATGCAAAACAATATTCTTATATCTGATTCTTCTTATAATCATAAATCACTGTAAGATAGTTAATTATAATAACACTGAACATTTTCATTAGAGGAAGTCCTTTAGCGGAAGGTGACCTTATAACTGTAACTTTAGCAAAGTTTCCCACTATGTGTGTAAGTACATCTAAACATAGGTGCTGGCACACATTAACTTAAATGAAGACTGAATTAATCTCTGCATGAGCCATTCTAATGTTATGTACTAGTATAATGTGCTCATTGATTGCAAAACTAAAGACATTCTGGTTGTTAAATTAATGAATACATTAACTTGCAGTAAATCAAATCACTATGATGTATTCCTATTTGTGTGCATGTCTGTGAGTTGGAATAATCATGAAGAGCAAGCATAAAATGACCTGGATACAATATATAAAAATAACACCAGAATGTGTTGCCAGAATATTCTAAAACTATTTGTAACAGGAGAATGCCTTATACCTATAGATAGTTACTTGTTTTATTGGCGTATAACACTCACTTTTTTTACCCTGAAAATAGAGGGTAAACCGTGCCTGCGTGTTATACGCAGGGGGCTGTGGAAATGTTTTTTTCCTAAAACTTCCCTCTTAAAGTTAGGGTGCATGTTATATGCCTGTGTGTGTTATACACCGATACATACGGTAGTTAGCATTTAAAAAAAAATAGCATTGTACAATAACCTTTGCTAACAAAACAATAATTATCCATTGAAAGCACTAGTGCAAAATTATTCCTTTTTATAGATTTCACAAATAGTTATGTATACAGTTCATTCCCAATTTATAAATACAACTTATAACTACTAATACAACAACTAATGAAAATAATAGTATTATTATTATTATTATTATCATTATTAATAATAATAATAATAATAATATCAATATTTTTTATTTTATTTTTTTTGCTTTAGCAATGTGTTCATATTTATTGGGTTAAACCTGTAAATGCAAACTTTTTTTTTTTTTTTTTTTAAAGCATGCATGTCATTTGTCTGTTACATTGCACATAAATAGGACTTTTTATATGCAGTTTATCAGTGTTGTGTAGCTTGACAGCTAAGTAGGAATGGAAACAGTGCCATCATGTGATACTTTTTAGTGAATACCATTTATTAAACATCGCTGTGTTGTTGGCACACAGTCAGCTATTCACATTGCAAGTGCAAAAATATGAATGCAAGCATAAACAGAGAAAATAAATGAATAAATCAAGTATGTATCTAAAACGACACAAGTTACAAAGAATGATATACAGTGAGACTGATTTACTAAAGGCAAATAAACTATTGACTTTGCAAAGGAAAGTTGCACTTTGCAAAGGAATTTTTTCCCACAGATTAGGGAATGAATTGTTCGATCACATGCAAGCAAAAATGCTGTTTTTCCCTGCATGTGATTGAGTATTCTTTGCACAGTTACATTTCACCATATTCACTAAGTTATGAGAAAAATTCCCTTTCAAAGTGCAACCTCCCTTTCCAAGTTAACAGCCTTTTTACTTTTTGTATATCTATCATGCAGTGTTGTACAGTGTACACTTTCTTTCTCATAATATTTGAATCTTTCATAATTAAACTGTACATGTTTCACATGAAATCATGTACTGTAAAACCTTGGTTTGAGAGTAACTTGGTTTGAGAGCGTTTTTCAAGATAAGCAAACATTTTAAATACATTTTGACTTGATATACAAGCGATGTCTTGATATAAGAGTAGTGTCATGTCACAGCTGAGGAGAAAAGAGAAGAGAGGCGCCTCTAAGTGTAGCAACATGGTTACATTTAACTACTTCCCGACCGCCCACCGCAGGTATACGTCGGCACTTTGAAGATGGATATCTCGGTAACGGCAGCAGCTGCTGCCACAACCGAGATATCCATCTCTTCTGTGGGCGGTCGGGTAAACGATAATGGCGGTCTCCGCAGCGGAATCGCCACGAGATCGCCGTTATCGGTGGCGGGCGAGCGTCCCCCCCCTCCCGCTGCGCTCCCGCGCCCTCCGCCGCTTACCGGAGCCGTCGGTAGCGGCGGAGGCGATCGGGTGCGCTCGTCTGTTCAGCGGGGATGCGAGTGAGGGAAAAAATTTCCCTCGTCCATCCCCGTAGCTCTGCTGGGCGGAAGTGACGTCAAACGTCAGTTCCAAACAGCGTCTTAAAGAGACATTTTTTTTTAAATGTCATTTGAAAAATGACATTTTAAATTTTTGATATTTTTTTTGCATTTTAGCCTAAATATGAGATCTGAAGTCTTTTTGACCCCAGATCTCATATTTAAGAGGACCTGTCATGCTTTTTTCTATTACAAGGGATGTTTACATTCCTTGTAATAGGAATAAAAGTGATAATTTTTTAATTTTTTTTATTTTAGTGTTAAAAATTGGTAAAATAAATACAAATAAATACGAAAACAAAAAAAAAAAATTTAAATCGCCCCTTCACGACGAGCTCGCGCGCAGAAGCGAACGCATACGCGAGTAGCGCCCGCATATGAAAACGGTGTTCAAACCACACAAGTGAGGTATCGCCACGATAGACCTCCTCTGTATCTCAAAAAAAGCAACCTGTAGAATTTTTTAAACATCGCCTATTGAGATTTTTAAGGGTAAAAGTTTGACGCCATGCCACGAGCGGGCGCAATTTTTAAGCGTGACATGTTGGGTATCATTTTACTTGGCGTAACATTATCTTTCACAATATGTAAAAAAATTGGGCCAAATTTATTGTTGTCTTATTTTTTAATTTAAAAAAGTGAATTTTTTCCAAAAAAAGTGCGCTTGTAAGACCGCTGCGCAAATACGGTGTAACAAAAAGTATTGCAATGACTGCCATTTTATTCTCTAGAGTGTTAGAAAAAAATATATATAATGTTTGGGGGTTTTAAGTAATTTTATAGCAAAAAAAATGTTTTAGTCTCGTAAACACCGAATCTCAAAAACAGGCCCGGGGCTAAAGTGGTTAATGAAGGTTCAACATTTAGCAACTCACATGGTTGATGATTAAAAGAAAAAACATCTAAGTATGCAGGGATCCGGGGTAATCAATGTCTTTCCTTCCACTCTGCCCTCCATGAGTGGTTCAAGCCTCGCTTCCAGATCACTCTACTGCAGGGTAATCCTCCTGATCATGATTGCAGACTGAAGCCCCATACACACTATCAGTTTTCCTGCAGGCTTTTGTCTTCGGGTTTACCAAAACCTTTTAATATGAGGTCAAACCTTAAGGCCTCGTACACACGATCAAATCTGTCCACTGGAAACGGTCTGCTGGACCGTTTCAGCAGACAGATTCGATCGTGTGTACGGCCGAGCCGACGGATTTGGCCACCCGACAGATTTCAAAGCATGCTTTGAAATCTATCGGGTGGAAATCCGTCCGCCTGACATGTCTGCTGGTTAGTACACTTACCAGCAGACATGTCGTCCCGCACCGCCGCCGCACCGCCGCCGAATGGATTCGGCGCATGCGCGGAAGTGTTTTACTTCCTGGTGCGGTGACGTGGCGGCGTCAACGTCACCGCCACATCACCGACACGTCAGCACGCCATCTGCTGGCGGGGATTTTGGTTTGCTCGTGTGTACACGCGAGCAAACCAAAATCCCAGCAGACAGATTTGTTCAAATCTGTCGGACAGACAGATTTGAACAAATCTGTCTGCTCGTGTGTACGAGGCCTTAGAGTTTCAATTTGTATGCAATCAAGCAGGCCCTTGCACTACATGGTTTTGGTAACCCCGAAGATAAAAACCTGCAGGAAAACTGATATGCGGCGTACACACGACCGAGGTTCTCGCTGGAAACCAGCGAGAACCTCGCTGGAAGCTGCATTCCAGCGAGGACCTCGGCCGTGTGTACACAGAGCGCTCGCCCCGCCTGTCGGCAATCCCGTCGAGCGAAAAGAGAGCACGCTCTCTTTTTGCTCGACGGCCCGCCTGGATGAATGGCTGGTTGCCATTCCCGATGGGCGGGTCGCCGATTTCGACGGCCGGCAGAGAACCTTGACGGGCGGAACGATGTGTTCTGCCCGTCGAGGTTCTCTGCCGTGTGTACGCGGCTATAGTGTGTATGGGGCTTGACAGCCGTGAGAGCAGGCAGTGAGGAGGATGGTCTATGTGGACAGCTTTCCACCCAGATACCTGCATACTTAGATGTGTCTCTTTTAATCATCAACCATGTGAGTTGCAAAATGTTGTATCTTCATTAAATGTAACCATATTGCCACATTTAGAGGTACCTCTCTTCTCTTTTATACTCTGTAGCTCCTGCTGACATTTGGTTACACAACCTATCACATTTCTATAATCTTTTTATATGGGCTATAAACTGAAGGATTTATGAATAAGGCTTCATTTCCATGGACGTTTTTACAGCCACTTTTTTTACAGCTTAAAAAACGCCTGTCCATGTTTATTTTTATTTTTTTGAGCTGGAGCTCAAGAAACGCGGCAGGTAGAGTTTTTGAGCGTTTTTGCGAGTTTTTGAGCATTTTTTAGCGTTTTTAACGTCTGGCGTTTTTACAGCTCTATTGCTGGAGCTTCCGAACGCACTAGTCCTGTTTTTTTTTTTCAGCTTAAAGACGGCTCAGCCATCTACAGCTCCAAAACGTCATGGTGGGCATGAGGCCATAGACTAACATGGAGAGCCATTTTTAAGCTGCAAAAAACGCTCAGAAAAGTGGCTGTAAAAATGAAGCCTAAGTGGTTGTGGAATGAATCATTTGAGTTTCCATTATTTCTTATAGGGAAATTCGTTTTGATATACAAGTGCTTTGGATGAGCTTAAGTATAGAGAATTATCCACCAGAGTTCTTAACCACATAGTGACTGCCGCACATACTTTTACTTCGACACAATGGCACAGGCTGGCAAATGGGCATACATGTCCCGCTAAATTTGCCGTCCAGCGTGCCTCGTGAGTGCGTTCGTGGGTCCCGGGAACTCGATGTTCCCGGCCAGCACGTGATTGCTGTCGGAAAATGCAGAACAAGGGGGATGCCTTTGTAAACAAGGCCACCTAGTGGTTAACCCCTTCACTGCCAGTATTTTCATAGTAACCAGTGCATTTTTATAGCACTGATCACTGTAAAAATGACAATGGTCCCAAAAATGTGTCAAAAGTGTCCGACACAATAAGTCAGTCACAATAAAAATTGCAGATCACCTCCATAACTAGTAAAAAAAAAATAAGACTAAAAATGCCATAGACATTATAACTTTTGCGCAAACCAATCAATATACGCTTATTGTGATTTTTTTTTACCAAACATATGTAGAAGAATACATATCGGCCTAAACTGAGAAAAAATGCACTTTTTTTTAAAAAAAAATGGGGATATTTGGTATATCAAAAAGTACAAAATATTCCTCTTTTTTTTTCAAAATTGTCGCTCTATTTTTGTTTAGAGCGCACAAAATAAAAGCTGCAGAGGTGATCAATTACCACCAAAAGTAAGCACTATTTGTGGGAAAAAAGGACATCAATTTTGTTTTGGAGCCACGTTGCTCGACTGCGCAATTGTCGTGTTAATGCAGTGCAGTGCCGAATCACAAAACGTGGCGTGATCTTTGGCCAGCCAAATGGTCCGGGGCTTAAATGGTTAAGGAATAGATACAAATCATATTGGTGTACCACATATAACAAACTACATAAAATGTAAAGAGCAAGTTTGGTCAGACTGTCCCAATAAATGTATTTCATTACACTCCTGGGCAGCACACAAAAGAGATTAGATTCACTAAAGACTCATTCATTTTTGTCAACACACAGGTTTTTCCTGTTTCTTGAAGCATGGGACAGGAACAGAAAGAGTTCTTTCAGAAAGTAAGAACTGACAGTCCTTAACAGAACTAACATATGCTTTAGTTGAATAATGCACTTCACTACTCATCTCACTTATACTTTTCTGCTTTTAGCCAAGATTTGACCAACAGAAAATGTTTTCAAGCAAGACACAACCACATCTTCAAATCTTATGGCAGTGGCTCAGCATCTGTCTGATCAAACTGTTGTAGACTTTAGATGTTGGTAGTGTAATATGGAGCTCTATAGCAAAGGGAAGCAAGGAGCCTGAAGGCTTGGTTATGTCTGGATTACCAACAGGACTGGCCAATGCAAGTATGTCTTTAAAATCTTTATTAAGGGTAATAGCAAGAGCTTTGGACCAGGGGGTATTACTTTGAGAAGAGCATACTTCAGGATTTCCATATAACTGTCAACATAAATAGCAGATTGGTTTTATTTTTAATCATTGTGAAGCAGACGTTTCAGGTCTTAATATATGCCTGACCTATAGAGTATGTCTGATCAAGACACAGCATGGGTTTTTTTTTTTTTTTTTTACAATTTTGGTTCAGTTAACACCAGTGCATAAAGAAAGTTAAGACTTTCAAAAGCTTGATATTAGGCAATGGTTTCACATGAAACACAAAAAGAACATGCTTGTACCCATGACACTTGACACCTTACTAGAGTAGCAGCATATTAAATTATTTTAAATATGTTATCCTATTGCCAATACACAGCAGGGTTCTGCTGTGTGTAGTGGTAAGAAGTTAGGACTGTGATATGTCTTTACTCCAGTTTTTTTGAAGCATGGCATGTGAAATGGTTATTTTTAGTATTTAGCTGTGCTTATACTTTTCCAACTTACCAAAATGAAGTAAATGATGTTCTATAATAAAAATCAATATTTAAATATTGTTCACTTCTTTTTAAGAAGGTAAAAATGAAATATTTTGTTCTACAGGAAAAATGATTTTGATCCTTGATACTAATCATTACAGACTGAAACATTTCATTACATCATCAAGATAGAATACTGTTCTACAGCAACACTTGTTTCTTCCTCGTATAATGCTGACCATTTACCCGGCCATGATCTTTGAGGAGTTATGTTTACAGTCAGCTCCACATACTGTATATGTTATGTATTCCATTTGACACCCCCAATCCTCTCCCAGATGACTTCATATGTTTTTATTACTGAAATAGGACGAGATCCAAAAACAACATTCACTCTGAAAGATAGTGATCACATACTTTATTTTACACTTAAAACATTTTTTTCAAAATTCAGGGATCAGGATTTAAAATTGTAGCCATATGGTAAAGAGTATCTTTAATTCTTCAAAATCTTTTCCCTCAAATGTCCTCCGACCCAGTGCTGGAGTGACAAGCGTACATATACCCTGGGAGTGCCCGTCACTTAGTGATTTCTCAGCTAAAGTAGCAAAAAACATATTCATAATTAGCAAACATGCATAAGAGAGGCAATTTGGCCACATTGTTCTTGAATCAGATACCCATACCTTAAAACCATTAGATGAAAACTTTATTTATACATTCAATAAATGCAGCACCGGTCTGTACCCCTGTGTTGGAAAAAACCTTAAGCTCTACCCATAAGTTTATGGTGCACAAAAATAAAAGTGTTAATATATGTGGCATTGTGTTACCGCTACTGTATGCTCCAGTTTTGTCTTGTTTTATTTCATATACTTTTCTCTGCGGCTCAACGCTTGGTTGAGCAATTTTGATTGTAATTTAAAAAAACCTTAATAAAAATCTATTGTGAAAAAATAAATAAATAAAAGTGTTCAAAATCATGGAAAATGTTGCCGTTGTAAGGTATCACAAGAGAGATGATTTTCATATAACCCTGTTTTATTGGTATTATATTATGCAATCCTATGAACCCCCGTTATGTAAGTACCTCCCCCTCAACCTTAGTGTATTATTTCTGCGGAAGGTGGACTCTGGTCAACAGAGTCCCCCCACCCCACAAGTTTCATGTTTCTGGTGTCCTCCTTGATGATTGACCACTTGTAACTGTAATTTGCTTTTATATATAGAAAGCCCTATGTGCTTTCATATCTGTCTTATCTATATATAATACACTCTTCAAATGTGCTTTAAAATACATGGTTTCTGTTTCATGAACAAGAATTGTATGCTGTTGAGCTGGTTTAATAACGCTATGGGGCTGGTATGATTTTTTTTCCAGGGCTGGTTTTTATTCCCAGTCTGGCCCTGAGTAGAAGTTTCTAAACCTATTCAGTGACATTTTTTCTTATCTTTATGGAAATGCCTCATATTAAACTTTCCCAGCTTGTTTTGTACACCTCTATTACAAGTCTTGATAGTGTGTCATTGTGTCATGTGTTATCTAATGTTTGTTTAAAATAAAGTAATACAAAAATAAAAAAAATGCTTGTATGATATGTAGCAAGCAAGTGGCACACTGTATGCAATGCAGAGATATCTGATGGCTCATTCTTACAGCTGAGGCGAACCCCTCTCACTTAACAAATAGTCGGGGCGTGGCTTGGCACCGGACCTGAATGGCCGCCTGATTCCCGAGCTCCCGTCCACAGGAGATAATCGGAACTGCTAGCCGAGCCATCCGCCGCTGCTAAATGGGGAAAACCTCCAGGAACGCCTCCCCAACCAGGTCCCGCTCTCCCAGAGGAACCGGAGTGCAAAACGGACGAGTAATCCCGGACATCTTCCGGACCCAAGTACGCGAGGCCCCGGCTTCAAATCGGGCCTACTCGAGCGCCGCACGTTCCTCCAGCCTCAGCCCGACGGGTAGGAGACGCACCCAGCCCCAAACCATGGCCACCACTGCTGATGCCCCACAGCCCCTGTGCATGCAGGATCTCCGTTCAGTGGCAGAAGATATTAAGGCCACACTGTTCTCTGCCATAACGGACCTTAGGAGAGATGTGCAGGCAATGACAGTGAGGCTGGATGACGTGGAGGAAGCAACTGCCCGCCATGACACTGCTATCCAGCAACTGCAGGCCTCTTCCCACTCTAATGATGGGCAACTCAGAGACATCCAAAGGCACTTAGAGGACCTGGACAACAGGGGGCGTCGCCACAATATTCGTGTAAGAGGAATCCCTGAATCTGTTGAAAATGCACAAATTACTAAAGTCACTATTGCCATCTTCAATGATCTTCTTGGCAGACCCCCTGAAACACCTATTGAGTTTGAACGCTTGCACAGAGCTCTAAAGCCTAGGAGCAGAGAGACCGATCCCCCCAGGGATGTGATTGGATGTCTCGTAAACTTTAAACTGAAAGAAGAAATTCTACACAGGGCCAGAGACCGTCGCTCCCTATCATATATGGGAGCAGAAATTAAAATTGTTTCAAGATCTATCGCCTATTACGCTCCAGAATAGGAGAGACCTGCGTCCCCTTCTGGACCTCCTACGCTCTAAAGGTATTCAATATCGGTGGAAGTTCCCCTTCTGCCTCTCTGCCTCCTCTCAAGGTCGCACAGCGAACCTGCGCCTGCCGGAAGATTTGCCTGCCTTCTTTCAAACACTGCACCTTTCCCGCATTGACGTCCCAGATTGGTACACCACTCTTCGCCCGCCACACATGAGAAGATCTACCTCCACTGATACTATCCCAGTCCGTGATGACTTTCAATTAGGTCGCCGCAGGCACAACTCGCCAAGGGAACCCGACATCTCGGATCCCCAGATTGCTCCTCAAGACAGCCCAACAGCATCACCAGCTCACAGGAGAGCTCGCCGCGACCAGCCTGAGGAGCTGATGATCTCCATGCCCTCCTTTACACCTTGAGGACATACTCTTGTGAGTACATTGAACGACAACTCGCCCCTTTTCCCCCCAATATCTGCCAGCCTCAGATATCCATGACTGCCCTACTCTACAATCCCCGGCATTACGAGTCGGATCTATTGACTACAACCTCTCAGGATCCCTACGATTTTTGCTCCCTTGGAGAACTACCCCAGGTCTCCGACCGACCCACCCTTGAAGCTTGATGGTTCCCCTTGTCCCCCTCCCTAGCCATCTGATCCTTCCCTTCTCCACCCCATCCCAGCTAGCCTCCATTGCATCTTGCTCCTAAAGGTCTTCCACACTCAGGCCCCCCTTGTTGCTGGCACTAGGCCTGTCTAGATTTAAGACCCAGAGACTGCTACTGTTCTTTGTTCTCTGCTGTTATGTATGTCACCATAGAGGGGGGGTGTTGCCACGCAAAAACCAAATCCCCCTCATGCAGAGGGCCACGGACCTAACTTACTTTTCTGGCCTTTATCCCAGCCGAACTTGAAGTGCCTCACTATTACTTACATACACCCCCTAATTGGGCAAAAGGTCTAACCCTTCAATATTGCCTCCTCGGCACGACTCTAGCTCTCTCTTGAAGGCCTCACCTGGGGGAGGGGGAGGCAAGGGGGAAAGTTAATTTCAGGTTAAACTGTATCAGAGGGCAAAAATTCCTCTTGGTGATTGTCAAAGCGTCCATATCGATCACTCCCAAGCAATAGATGTTTACTCCTGCCAACCCAAAAACGGGAACTGCAGGAAGCTGTCTCCTTGTACCGGTTGGAGCTTTAACCGCATTTAATTTTATGTCACTCTGGGTCCGGCCTATGCTGGCTCACCTTAGATAACCGATCTGACACGATTTTAGATGTTACCAGACCAGGTACAATCACGTGGGAGATGCTGCTCTCTGATACAGGCTCAGTTATATTTAGATTCTGTCTTTGCTGTTTTTGTTTTTGTTTTTTGTTTTCTACTCAAGTGGAATGATATGCTGTTAGACCTTATGGTTATAGGTGCCCCTCTTACCTGATTCGGGTGTCAAACACTAGGTGAAGAGGAACTCATGTTATCATTCTGGGCTCTATCACACTACTAGATGTTATGTTTTTTTTTATATTTTTTTATTAATTTTTTTTATTCTTTTTAATTTCTTTTGATTCTATGCTGTTGGAATGTTTATACCTGCCTAACCTGCATGCTGATCGACCTCATATATTTCTTAATGCTTGACTTCCCGGAGTCTAGATACGCAGCCATCTTAAGTATTGCTACGCTTATTGGCTCATCCACATACCCTGAAACATAAATCTCCTGTGGACGAGAGATACTGACTCTTAACCGTTCTACACCGGTTCATACCACCACTCCACGAGACAGGGACGTACTTGCTCCTGTCGCACCCTACCGGACACTTCTATATATTGGGGGAGGTCATCTGTCACCTCCCCAACTCCGGTAACTTGTACATTTTGTTGACTCTTATTCCCTAGCCTACTCTTTTCTCTCTCTTTCCTTTTCTCTTCCTTTCCTTCTCTCTCTCTTTCTTCTATTTCTTTCTTTCTTTCTTTATTTCTTTCTTTCTTTCTCTCTTTTTTTCCTTCTTTCTTTCTTTCTTTCTTTCTTTCCTTCTCTCTTTCTTTCTCCCTCTGCTCTATTTCCCCTTCTCTTCCCCCTCTTTTCTCCTTCTCCCCCTCCCCTACCTCTCTCCCCTTCTCCACTACACTCCCGCCTCCTCTCCTCTCCCCCCCTGCTACCTCACAGTCTCCGCCCCTGCCGCCTCCTTTCTAGCACAAAGCGATCCTAGACTTTACCCCTCCCTCAGTATTCGTGTTCTTACACGAAGGAACAACCGCCTCTCATCTGACTGTCCTCTGCTACACGCATTACCACACATTCGTCTCACCATGTCACACATATGCTCCACACAAAAAAAGACCCCTATGCTTAAAATAGTATCACTGAACACAAAGGGCCTCAACGTTCCAGAGAAACGTAGCCAAACTCTTGATCTGATGGCCAAAATGAAGGCAAACGTAGTGTTCTTACAAGAAACACACTTTCGCACAACCAAAATCCCAAAGCTTGCCAACCATCTATTCCCAACAGCATATCATGCCACTAACTCTCTTGACAAAACCAAAGGGGTCTCAATTTTACTCTCCAAAAACCTTGACTGGCAACCCATAGACTCACTCATAGACACAGAGGGAAGATATGTCTTCCTCAAGGGCCGTATCCAAGGGAGACCTGTTACCCTAGCTAACATTTACAGCCCCAATACTGCTCAAGTAAGCTTCTTTAGATCCATCTCGAGCCTGCTTTAGAATTTCAATCCGGATTGACCATTCTAGGGGGAGACTTCAATGTTGCACTATTCCCAATTTTGGACACCTCCTCGGGAGCAACCTCCCTACCATACAAAGCACTTAAACAAATTAAGCTACAGATCCAGGATCTTCTCTTACATGACACCTGGCGCGCTCTGCACCCTGACGTAAAAGATTTTACCTTTTTTTCAGCCCCCCATAACAAATACTCCAGAATTGATTACCTGTTCCTATCCCAGAATGACATCCCCTTTCTCTCCGCTGCCACCATCGAACCAATGACACTATCAGATCACCATCCGATTACGATGACCCTGACCTTCCCTAAGGAACGCTCCCACAAGAGTATCTGGCGCCTTGACTCGACCTTACTTACCTCAGAAGAGTAGGTCGAAGACATGCGTAACTGCATACGTACATTCTTTGTAGAAAATGACACATCCGAGCGCAACAGACTTACCATGAACTTACCCAAATTAGGAAACTCCTACGTGAAGAGTTGAATCGCAAAACGAGACGCAAATTTGTCTTGCATCAAAAGCTCTTCTACGAATTCGGCAATAAATGCGGAAAATACTTAGCGAAAGCTCTCCAAGCCAAAAAAGCCCAGGCTACTATCCACACTATCAGAGACCCTCAGGGAAAGGCCCTCATTACACCGACGGACATAGCAGCGCAATTTGAGACCTACTACTCAAACTTATATAATCTCCCTAAACAGGTGACAAATAATAAGAACCTTGAAGCCCGTCACACTTTAATCGAGTCTTTCCTTGACAAGTTCTGCCACAAACGCTTAAACAGTGATGAGGCACACAAACTAGAACACCCCATCTCGGAAGAAGAATTAAAACTGGCAATCAAATCGCTTAAAAATGGCAAAAGTCCGGGCCCTGATGGGCTTACAGCTGCATATTATAAGACCTTTACGGACGTTATATCCCCGCACATTGTTAAGACTTTCAATTCCCTAACTTCCCCCACCCTCCCCTTTAATAGAATGCTAGAAGCCCATATCACCGTAATTCCGAAAGAAGAGAAGGACCCCACATCAGTTAGTAACTATAGACCAATCTCCCTATTAAATGTAGACATTAAGTTATACGCCAAGATCTTGGCCACACGTCTGGCACCCCTCCTGCCGTCCCTGATAGGGAAAGACCAAGTCGGATTTATCCCTGGTAGAGAAGCCAGGGATAACACAATCAAGGCCCTGAATATACACCACTGGATTACGACACATAAACAAGAGGGTTTTTTTCTGTCATTAGCCGCAGAGAAGGCGTTCGACAGGCTGGCATGGGATTATCTGGAAGCAGTCCTGAAGCATATTGGCCTCCCTGATCGAATGCTCCTTGCCATCATGGCCCTATATACTACCCCAACTGCCAGGGTCCGAGTAAACGGCCACCTGTCGAACGCCTTCACTATTAGCAACGGGACAAGACAAGGATGCCCACTCTCCCCAATCTTATTCGTCCTCACCCTTGAACCCTTCCTCCAGAGTCTTAGATCAAATGACAATATCGGAGGTTTTCACATCGCAGACCGAACCTACAAAATAGCCGCCTTCGCAGACGACATACTGCTCTTCCTAAAAGATCCCCACACGTCCATTCCAAATCTTTTGAAAGAACTGAAGTCATTCCAAGTAATTTCCAATTTTAAGATAAACTTTGCTAAATCCCAAGCTCTAAATATCTCCCTCTCACAGGGAGCGGTTCTGCAGTGTAAAAAAAATTTCCCCTTTGAATGGAAACATGATCAGATTAAATATCTAGGGATCTATCTCACAACTAGATTTTCAGACTTATTCTCCAAAAATTATTTACCCATCCTCAAGACCATCACAAATGACCTAAGTAAATGGAATAAACCGCATTTCTCATGGTTTGGAAGAGCAGCTATTCTAAAAATGAATGTACTCCCCCGCATCCTGTATATCCTACAAGCCCTGCCCATCAAACTCCCCCCTTCCTTTTTTCTCACTTACAAACGACTTTGCACTGAATTCTTATGGAGACAGAAAAGACCTAGAGTAGCCTACGAACTACTAACGAAACCGAAAACGAAGGGTGGCATTGGGCTGCCAGACCTCAAGAGATACTATTGGGCGTGCCACCTTGCTAGAATTGTAGACTGGTCAATTCATAACCACAGCAAAGATTGGGTATCTCTTGAACACGGCACCGGACGCCACGTCACGCCCACAACCCCCAGCGGGATCGGGACCTCGTTGAGGAAACTTCTATGCCCGAAAAAGGACAAACACCACAAACGGCTGAACAGCTTTACTTAAAGAGCCGCGACTTACATATCCAATTCAAAAGTGTGATCTACGACGGCTTATCCGGCAAGGCTACTCGCCGCACACGCTGTCTGGTAGTGACAGACTCGATGACAACAGTCACAACCTGCATTATTATTATGTAAGAGCTGGGAGCCAAACACTGCCGTTTATCATCAGATCCGCCCGGTAAGACTGTTCCTTTTTATATCTGCAATTGCCAGGACTATTTATACCTGAAGGAGCTGGGGGACACTTCAAAACTAATCAGCTTACTACTATGACAGTGTCAATCAGTCTGTGTACCGATACGATTATCTATGAACTCTGCCAATGCCATAGCCAATGAAATTTACACTGGAACTCCAGAAATAATCTATAAGTCGCATAGTCTCCTCAATAGTGGTTGCAACCCATATGAAATAGCTTATATTGTGCTCTTACTGACCAGTATTCACCACCTGATCAGTGTAATGAGGGTTCATAACGATTATTAAATTGTGTACAGATATATCTATATTATGTAATCTATTGAGTTGCAACAATATCCTTCTCCCGCAGGGGTACTACTGCTGGATATTTCCATATACTACATATACTCATTTTTGAAAGTTTTTTTTTAGCGGTAATTACCGTTAAGAGTCTCCAGCAGTAGCGACCCACCTGGCGTCCGGATCGCCCCAATTACATGTTTTTTGATGTTAGTTACATGTCTGTGTCCTGTCTATGTTGTATCGTTGTATGTTACATGAACTAGATTCATGTGTGCAGCACCGGCCGGCTGCTAGAAGTAGGCACATGTGTGAAATCTTTATTACATACATTTAGTAATATTATTTTTTGAAAAACTTCTTATCCTAAAAAAAATTTTGTACTATAAATATCTTTATATGACTAATAAATATTTTTATCTATATCACTGCCCATCGCTGCCTTAAGTAGTCTCTTGGTTGCCTATTGGGGACACTCTGTCTTAGTTTTCCCATAGTGCAACATCCTTTTTCTTCATATCTCTTGAACACACCTTCTCCCCCCTGCCACTACGATCCATACCTTGGACCTCACACAAACACACCCCGAGGAGTCTAAATGAACACATCTCTACATACACTTTAGAACACACAGCAGCACAGCTTCTTCTACACCACTCAGACATGCCAGCTCAGCATTACTGCAAAACGCTAATACCACCCCTATTAAACGCCGCCAAGCTGTGCATCCCATTACATTGGGGAACGGCACATGTCCCAACCATTCCCGAATGGCTGAAACGTGTTGAAAAAATCGCAGAAATGGAAGAGTTAATCTCTATAGCCAAAGATCGTCCAACCAAATTTTCCCACACATGGGCTGCTGGACCCACTTCCGCACCACAGACAACTATAAACTGTTGATGACCCAAACAAATGGACACCATCCACCTCCAGACGATTGAAACCCCTGGTAATTGTACAATGACTTTTTACACTCTAACCCAAGCAAACTATGCAACACCTTGCCTCCCTCCCCTACACAAGGGAAGACTGAGGGAGGATATTTCTTGTCACATTCCGATAGATGGATAATCAGTTAGCTTTAAGACATAAAACCTTTTGTATTCACCATAACCCAGCACCTGGGATCCGGTGGCGGAGACTGGGAGGTATCCCCCTCCCCTGGCCTGCCCCGCTCCACTTACCCCTCCATCCCCTTGATCCTACTTATGGATCTCTGCTCACTCTAATGCTCTCTACATATGACCTTTATACGTTTTCTCCTTTTTCCTTCCTTTTTTTTTTTCTTCTCTACTCCCCTTTCCTCCCTTACTATGACCTTTCATCTTCCTCTCCTTTTCCCCTTCCTCTCCCTTACCCACGCCCATCCCTCCCCCCCTCCCCTTAAAGGAGTCCCCAGTCGAACTCAACCACTTCCCCTACTACGTTATTTTCCAATCAGTACCAGCAGCTGACCAGCCTTTACATCTCAATTGTTCAAAGGTAATAGTTGCGCAAAGTTGGCCAGTTCTTCTTGGACTGGCCCACCCCTGCCTCCACCCGCAATTTCCACCTGTATGTAATGCAACGTACACATGATTACCGTTGGAAACATAGATATTCATTTAACCTGTCAAAAGTTTTGCTCACGTCAAGAAAATTGTTTATTATACCGACAAATGTTGTATTTTCTTTTGTGTATTCTTGAATGAATGCTGGTTCTGTTTGTTTCTACTGTAAGATCTGCTGTTCAATCTCAGGCTCCTTGTTCAACTGTTCAAATGTAATGTAAACCTTACCCTGTTCACCAATAAAATTTATTATGGAAAAAAAAAATGGTTATGCCTTAGTCTTTTACTACTAATAAATCTGTAACATTTTAAAATAATGAAACTCATTGTTTCAAATTACTTTTATTGCCTTTATGTACCTAAAAGGGTTGTATTTGTTAAATCTCGTCTTGCACACTATTGTATTTATTTTAGAGGCCGACTCTGCTTCCAAACCATTTGCTTCTTTTCAAGGATATCATTTGCAACTAGCTTTTTCCTTGGATTAACATATATGATTCAATTATAATATTTAGGAGATGACACCATGAAAGGTGGAACTGTACTGTGGTTTTATGTTTGAGTTTACCACAGCCCATACTTACCCAAGGTCTCCTATTAGGGAGAGTAACAGAAAACACACAATTATAGTTGTATTTATTTGATTTCTAATATAGCCCATAATGTCTCCTTAGTTTTCTGTATTGTGTGTCTTAAAAACATTGATCATTTAGGAAGGGGTGGGCAAATAAAATTCTTCCTTTTCCTGTCAATTTTTAGCAGGTCTGCCCACTCAGTTATACATGGAGGTTACTTGAAAATACAGTTAATTAAAAATATTCCTATTTTCTGTAGCCTCGGGAAACAAAATACACAGTGGATATAAAATGTCTACATAACTCAATTAAACAACAAACTGAAATCTTTTAGGTGGGGGGAAAGTTAAAATAAAAATAAAAAAAATAATATGGTTGCATAAGTGTGCACACCCTTAAACTAATACTTTGTTGAAGAACCTTTTAGTTATATTACAGCACTCAGGCTTTTTGGGTATGCTTCATGGTGGGTATGGTGTTCTTTTAGTGATGTGCAGTGTTGTTTTTGCTGTCACAATGTAGAGTATAAGATTTCCTATCATCTGTGCCCAGTCTTGCCACACAGAGTTAATCCAGCTCTGATCAATCCTCTTTTATTGTTCAGTGAAAATTAACAGAATTCCAGATAAAAACCTGTCTAAATAAAAAGTCAGTTTCTCTCTTCTTGCTTTGAGTGACAGGTTATGTACATATCTAGCTTGGACATGTTTATCATATGTTATTTTTTTTTATTTTTTTTCATTGTAAATAATGTTTATTTTCAGAAAACCCACAGCAGTGCCAAGTCAAGAATTTATATTCTTGTGAAGGTGCTGAAACATCTTTTAAAAAAAAAAGGAAAGCAAAAAAGATAGTTTATAAAATTTGATCTCATCGTCTAATAACAGTATGTAAAGCCAAAGCTGTATCAGTCTGTAGATATTTTCTGTACATTGCTGTCTTTATGTAAACTCACAAAAGGGATCTTGTGCCAAAAGAAACTATTTCATTGGAAAATAACTTATTTTAGTGACTTTGCTACCATGGAGATTTCTTCTTCTTCTTCTTTTTTTTTTTTTTCTTGGAATTTTAAAAAGTTTTTATTGAAGATAAAAAGATGTACAATACATGCATCACAAACGTACAGATGAGTTGGTTGGTCAGTAGCCCCCCTCAAGTGAGGCAGATCAACAGTACTGTACAAAGTAAAGACGTGCCATACATCAGATAACATGTGATACAACATTTAACAGTGGTCATCAATAACAAACAGGAAAATTGTACTCTAGCGTAAGGAGCCGTGAAAGAATGCACATTGCTCAGAACTGTACCGTAGCATTGATCATGGCTAGCTGTATGCAGGAGGGGTCAACAGAAGGGGCTCATAACCAGAATTCTACAGAAACGGATATAGACAGACAGGGAAATGTAGGGATAGACAGATAGACGAACAGATGAACAGACAGGCCGATGCTCAATTACTTAGGGAAAGGAGCATGATGGCAGAGGTGACCGCTTAAGTTTGTGTTAATTATCAAACCAGGGGGGGGAACCATGAGCATACCGGAGCTATCCAGTTGTATAATAGAAGAGGCTAGAGAATCAAGTTGATAAATCAGATATCAAGTAATTCTTTAAATCTTGGGGTGTCACGGAAATGAATCCAGCAAGCCCATGTTTGCCTATAACGCGTTGGGTCATCTTTAGCCTGATGGATCAGGTCCTCCATTTTGGAAATTTTATTAATTCTCAGAAGCCAATCTGACATTTTCGGGAGAGTAGGCTGTCTCCAGTACAGGGGTACACATTGTTTTGCAGCATTGAGTAGATGAAGCACTAGGGAGCGTTTATAGGTAGACTGTGATAAGGTCGTGTGATAAAGCAAGAATTGGGCTGGGGTAAGGTCTAAAGAGTATGTGGTAACTTTTTCCCAGAATGGCTGAATTAGGGCACAGTTCCACCAGATATGGAGTAGAGATCCACGTACCAAGTTGCATCTCCAACACAGTGGTGAAACCGTCGTATGTGTAACTTATCGGGTGTACGGTACCATTTTGAGTATATTTTGAAGTTGTTTTCCTGTGCAGAAATATTGATCGATCCCTTGTGGATATGCGTGAAGATGTTGTCCCAATCCGATTGTAGGAGATCTATGTTAAGTTCACTTTCCCACCCTCTGTTTAATGTGTTAGCTTTTTGGTCTAATTCCCCGTGAAGGAGTGAATATACCAAGGACACCAAATGTCTCTGAGGATTTGAGACCGTGCATAGCTTCTCAAATGGGGATAAGTTCCTACACCATAGTGTAAGAGTTCTGAAGTCCTGTAAATAGTGTCGGAATTGTAAAAATAAAAAAAAAGGGATGTTGGCTTCCGGGAATTGGGAAGTAAGGGAGTCTAAGGAGATGAGCGAAGCGTCGTGAAAAAGGTCCCGTGCTCGCAGTGTATGTCTCTGGTCTGTCGGGTGAATCGTGGCAGCCTGCATGCCGGGTGGGAAGTCTGGGTTGTCGTCCACAGGAGTCAAGGGGCCAGGGGAATGAACAAATTTGAGTGAGCTGCTGTCTTTTCTAAAGCATAGGAGCGTAGGTTCAGTCAAGGGGTGGAGGGTATATTCCTTAGGGATAGCCTTGGTGGAAATCCACGGCAGGTGGGAGAGAGGGACCTGAGCGAAGGAGTTTTCGATGGCAATCCAACTTTTGGTACGCATATGTGTATGCCAGTCCACGAGTCTCGCAATGTAACAGGCCATGTGATACTTTTTGATATCCGGGTGACCCAGCCCCCCTTTGAGTTTGGGAAGGGTCATCCTGTCCCAGCTTAACCTAGGTGATTTGGAGGTCCATATGAAGTGTCTACAAAGCCTTTTATAAGTGGAGAAGAATGAGGGTGGGAGTTTGATCGGTACAGTTTGTAGAACTTATAAGATACGAGGCAGGACATTCATTTTTAGGATGGCTATTCGCTCAAACCAGGAGAACCGACCCGAGGACCATCGGGGGAGGTCCTGTCTTATCTTTTGGAGAATAGGTGCATAATTTCTATTATACAGTTGGTCTAGTTTCATGGGGATTTGGATACCTAAGTACGTGAGGGCCTGTGGTTCCCAGCCAAAAGGGAAGTTTGCCTGACAGAGAGACACCATATCGGGGGAATATTGAGAGCTTTCGATTTCGTGAAATTGATTTGAAGGTTGGAAATCTCGCGAAACATGGTAAAATCTTTTAGTAGGTTGGGAATTAGAAATTAGGGGGTTAGAGAGAAATAGAAGAATATCGTCCGCATAAGCTGCGACTTTGTATTGTTTCCCGCGGATGGTAATACCAACTATGTCGGGGTTTGTTTATCATATGTTATGTTACGTTTATTATAACATGAGGTGACTCACAGTATAAAAAGTGAGAAATCCACCCCTCCCCCACATAACACAACCTGGTAATATACAATGAACTTTGGATCACCTCATATTATGATAAACATAACATAACATATGATTAACATGTCAAAGCTAGATATGTAAATAACCTGTCACTCAAAGCAAGAAGAGAGAAACTGACTTTTTATTTAGACAGGTTTGTATCTGGAATTCTTTTAATTTTCACTGAACAATAAAAGAGGATTGATCAGAGCTGGATTAACTCTGTGTGGCAAGACTGGGCACAGATGATATTAAATCTTATACTCTACATTGTGACGTCAAAAAATAAAAAATACATTTGGGTTTACATACACTTTAAGGCCAAAAATTTTAACTTTTTCTATCAGATCATAACACATATTCCACATGCTTTTGGGAGACTTCAGGTGTGTTTTTGTAAAATTTAGCCAGGCTTGGATACTTTTCTTAATAAGAAAAGGCTTCCGTCTTGCCACTCTACCCTATAGCCCAGACATATGAAGAATACGGAAGATTGTTGTCACATGTACTTGCCCGATATTCCTGCAGGTTCTGTTGCTGTAGGCCTCTTGGGAGCCTTCCTGACCAGTTTTCTTCTCGTCCTTTCAGTAATTTTGAAGGGACATCCAGTTCTTGGTAATGTCACTGTTGTGCCATATTTTCTCCACTTGATGATGGCTGTGTTCACTGTGTTCCATGGTATATCTACTGCTTTGCAAGTTTGTTTTTTTACCTTTCTCCTGACTGATACCTTTTAACAATGAGATCCCTCGGATGCATTGGAAGTTGTCTGTGGACCATGGCTTTTGCTGTAGGATACAACTAAGAAAATTTCAGGAAGGACCTACTATAACAGCTGAACAGCTGAATCTGAGGCACTTTAAATTATGGCAGGTGTGTACTGACTCCTATTTAACATGTGTTTGATTGCGATTGCTTAATTCTGAACACAGCTACATCCCCAGTTATATATGAGTGTGCACACTTATGCAACCACAATATTTTAATTTTACTTCTTCCCCCCTAAAAGATTTCAGTTTATTTTTTGATTGAGTTGAAGAGTTTATAGGTCAGATTAAAGGTGGAAACCATTCTATAAGTATTTATCTTTGTCTCATTTTTTTACATCACAGAAACCTGACATTTTAACAGGGGTGTGTAGACTTTTTATATCTACTGTCGCTAAGTATCAGTGTTGTTTGTTCATCTCCTGGTGTAATGTGTTGTGTAGGGGGCTTTTGAAGTCCATAAGAATAGTTTTTGGGAATGTTAGTCATAAACTCGCAATTTTAAATCACAGAGTTTCAAGTTCTACATTTTATAATACATTTTACAATTTATAAACAAAATATCTGAAATTCAATAACAATATTATTACATTTTTTAATAAGTGATGATAAATATTTACTACTGTTGACATCTCAGGTGGTATTACCATCTGCTGTGAAATAGGAGATGCCTATTGGACAATCTGAAGTCACAGATTAGCATAGCTCAGCATGATTAATTTACATAATTTAGTAGCAAAATGATTAACCACATTCTGTTTATGCTAATCCCTGTTACTTAAATGGCTGAGGCAAGAAACATCGTTTACATCAAAGAACATAGCCCTTTCAACCCATAGCTGTGTTATGTTTGACTTAATTGTTAGCATATACACAGCATGTAAGTCACTTTTATCAGAACTGCTTAGAATAGTTTACAGAATCTTGCAAAATGTCATTAGGCTTTTACATAAAAATAAAATCCTACTGGATTTTATGGTAAGCTTTGCTATGTCTTTCCCTGACCTAGACTCTGTACACAAAATAGAAATATGATAAAACATAAATTGGATATCCATCAAAGCATGTGTACTTGCAGGGGTTTTATGATTCCTTAGCATTAGAATTCTGAACTCCTTATTTTTGTTGGTTGATACTTCTCAATATACTGTATACTGTATGTTCCAAAGTGATGGTGCTAGCATCATAACATTGTTGAAGGAGAATAGTTTGAAGTGACTGTGCCAACTGACACCAGAAACCATACAGCCACAAGTGGAAGTTCTGCTAACAGTAGACTATGGCATTTTTAGATTGGTAGAGCTCTGTTCTACACTTAATGGGTAACTGCACTTTTCACTTTTATAAAAAAACAAATAAGAAGAAATAAATTAATATTATTAATAGCATATACAATTGCTACACACGTCATGTTGTAATGTTAAAAATTACCTTCCATTTTCATTCTGAAAGCCACTGCACTGCCACATGGAGGCTTTCTGTATATTATTAGTCTACAGAACACCCTCAGAAATATATATATATTTTTTTGCTTGTGTGATTAGCTCACAGATTTTTTCCAGAAGTCTGTACTAAGATATAAGTCAAGTTTTAGGCATTCCCTGCAAAATAAATTTCAGTTTTGATGAGATATTTCCCAATGGTTATGCATGGTTGTGGAGATACTTAACATATAGCTTTTTTTCTATTAAAACACTGATAGCCGGATTCAGAAAGCACTTACGCCGACGTATCTACAGATACGTGCGTAAGTGCACGGATGCGCCGTCGTATCTATGCGCCTGATTCTGTAAGCAAGATACGCCTGAAATTTGGCTTCATACGACCGACGTAAGTGTCCTACGCCATCGTATCTTGGGCGTATATTTATGCTGGACGCAATCAGTGTACCCATGTTATATATGCAAATGAGTAAGATACGCCGATTCACGAACGTAGATGCACCAGGTGGAAAAGATACGCGGTTTGCGTAAGGCTTACATCCGGCGTAAAGTTACCCCTCATAAAGCAGGGGTAAGTCATGCAAAGGTATGAACGAGGGAACAGCCGTCGTATTGTACGTCGTTCACGTAGTATTACGTGAATACGGCTGTGCATAGGTTACTTTCAGTGATTCGACGTATCTTAGGCGTTTGTCCCGACGTGATTCTGCACATGCGTACTGGGATGCGTCCAAGAGCCGACGCATACGCAGTTCGTTTTTTGAAGCTCAGCCCATCATTTGCATGGGGTCACGCTTCATTATATCACACCCACTTCCAGCCCACTTCCACCTATTTTGATTTACGCTGACTAACGCCTACAACTATACGCTACGGCGGCGCAATGTTGGAAGCATTTGCTTTGTGAATTTCATGCTTGCCTCTCTGCGTTGCGCCGGCGTAGCGTAAAGAAGATACGCTACGGCGGCATAAATATGCGCCGATGTATCTGAATCCCGGCCTGAGAGTGTACAAGATGAATACAATGAACCAGACAGTCCTATTCAGATTCAGTTTGCAAAGGACATGGTGATACAAACAGTTATTTCTTTAGGGAAACAAAAGGTAGGAAACTGCTACAGAGTTTGTTAAATGCCCTGTAATGTATATTGATCGCCCAAATGTCAATGTTTTATTTTTTTTTATTTTTTTCAGTTACTCATTAGGTTAACAGAATAATACAGTACAATTTGGTAAATACAGTTAAGAAAGATGTTATGCATTGAACTTCTGATTCTCACTAAAATTATTGGACAATGGGGAGAATTAAGAAACAACATTTTTTTAACATATTTTTTTTAAATTTGTTTAAAAAAAGAATTGACAAAAAATGAATAAAAGTACACAATGTACAAGAAAGATAACCATGAGCATGGAAACAAGTACATTTTGAAGAAACAGCACATTCTTAGGAAGAGCAATGTATACAATGTAAAACGAGCTACGGACAGAAAGGTAAGATAAAAAGGAAGCAATGAGAGAAATGGAGTCAAAAATATATCACTATATTAGTCAACGAGCAACTCTGTATTGGCAGACCTCTGCTGTTTCAGTGAGAAGTGATAAGATAGATCATCTAGGATAAATGGTTATTTTAAGTATTTAGGACTTCTAGGGTTAATTGGCCAGTGTTGCCACAGTGTTGGCATAGAATTTTGGTAATTGGAGATATGTTCCCGTGAAAGCATATTCAAGTTGGCAGTTGTCATTTAGTATAGAGATGAATTTCTCTATAGAAGGGGGTATAAACATTTCTATTTTCTGCCAATGGCCAGTTGAATTGCTATGAAGATGTGAATCACAATAGTTTTCAAATTAGGAGGCCAGAGGTGTAAATCCATGCCTAATAGTACAGATAGTGGGTGGGAGAGAAGGCTTTATGTCCGTTTTTTAAGTCCGTTTTTTTCATCAATTGATCAGTTTTTTCGTCTGTTTTTTATCAGTTTTTCATCCGTTTTTCATCCGTTTTCATCCGTTTTTCATCCGTTTTTCATCAGTTTTTCCATCCGTTTTTTCATCCGTTTTTTTTATTTTATTTTTAGAACTTTTTTTTTATTACATATTTTGATGAAAAACGGATGTTAGCGGATCGGATGTTAAACGGATTGTCCGCTAACATCCGTTTTTCGTCCGTTCCATTTTTTGACGGAAGAAAAATAGGGTTTTCTTCCGTTCAAAAAAACGGAGCTTAACGGAGACGGATGCAAACGGACGTTAGCGGATGCTCATCCGATAACGTCCGCCTTCCCATAGGGATGCATTGCGGTCCGTTTTTCATCCGTAAAAAAACGGACGAACGGTCCGCACGTGTGAAAGGGCCCTTAAAGAGGTGATAAAGTGAGCTACATCCATCCAGAATTTAGAAATTTTGGTACAACTCCAACATATGTGGAAGAAGGAGCCATATTCACTGCATTATTTCTAACAATTTGGAGAGACAGATAGGTAGATGTGGGCTAGTTTATCAGAGGTTAAATACCAATTATGAAAAAAAAAATGCACAGCTTCTTAGTGAGCTATGCAGTGAGAAACTTTAAGTGTTGATGTAAGGGCTAGACATTACAGTTCAGTTTTATAACTCAGGTTGATCCATTGTTCCCATTTATACATGGATGAGGTCTTGACATGAGGGAGTAAGCAAATGTTTATATATAAAGGCTATGCCTTTGATGTGTGGTTGTGGAGTATTGTAGAACTGTATTAAAGGGTTTGTAAAGGATTTTTTTTATCTTAATAGCTTTCTTTACCTTACTGCAGTGCTGTTTTCATGTCCTCATTGTTTGTTTTTTGCTCTCAAGTTGCTGTAATTCTTCTCTGATCTCCACACTTCCTGGTTGTCTGTTTCCTGATAACCACAGTACTGGGAGCTTTCTCTCTGTGGTCACTAATCAAGGAGGTGTGATTACTGTGTGTCTAAAACCCCACAGCACCAATCAGTTTCGTTTTCCAAACCATTACTGCCCTGTCTTGGCTCTGTGGCTCTGTACAGCAGAGAAGCAGGAAACATGCAACAACGAAACTAGAAACTACAGGTACATTATATGATTGATTTTTATCTATTTTTTAAACGTTTTTAAAAGGAATCAGTTAACTCTTATGTCTCTATACCAGTGTTTTTCAACTCCAGTCCTCAAGGCACACCAACAGGTCATGTTTTCAGGCTTTCCATTATTTTGCACAGGTGATTTGATCAGTTTCACTGCCTTAGTAATCACCACAGCCATTTCATCTGAGGGAAATCCTGAAAACTTGACCTGTCGGTATGCCTTGAGGACTGGAGTTGAAAAACACTGCTCTATACACTGTAAACAGTCATTTCAGCAAAACATTTTTTTTATTTACAACTCCTTTAAGTCTTGGAGCAAGGGGAATTAGGAGAGTTAGACCCAGGTCAATTCGGATCTGAGCAAGAGGAACATGCAGAGATGTCTAGCATTTAGATAATATTTCTGGCACAGTTGTTGGAAGGTGGTTCGGGAGCTACCTGTGTATAATTCTCTAATGGTTTTTATGCCTGCATTAGGCTAGGAGAGGAATGAGGTGTGAGGGATTAGAAGATCGAGAGTTGGAAAGCTTTCCAGACTCTACTGTAGTTGAGGCTGTGATAGTGTTCAGAAAGGATTTGGTGGGTTGTAGTCGTAATAGTAGAACATTACGAAAGTTTAGAGGTTGATGCCAAGGCTGTTTATCTGAAGCCACATTGGAAGTTGTTTTGGGTTCCTCCAGAATTTGGCTTGGTCCAATATCACCGCTCTATAATAGGCTGAGACATCTGGGACACCTAGACAAAAAACATGTTTAATGAAGGTGCACAAGGAATGACTTTTAACATGAGGACGTTTCCCTTTTCATATGAAGGTGATGAGGTTGGCTTGAATTTTGGCCAGTTGGGCAGGTAGAATGGGTACAGGAATGGTTCTATAAGGTTAAAAAAAAAAACATTTTTATAAAGGCCCCCACGGCCAGCCCAGGAAGCACAAGTGTCTTGTAGTCCTTGTGAAATGTGTAAGAGTATGGAGAGAAAGATTTGAGAGGAGGGTCAGACAAGTTGGATGCTCAAATGCTGCGGGATGGAGTTAGGAGCCAATGAGAAAGGTATAGTGTCAGTAATAGCAGTTCTTATTAAGTGGGGTAGACAAATACCCAGAATGGAGGATTTGGTGTAATTAACTTTATATAGGGAAATTCGACTAAACTGGTCAAGTAAATTTAAAAGGGAAGGGAGTTAAAATGATCTGTGAGTGAGATTATGACATTGTCAGCATAGAGGCCAATGTTATGGGTTACATTACCCACTGATATACATGCAGTTGAAGGGTAAGTAAGGATGGTTTAAGAAAGGGCTTTATCACTAGGGCAAAAATCGGTGGGGGGGAGGGGGCAGGGGTACCTCTGTCTAGTGCCATTGGTGATATTGAAAGAGTCAGCGAGAATTCCTGAAGTCCAGACCTTGGCACTGGGTTTAGAATAGAGACTTAGTATGGAATTTAATACATTACTGGTGAATCCAAATTTGTGTAGCATTGCCAATGTACTCAGTTGAACACCTTCTTTGCATCCAGAGAAAAGAGGAGAGATGTTCAATGATGTTTGACCCATTGCAAGAGAAGGGACGGGGGCGTGGCCAGAATAGCGGACTAAGCAGACGTGCTAGCTGAGCTCTGCTGGGGACCGATCTGAATTTTGATCTGTATGTGGGTAGACACTGCACTTTTACAGACCATCAGCCCTGCATGCCTTCTAGAACCCCTGGGGGCCTGAGGCGGGGCAAGAAGCTGAAGTTCCCACAGGGTAGCGTGGCTGAAGAAAATCCGGTCTCTGAACAGCAGGACGTGCCAGCGCGCCTACACAATATGGCGTCGCAGACGGACCAGGTAGGGAGTGTGGAAGCCCCCCCTGCCCGGCATTCCCGAGGTGATGGCGGCTTTTACACCCTGCCAGGCAGCTATCTTGACCTGCCAGATGACACTTACCTCAAAGATTGAAGCTGTGCAGCTAGATGTGGGATTGGAAAAAAAAATGTGTGTTACCGGCGCCAAGATGATATCAATATTCTTATTAAGTCTTGCTGCAATACAAAGTGCAACCTTGAAGGTTGGATTTAGATTTGTGTATTTGTGAAGTGAATTGCGCTAACTTATGTTGTTATAAACATTTTACCACAACTGGTCCTGTGAACTTGTTACTCAAAAAATTGAAAAAGTATGTACATGTGTCTATGGTTGTTAATTAATGTGCAAACAAACAATCAACAAATAATGTGCAATAAATACTAATACAGTGCCCTGTGCCAAACTATAACGTATGTATTTCTCAATCCATCAAAAAACTGTGAAATAAATCCCCAATTTAAAATATACTGCTATTACAATCCACAGATTGAATGTGCTCCAAGAAAGCAAGAAAATATATTATATACGAAAAAAATATATAAAAAGTAAAAATATATATATATGTTCTAAGAAAGTCCTTAATAGATATTTCTTGCAATGATGCCCAGCTGAGTTTCCACCTTCACCGCAAATAGTGTCTACACCGTCACCGGATAAAATGGCCACTCACCAGATGGACCCAGAAATCTGCCTTTGGTTCATATGGATAACCACTCCCTCTCTCATGTTTATCAGCAGTCACTCCCAATGCTTTGGCTGTAGTCTCGTTTTATATCCGCTCAAGTAACATATAAAAGACTATCATGTAGTGTTGCTCACGAATATTCGTATTGCGAATATTCGGCTCGAATATGGCATATTCGAGTATTCGCGATATATTCCGAATTTCGCGGTGAATATTCGCTATTTCGAATATTCGTATTTTTTAAATTTTTTTTTAGAACAGATCACATCCTAGAGATCCCCATCGACGTCTAAAAGCATTACTGGTATGATTAGAGACCTTGGGCCGAGTAGCTGCAGTGATCATTTTATATTGCCGAAAAATCGCAATGCGATTATTCGGCAATAGCGATATCGCGCGATTATTTTCGAGAAATTCGCAATATTGTTTTTGGCTAAAATAACACATATATTCGATTTCAGAGTGTTACTTTCGAAATTCCGCAATCAATTTCTCATTCGCATTCTTGCGAAATTACGATAAAATATCAAGAATATTCTGAGCCAATCAGAGTGCTCCTTCCGCATTTGCCGAATATTCGCAATTATTTTGTATTGTAATATATCACGAATATTCTGAGCCAATCAGAGTGCTCCTTCCGCATTTGCCGAATATTCGCAATTATTTTGTATTGTAATATATCAAGAATATTCTGAGCCAATCAGAGTGCTCCTTCCGCATTTGCCGAATATTCGCAATTATTTTGTATTGTAATATATCAAGAATATTCTGAGCCAATCAGAGTGCTCCTTCCGCATTTGCCGAATATTCGCAATTATTTTGTATTGTAATATATCATGAATATTCTGAGCCAATCAGAGTGCTCCATTCCGCATTTCTCGAAATTTCGCATTCGCATTCGCATTCGCAATAGCGAAAATTCGCAATCATTTAATTTCCAAAAAATATCACGAATATTCGTATTTAGCGAATATATCTCGAATATTCGACTATATATTCGAGATATATCGCGAAATCGAATATGGCATATTCTGCTCAACACTACTATCATGGTGTAGTAAATCAAATAATTTATTATGATTAAAACATATAGTTATTCCACTCACATATAAAAGTGCCTACGAGCCGGCACTGAGCTAATCCAGCCGTAAATAGGAGTATGCAAATGTACGAGTGTGTCCTGGTCCGCACGTGTGATGCCTCACTTTGTCGCTTGCGTTCCCAACCTCGTTATACTCAGGCTGGACATGACGAGCTGGCAATGGTCCCGCAGCCTCTATGCATTTCGCAACTTAATGCGTCATCAGGAAGCTGCCTCATTGTTGCCCGTCAGTCTTTTTATACCCCCACGTGCTACTTGTTATCCTATCATCTGCTTCATACAACAGGAAGCACCACATCCGCCATTTTGACTACTGGTAATTCCCTGACTACTGCAACTTCCGGCAGGAAGTCCAACCTCCATTTTACAGGAAGTGGACTAGCCACCATTTTTGTTACTGTCTATTATTCACTGCAGCTGGTGCAAACCTGCTGGCAGCATTTTATTTGTTTATTTATTCCATTTTACATAGTTCCCCCTCTCCCGCTTTAATTCCATTCATTTTTTATTCTCATTATACTTAGATGGCTGCACTCCCCATTCCTGGAAGTAATGTAACCTCTATTTTAACAACTGGTGGGTGTGTATTGCCCCAAGTGCAAACCTGCTGGCAACCCCCCTTTCTTGTTATGGAGACTTACCACAATCATTCTAATACATTAACCCCCTCAGTTATCCTTAAACGTGTACCGAGTTCCCCCTTTGTACAGCTGGATTACTCTCACAATTGCTTGTTAAAAGTATATTTAGAACAATATTAAAAACATTGTAAAACATGGAAGTTTGGCCCTAAGGTTTTCAAAATCTTTGCATAACCACTCCCTCTCTCGGGTGTGTCAGCAAGCACTCCTAGTGCTTTGGCTGTAATCTCATTCACATGGACCCAGAAATCTATTAAAACATTGTCATAATGTCTCACCACACTCTTATTTATCCATAGCGTTTTTTTGGTTCTTAAACCCTTGTTCTAAGTTCACTGCTGTGGTGTTATCAAAATTCTCAAAAAAAGAGAGGTTCCCCCCAAATCCAGATGTGGGATTGCTGAGGCAGGAGTTGGATAAAATCCGCTCCAGGATCACAGAGGTCGAGCAGCGTGTTGGGGATGTGTAGGATACTGTGACCAGCCATGAGGCCTTTATCCTGACACTACAGACTAAGGTGAGGGTGATGGAATACAGAGCAGAGGATGCAGAAAATCACAGCAGGCGCATCAACATCTGTATTGTAAGCCTCTGAGAGTGGTCGATGGCAAGAGAAGGGTCAGTAGTTGGCAGGGGAGTCAGGTGGTTTCTCTACTTTGTGAATGGTCAAGACAGGGGCTTCTAATGATTCTTTGGGGTACTGTGCCTATATTAGCTGTATGATTGAAAGCAGATCCAATTGAAATAACGTTCTCATATACTGTATATCCTCCTTTATGGATTTGCAACAAACTTTTGAGGAAAACAAAACAAAAGCACCTCCATAGTGTAAAACCTTTAAAAGTAAGCAATTTTATTTAATAAATATTACTCACAGAACCATAAAATGAATAAGAACAATAAAAAAGCCAACACTATGGGGTTTTGTGTGTCTGATAATGCATCAGGATCAGGTCAGAATTGTATCCTGTTCACAAGCGAATAACATGTGCGATTCAAAAGCGAATGGGCCTGAATTTGCACCTGAGCCAAAACGCACTGCTCAGAAAACTGACAGAACTCTTTTTATTTTATTTTTTTTAAATGGTTTTTATTAAAGAATTTTTTAAGAGAGAAGAAACAAACAAATGGCACCATGGGTACAAAACATACATATTGCAAGATCAAAGTAACGGCGCACACAGTGCGACCACAACCAGGTCATCCATTATACTTCTATGCAATATAAGACTTATCAAGTGTATGCACTCAAGGAACCCATATGAACAGATTAAATGGCAAAACTTTCAAGGCACCTTTCCTCTATTGAAAGGAGATGAGAATGATAGAAAGAAAGGTGCAGAAACTATAAGAAATAAAATGGAAGGAGGACAGAAGAAAGAGAAAGAGAAAGGGGGAAGGGAAGGGATGGGATGGGAAGGCTAAGGTGAGGAGAAGTAGAGTAGTAAGAAAGGCTTGTTCCACTTTTACGGGAATAAAATCAAATAAAATCAAATATCATCCTTTAACATCATACCAGGCAGTCCAGATCTTCCACACGGCATTAAATCTACGTCCCACTCCTCTCCTCCTAGCCAAAAGAGATTCATAAACATAATGCGTCTGGGTCATAAGAAGAACATCTGACGCATTTGGGGCCTTGTCGGCTTTCCACTGTTGTGCAAGTAAAGATCTAGCTGCCAAGAGGATATGGGTCACCACCACTCTGCAATCAACGGGGAACACCTCTATTCCTACATGTAAGATCGCCAAACTCGGACTGGGCCTAGTCAAAATACCAGTAATCCTGGAGATGTAGTAGAAAATAGAGTTCCAGAAGCTGGTCAGGTGCTTGCAAGACCATAGCATATGAAATAGGTTGCCTATTCCACCACAATTTCTCCAACATAGAGGAGAACTGTGATTCCCGAACTTAGCTATTCTGTAAGGAGTGTGGTACCACCGAAGAGCTATTTTTTGGGATAGCTCCCAGTGGTTGATGCATCTAGAGGAGGAATACAACGAGCTGAACGCTTTGCTCCACTGAGCATCTGTGATGGTTATTCCTAAGTCAGACTCCCACTTCCTGAAGGGTTGGGATTTAACAAAGCGCAACTTATTTTGAAAAAGGTTATAAAAGAATGATATTCCCTTACGCGGCGTGGGGGAAGTGCGGTAGAAACGCCACACCTCCCTAGCCATGACTATTCGATATGATCCAATTGAGTTCAGGAAGTGGGAGATGCGGACATAGACATAATGATCAGGGGGACCTAGGTGGAACTTCTCCTCCAGGGACTTAAAAGGAAGAAGGGCATCGCCCCGGAAAAGATCCTGGAGAACACCGATCCCCCTTTCCTTCCATCTAGACAGGGAGAGGTCAGGGATAACTAAAGAGAGAGTCTCCAGCGGAATGGGGACCTCTATTAATTCAGAAGGAGGAAACTGAGTCTCCCGCAAGGCCCTGCAGGCCGCAAGAGAGGCCCGGAGAGTGACCGGGAGCTCCCGCAGACTAAATGGTCTCCAAACATCCGCGAGAAGGAAAAGATCTAGGTTGGTGGAAGGACCCAGAGCCTGCTCGACAGACCTCCAAACCGAATCGGCCTGAGGGTCCATCCAGGTCATAAGTTGCGTCAAAATGGACGCTCAATAGTAGTCCCTGATGTCCACCAAACCCATACCCCCCGCTCTTCTGTGCTTAGTCAGCAGAGATTTAGAGCATCTCGGTCGTTTGGAGCGCCATATAAATCTGGAGAGAAGTGTGTTCAGGGTTTTAAGATATGGGGCTGGCAAAGGGACGGGGAGTGTCCTAAATACATAAAGCATCTGCGCAAGAAGTAGCATTTTGAATGCCGACAGTCTTCCTGTCCAGGACAATTCTACATTGGCAAGTCTGCTAACTTCTTTGGCTAGTTTTTCAATTAAAGGTGGGTAGTTGGCGTTAGCTAAGTCACCGGGGTCAGGAGTCAACTTTAAGCCTAAATAGGAAATGTCGGACTTGGCCCAGGAGTAGGGGAAGTCCAATTGGAGTCTTGATTTTAGGGGGGAGGGAATACCCAATGCAAGGATAACTGACTTGGTAAAATTTACTTTATAGAACGAGATCTCACTAAACACCTGCAGGGTGTCGTGAGCATGGCGTAGGGACACTAGAGGGGATGTCAAAAAGAGGATGATATCATCCGCAAACAAATTAATAACATGCGATCTATCACGTATCTGGAATCCCTCAATACCCGGGTGGGACCTTATCCTCTCCGCCAACGGCTCCATCAAAAGATTAAAAATCGAGGGGGACAGGGGGCACCCCTGGCGGGTGCCATTGGAAATTGAAAAGGTGTCCGACAATAGGTTTGAAGTGTACACCTGGGCACATGGAGAGGAATAGAGGGCGAGCACGGCCGAGAGGATCGGTCCAGCAAACCCAAACTTCCCAAGGGTGCTCTCCATGTACCCCCAATGTATCCTGTCGAACGCCTTCTCCGCATCCAAAGAGAGTAGCAGAGAAGGCGTCCGACAGAATCTAGCGTATTGCATAACTCCCAGCACCCTCCTCGTAGCATCCGACGCCTGCCTCCCCGGAGTGAAGCCAGATTGGTCGGACTTAACAAGAAAGGGAAGAACAGACAGTATTCTATGTGCTAATATCTTTGCATATAGTTTTACATCAGAGTTCAATAGGGAAATTAGTCTGAAGTTGGATGAAGTGGTGGGATCTTTACCTGGTTTTGGGATGGTAACCACGTACGCCTTGAGCATCTCAGGAGGGAACGAGGCAGAGGACACTGCATTAGCATATTAGGCCTGTAGAGCTGGGACCAGATTATCTTGGAACACTTTATAATAATCATTCAGAAGACCATCTGGTCCCAGGGATTTCCCCAGAGGGAGTGAGTTAATAACTTTCCTAATTTCAGGCTCCGAGATAGGCGCATTTAGGGAATCTAGTTGTAATTGAGACAGAACTCTTTTTTAATTCCTACTGAATACGTACTCCGACTACACCTGATATATGTGAACAGGCACAATAGAAAGCAATGTTCTTTCACATGTCATGCGAATTGGATGTGGTTCAAAACGCATCCAAATTGCATATGTGTGAACCCAGCTTTAAGGTTTATTAGTTAGGTTTTTTTTTTTTTAAAGTGTATTTTTGTGCGTTAACTCGAGAGAGAAGAGCCGGACTGCAGGAGTTGGGAGTAGGCAGACCCTCCCCCCAGAGGCAATCTGCCATCCTTCTCCATGCCCCCGGGTGGCAATGGCGGGTGTCCCACTCACCCCGCCCTACCTGCTCACCCCGCCCTACCTGCTCCACTTGGGAGCCCAACGGGGCAGAGGGACTCCCCCTATGAGGGAGTGAGGAGGTCTAGCCCACCCAGCCCTGTAGGTAATTCGCCTCTCTTTTTTTAGGAGACCGCATGGCCAAAGTGCGTGCGTGTTAAACCAATTTTGTGTGTGTGCAAGTGTGGTGGTGGTTTCTGTGGGGGGGGGTGGGCATACTAAGCACAGGCGTACCCTGCATAGCACACCCACCGGGAGCCGGGCTGAGACCACCAAACTCAATTCACATGTAGCCAAGACCGGGATCCGAACCCTTGGCTGCAGAGGTGAATGGCTTGTCAGCGCAGTGCCAATCGCGTTGAGCCACCACAGCTCCGGCTATAAGTTAGGTTTTATCTCGGAATTCCACCCTTTTGTCACAAATAAGAAAGGCATTGATAATTTACCACCTTATTCACTGCCACTTCTTGACTGTAATGCCGCATACACACGATCACTTTTTGTGATGTAAAAAAACGTCGTTTTATCTCACGAAACAAAACAACGTTTTTCAAACTTCATTTTAAAAAACGACGTTGCCTGCAAACCATCGTTTTCTGAAAATGCTCTTGCAAAGCACGGTTACGTACACCACGTTCGACGGCACTCTGTTCCATTCAAGCTTGTGTCATAACTTGCTTCTGAGCATGCACGGGTTTAAAAACGTTGTTTTAAACGTCGTTTTAGCCCACACACGATCATTTTTTATGACACAAAAAACGACATTTTGAAAAACGACATAAAAAATTTAAGCAGGTTAGAAAAAAAAAATGGTAGTTTTTCAGAAGACATAAAACGACGTATTGCCCACACACAATGATTTTAAATGACGTTTTTTAAAACGTTGTTTTATTTCATCACAAAAAACGACCGTGTGTACCCAGCAAAAGCTTCTTGAATAAGGTTTCCTAATTGTTCCTAATTTGGTCTTGGTTTATTGCTCATGGATATATGGCCTGCCTTCAGGAGAACTTGGGGATAATGTCTAACCATCCATTTAGGAAATGAAGAAAGTGTATATTTGCATATAACTTCAGCTGCCTATATTTAATTCACTTTAAAATGTGGTTCTATCAAATGCTCAGTTTATCAGTTTTTTTAAGATTACACAGCAATACATTTAAAGGCAAATAAACACAAAAAATACATTTGTTTCCCAGCATGGACCCAGAAAATATAGTTTCTGCTTCAAATGGTAAGCAGGGCATCCATCACAAATTTTGGGGCCCCTGCCACGAGTTTCTGAAGGTGGGGGGGGGGGACGGATTTTTTTTTTAAATGTAATAAAACCCTGTACCCCCCTGATGGTAAGTGTGTGTTTGTAAATGAGAAGTAACCCTTAATGTGTACAGTAGTAAAAAATCTCACTAGGATTTACTTACATATGAAAACTTGCCAGGCCTGGATTTGTAGAAAGGAAAAAAGGGAAGAGTTTAGTGTGCTGACAGACTGCCATTTAATTTTCTTTAATAACATGCACTTGGTGCTTTACTTAAGGCTGAGTTACTTAAGGAGCTGGGAATCTTCACACTGATTGTGCAAATCCTTTGAAAAGCAAATTCTTGTTTACCTATTTCATCTGTACATAGATAATGGAAGTGAATATTTATATAAACTGTTGTGTAAAGATTCTCAACTGCTTTAATAGATCAGCTCAACTCTTTGGATGTACACTGGTGTCAATCCCCCTGTCCCACTGGGCTGCCAAGCATAGATACTGTCACAGGGAAGCTGGTCACGTGCTTCTTTATATACTCAGAAACAGCTTATATTTCTCCTAGCATCAAGCTCTGAGGAGCTGCTAGGGAGTGTAGATAACGTGATTACGTGTGGTCATGGAAAGAGAAATCTCCGGAGACACTCACCCTGATTTACTGATGGAGAAGGGCATGTTCCTTTCCAAAGTGAATTCTTACTTAGAAAATTGGATTTTCACTTATTTTAGGGTATATGTTGAAACGTCACTTTGCAAACAATAACTTAAATTATTTGGAACCTTTAAAAAAATAATTCACTGCCAGCCCAGCCCCTCTCTTTTATCCAGCTGTCCTACACATTGTACATGTTTGTTGAAAACAAGTCTTCTAAAGAAGTTTTTTTTTCAGATCTCTTCTGGCCAGTCACATGACTCCCAGCAGCTCTCCTACTCTGATGATCTATGGGCTACAGTGGGAGGGGTCGAGATCTCCCTCTGGCCTCAGCCAAGAAGGTCAAGTGAGCCCCTCCCGCTCTTGTCATTGGATAGGAAGGAGAGCGGCCCGGAGTCATGTGACCAGCCATCTGAAAAAAAGTATTTAGAGGCATAATTTTTAACAAGCATGTACACAGTGTTTTATGGATGGATAAGAGAGAGTCCCTTACACTTACTATGCTAGTGACAGCGGCAGGAGGGGGGAGAGTGGAGATGTCTCACACACAGGAGCTGACAGGCAGGGAGGGAAGTGGAGAGAGGAGATCAGCAAATGATGGAGGCACATAAACTGACCACGATAATTAAGGCTCTAGTAGCCATGATTACTGTGGTCAGCAAACAGAGGGGGACACAGGAACAGGCAGGATCAACCAGGTTTTTTATAGTTTACAGAGGGATGGGTTAGACAGCAGAAGCATTCTGCTGTCTAACCTGCTCTAAGGGAACAGGGTCAAAATTTTTTTTTTTTTTTTTTGTAGGGTTACAACCACTTTAATCATGTGCAAAGAAAAAGTTAATTTTCACTTTGTTTTAATATATTTCCTTAGGATAAGTACAAGTTTACCTTGAAAGTGAACATGTTTTTCTTTTTAATAAATCAGTGGGTTTCATTTATTAAAGACAAATAGACTGTTCACTCTGCAAAGTGGTGTTGCACTCTGGAAGGGAAATTTCCCCAGAGATTAGTGAATGTAGTAAAGCTTCACATTGCAAAGATTACCCAATTATGTGCAAGTGAAATTAAAATAAGGTATTTTTGATTGCACATAAATGGATAATGTAAGTCATCAGAGCTTCACCTCATTCACTAAGCACTGAGAATAATTCCCTTTCCCAAGCGCAAATGTACTTGCAAACTGAACTGTCTATTTGTCTAGTACATCAACCCTAGTGTCTCTGGAAACGTTTCCTCCCACAGCCCCCATATACCTTCTACCTCCATAATGTAAAGCGCTGCGCAAACTGTTGGTGCTATATAAATCCTGTATAATAAAAATAATAATAATAATAATACTACAATGCATTACATGTATTTGTAATATTGGAAGTGGAGGCAGCACACATATCTGTGGTAAGGGAAATGTAACTGCAAAACAAGCTTAGGAGGCATGTCAATTAATTCTGACCCTTGAAGAAGCCTTTGGTCAAACATATCTTTTACAATCAAGGCCAAGTGTTAATGGCTCTAGCACTGAATTAGAAATGTGTTAATACAATATATAGCACTCCCCTGACAACTGAAGAAGTACAGCTACAGTGGTGTATTTCCAAGCTATTCAGATATCTAAAAGGATTTACTGTTTCATGGTTAAAAATATGATCACCACTCCTAACTAAAACTATACTGATTATCATGGTACATTTACCCTTATTGTTTAATGGTTATATGATACTGCCTTACCTAGAACATAACAATATCCAGTACATCAGCTTTGATTTAAACACTTTATTTATTTTTTTAACAGGAAGAATAGTTTATAAGACATATTTGTATATTCTTTGTTTCCAATCTGCCCCCATGTCCGCAGACCCCCACAACCACCGACCAGATTTGTGGGCTTCCCATCAACATGGGACAAGGTGCCTTGGGGGGCCTTCTATGGTTCAGGTGGTGGGGGCACTCGCTCATCCCCTCCCTTTCCTGACCTGTCGGTCTGCATGCCCAGATAAGGGACTGGTATGTATTTTTGGGGGGACCCCATGCCATTTTTATTTTTAATTTAGGCATGGGGGGTTGCCTCAAAATCCAAACCAGACCCGAATGCCGTGGTATGGGTTGAGGGGGGACCCGATGCCATATTTTTCACAACTTTTTAATTGTCTGCAATTCTTTTTTTTACATTTTAATGTCAGCGGTGAACCCCGCTAACAGCTCATGATTCATCGGTTGTTAAGGACGCAGCAGCCGCCTGTTCCTTAACAACCATGTTGTTTAGTGGTTGTTAAGGACACAGGCGTCCGCCCGCTTCTTAAAAACGTATATTTATTAATGTTAATAAATTTGCCGGCTAGTGTCAGGCATTAAATTGCCGCATATTTTCACTACAAAAATACTGCAAAACTTTAAAAAATAACTCATATGTTATTTTAGTAGTTTTTTTGTGAATGCCAAAAAGTTTTTTGAAAAATGCTGAGCAGTATTATACTGCATATTTTAAGGGGAACAATACCCCTTTTTGAATAGACCAATATGCCATGCAGTCATGTTACTTAAATTGGTAATAAACTCAAAACCCCAAATTTTATATATTACAGCTTACCAATCATTACATGTGGTGGCTTCCTGTTTTCACCTGGCGATCCATCCAGTAACACACCTTCTGTTTTGAAGGCAACAAAGCAGCATTGTCAGTCTAGGGAGGGGTAATGTTAGAATCACTAGTAGATTTGTAAACACTAAACACATTGAAGCCAAACTCCAGCTAACACTTTATAACTGTTACAGACAAAGTTTTGTTCCTTTTGGGATAAAAGTTTTACATAAACAAACAAAAGCTGACCACTGTAAGCACCCTTGGCAGTGTTAAAGGGGCTGTCTCAACACTCTAACTGCTACATCTGCAGGACAGAAAGAAAGAAAGAAAGAAAGAAAGAAAGAAAGAAAGAAAGAAAGAAAGAAAGAAAGAAAGAAAGAAAGAAAGAAAGAAAGAAAGAAAGAAAGAAAGAAAGAAAGAAAGCTTAAAAAAGAAAATGAAGAATGCTGCCATCATATCTAAGAATTTGTAAGCTGTAATATAATACATTATTGCTTTTGGGTTTAATATTGCTTTAATTCCTGCATAGATGTATACTATTTAGCATATACATCAAGCATGTATTTCAGTTCATACACTTTTTTTGTCTAATTCTTCTGTGTTGCTAAATGTTTTTAAAAAGATAGAACATTTGTACTTTGCAATTACAATATAATAATCAGACAATTGGTCAGCTGAAAGTCTTCATCTTGGAAGAAGTTCACATTTTGATCCATACCCAGAAAGAAGGAGTATTTACCAAAGGCCACAATGAAGCAATCACATGCTTGGAAGGTGATTATCAGAGAATGGGGGTGCTAAGTAACAGTCTTATTAAATGTATACTGAGAAGCAGTTTTATTATACAGTAGAAAGATAAAAAGGAGAAGAAAAAACAAAAAATAGTTACATAATAAGTCTGGTTGAAAAAAAAACAAGTTGATCGAATTCAATCAATAAAAAGGGAAAATTGTGTATACAATCCTACAGCATATACACAATCCCCTACCCACAGTTGACATGTTCACAGCTCTTACTGTGAAGAAGCCTTTTTGCATTTGGAGATTGGGCAGTTATTTAGGAAAGATAAATCCACTTTGCACTGAAAGTTTGAAGTGCACTGGTAGTGCAAATTGGATTTGCCTTTAGTAAATAACCCCCTAAATCTCTTTTCCTCCAGACGTCAAGAGTGCCCCCTTGTCCTCTGAGATGACCTTAAAGTGAATAAGGCCTGGTACACACGACCGAGAAACTCGTTGGGAAAGACACATCATTTTGCTCGACGAGTTCCTTGTTAGGCTTGTCGAGAAACTTGACAAGCTGTCTTTGCGTACACACTGTCAAGACCAAATCTCCTCGTTCTCAAACGCGGTGACGTACAACAAATACGACGGCAGGGGAAGTTCAATTCCACTGGCACAACCCTTGGGGCTGCTTTTGCTAATCTCATGTTACTGCGTGTTAGGTAAAAGTTTGGTAAGAGACATTTACACTTTTCAGTCTGTCACATCATGACAAATGTGCTATTTTCATTACAAACGCTACTTTTACCGAAGATGCGCAGGTTTCTAAGCATACACACCAACGTGTTTCTCGTCGAAAACCAGCCCGACGAGGAACACGACGGGGAAATTAAGACTCCCGTCGAGGAAAAAGAGAACTTGCTGTCTTTTTTCCTCGTCGAGTTCCTCGACAGTTTTCTCGATGAAAAGCATACACACGACCGGTTTCCTCACCAAAAAAAGCTCTCCCACCAAGTTTCTTGATGGATTCTGTCGAGGAAACCGGTTGTGTGTACGCGGCCTATATCATAAAGGCCTTCTGCACTGTATGTCTAGCTCCTGGAGGTGCCAAGAGACCTTCTATTAGGTTTCCCTAGGTTTTACAACATGTTGGTATATATAACGTTTTTGTGAGAATTTTTTCACATTCAAATTAATAAATGTTGTTTGTGGTGATGCACTTGCCCGGTGCCATTTTCTTATTCTTTCTGTATATGTATTCAAGATTACTATAATCTGAAGTAGGTTGCAAGGCTGTGAGTGGATTTTTAGGCAAAGAATTGATTTGATAGGTATGCAAGCCTTTGCAAGATCTTTACCATGTTTATGATAGAATTATCATATCAATTATCATATCAATTCAAGGTATTAATCATAATGCTTTCATCGAGTAAGAAAGTATGATTTCCCCTGTGATGCAAAACTAGATAGTCATCTAGGGGAAGAGAGGGATGGTTTGCTTCACTTTGGACCAAAACTGTAGAACTGATGATAGTTTGTCTTTTTTTAACAAGATAACTTGAAACAACTATGATACTATAAATGACATCATCTTATTACCTAGATAAGGCGACGTCCATCACAGCTATTTTTTTATATAACATATAGTAGAAGGGTGTTGGACTGTGTTAGGCATGAACAGAAGCACTGAAATAAAGAGTCACTGACAGCTTTTGTTAGCTGAGTAAATTATACTGCCGGTTTTTGGTAATTTAGATCTCTTCTTCCAGCACCTGATTTGTATTGAAAGCTTGCAGTTTTAATCTGAAATTAGATAATGGAAGAATATAAAATACTTAATTCATCTCTGTGAAATAAATACATTTATTGGCTACCATTGTTATAGAATTGTGTCCCGTTCGGGAGATTGTCCCAGTGATATCACAGAAAGTAAGAGGAAATCCTCTATTAGACAACTGCCACTAAAATATGTGTCCATATTGGATGATTTCTCCTCTATTCATTAAAAACTGTAGAATGTTCACATCTGTTGACACATCAGAGCAAATGTCTTAAGCATCTCACAGATAACTCTTTTTTTTTCTTTTTTTAACCGATTAGCGACCAGCGCACAATGATATATGTCGCCAGAATCGCACAGTTAGGCAAATGGGCGTACCTGTACGTCCCTTTAAATTTGCCGCCTAGCATGCCTTGTGATTGCGCCCGCGGGGTCCCAGGAACTCGATTTTCCCGGGCGGCTCGCGATTGCGGATGGCAAAGGCATAACAGGGGGATGCCTTTTTAAACAAGGCATTTCCCTGTTCTGCCTAGTGACATGTCACTTTTTGAATGTTCCCTGTGATCGGGAACAGTGATCAGTGATGTGTCACTGGTAGTTTCTCCCCCTAACAGTTAGAATCACTCCCTAGGACACACTTAACTTCAGCGCAACCTAGTGGTTAACACCTTCACTGCCAGTGTAATTTTTACACTAATCAGTGCCTTTTTATAATACTGATCGCTGTAAAAATGACAATGGTCCAAAAAATGTGTCAAAAGTGTCCGATGTGTCCGCCATAAAGTCGCAGTCATGATAAAAACCTCAGATTGCCTCCATTACTAGTAAAAAAAATTACAATAAAAATGCCATAAAACTAATCCCCTATTTTGTAGACGCTATAACCTTTGCAAAAACCAACCAATTTACGCTTATTGTGATTTTTTTTGCCAAAAATATGTAGAAGAATACATATCGGCCTAAACTGATAAAAAATACCTTTTTTTTAAACAATTGGGGGTATTTATTATAGCAAAAAGTACAAAATATTGCTAAGTTCTTTTGTCGCTCTATTTTTGTTTATAACGCAAAAAATAAAAACCGCAGTGGTGATTAAATACCACAAAAAAAGAGCTCTATATATATCTGTGGGGAAAAAAAAGGACCTCAGTTTTGTTTGGGAGCCACTTTGCACAACCGCGCAATTGTCAGTTAAAGCGACACAGTGCCGAATCGCAAAAAGTGCTCTGGTCTTTGGCCAGCCAAATGGTCCGGGGCTTAAGTGGATCAGGGAACCCTTCCCACTAAACTATTGTATTGTATAGTGAGGAGACTACCTTTTTCATCATAATACACTGATCAGCACTGCTGGATATAACCTGTGATGCTGATCAAGCTGGGAAAATCCAGCAGGCTGGTTGTACAGAAGTCGATCGAAAGATCGGCATCTGTACAACCAGTCTGCTCATACTTGGATCAAAATTCGGCCAGTCCCTGCTGAACCTGCTGAAATTCGACTCATGTATGGCTGTCTTCAGATGTCAGGATTCAGGGAGATTCCTATGCAATTGCTTTGAGAATGCCCTGATGTCCAGAGTAGTGGGCTGGTATTGTTTGAAGAGTAGCACAGTTTTATAACAAAATAAATAATATAAAAAAAAACTGTGTATGAGAGATTTGCACACAGATTGGTAATCATTTGAAGATATCTTCCAGCCATGGTTTACCATGATCTAATCCTGGTAGATTAATTTGCTTACCTTATGAACAGCTGAAGCACCTTAAGTTATATCCACTAACATTACATACATGCTAGTATGTAATGAAGTGAACATTCATTATAGGAAACAAACTTTTTGTGGCTTAAATCAAATTAAATATTTGAGACATAGGTTAGGCTATTGTTGAAACTCTAGAACAGGTGAAAATGAAGTAAAAGGTCCATAAAGGGTACCTCCATGAAGGTGATAAAATAGGGAAGTAAGCCAAAAATAAGAGAAGCTTCGAGTGTGTAACAATATTAAAATATATTTTTTATAAATTAATTGTTTATATTCAAATAATTTTGGCATAATATATTTAATTAAATATGAACTTTCTGAAGTGGTTGTATTTTAGAGTCAGCTACACAGTTAAAGACTAATCCTGGAATTTGAATACACCTGTATTGAATTGAATCGTATGCAGCATAAAGGTGTACACTTTGTGTGTGATATTTATTCAGTTGATGAGAAAAATCTGTCTCACTATATCCCCAGATAAATTCTTTTTTTCATAAATAGACCCTTTATATATGTCTCTCTCTCTTCATACAATAGGCATGAAATTTGCCTTTACTATACTTATATAATGAATGGGCTTCTCCAAGCATAAAGTCAATGGAATTGGAGTTTTAACATGTTTTGTGAAGTCACAAAGGAAATATGCTGCTGTGCTGTATCGAAGTTCACCTTTAATTATATTTTCACCTTTGATAATATGAACTCTTTTATAGCATACATTTTATCATACAATTAAACTGTATATCAGATATGTCATATATTTTGTTACTACACATTACCACAAATGAAAGGGACCAGATATAAATAGACTAAGATACTGTAAGTGTTTTGGTGACTATGTTACAATTTAATCATAACAGAATTTTCAAGGACTTTAACAGATTCCTACCTCAATCTCTTATGGAGATTTTAAAAACAATGGGCCAGATTCACAGATCGATTACGCCGGCGTTACAGGAGATGCGCGGCGCAAGTCTAAATTTGCGCATGCGTTTCGATGCGCCGCATCCCCAAAACGAGATATGCAAGAAATCTACTTTTTTTTTGACCGGCATAATTTTGATAGACCGGCGTATCCGTCCGCGCAAAACTGCGCTAGACACACCATTGATTTGCTATTCAAATATGCAAATGAGGGAGTTACGGGGATCCACAAAAGAACGTTGGTGCAGTGCAGGCTACACGCTGTGCGCAACAGCTGCACGTCCTGTCTAAAATTAGACCATATAATAGGTGGCATAAAATTAGACAATCCGTCTACATGTCAGCTAAAGCAACACAGTTAGTGAGGAGCTGAGCAGTCACACTTGCTGCCCAACAAACTGTATGCCAACATGCCAGTGGCATCCATGCTCATAGCTATACTACTGACTTTAGATGAGCAAAGAAAGAGGAGGGCACGGAGGAGGGCACGGGAGAGGATTTTTTTTTTTTTTTCAAAAAAAAAATTCTTTGCTTTTATAAACATTTTTACAAAAAATATACATACATATATACATCAATACATAACATACATACAAATTACAATCACGGTCTCACTATCTTTCAATAGCCCTTTAAAACCTTGATGGATATAATAATCTAATCTGATACAAGCCCCTCACTCTATACTTGATATATCACACACGCATAGACATCTTTGGCATGAGTGATTCTGAGGTGTCTCGCATCTTCAGATTCACCCCTCATGCCATCCTGGAATTAACCACAAACCTGCAGGAGGACATCACCAGCCCAACACATGACACCACCCATGACACCCATGACAGCTACATATACAATCCTAGCCCCATCCCCACAGATTTCAAAAAGAACATGTATGGGGACAGCTGGCTGGTTGGTGAGTGACATGGGTGGCAGGCATGACTGTCCCCCCCATGATGCTGAAATCACAAGGGGCACATGCACTACTAACATCCTCCTGTCTTATCCCTTCAGGGTGACTCTGCATATGCACTGGGACCCCATCTCATGACTCCTATATAGAACCCCCCATGGTACCCTGTTGTATTCCCCAAACTTTGTATGCCAGATCATTGGTGCATGTTGCATGCTGCACAACTTCGCAGTGAGAAAGGGCCTGGAGATTGACATAAGTGATGACCTGACCCCTGAACCAGACAATCCCCCCCCCTAACCGAGGCTACCCCGTCTTCTGAGGGAAGAGCGGCCAGGAGCCAGCTCACATTAGGCATCTTTGCACTTTAAACACACACATTAATCATGGCACAATGAGAATGCATGCATGCACACCACTGTGGTCCCTAGCACAGACACATCACATCCTCATCACATTGTATTGGCACAAGCCCACCATGCAGGACTTGTGAGCAGCAACGCCATGCCACGGCTCCAATTATGTCACTGTACATTCATACACCATTCACACGGACCTGGGGATCACTTCTTCACCACAAATGAGGGTGACACCCCTTTTCCGGCAGCAATGTCACCCCCACATTACAAAATCATTCACAAACAGAACCAAAAAAAAAATTGACCAGCAAAAATAAAAAATGGCCAGCAAAAATATAATTTAAAAAAAATAACAACAAAGAAAACACATAAAAGACAAAAATCACTCTGCAAAACAGTCCCCAAATATCTCAAAGACATGTCACAAACAAACAAAGAAAAGCTAATAAACAACAGAACAAAGGCACCTTGCTGTATAGGAAGGGATACAAAGGGATGTACTTTTGCAAAGGAAGGGCGTTTCTCTCTGTCTATTTAAGCTGTCTGCGTAGTTCACTAAGTTGCCCGGGTCCACTTCCAATTTCACTGATTGCGCCGTTCCCGAGTTGTGAGCATGCGCACAGAGGTGCTGACCATGGTCTGCTTCATGTGCGCATGCGTAAAGCCGGCCGGCCCTTCATTTGCATGGTGTCACGGCTCATTTCAATGAAACACACCCATGTCCTTCCAAATTTGAATTACTCCGCCTTACGCCTCGGAATTAACGTTACTCCGGCGCTAAATTCTGCGCAAATACTACGAGGATACAGTGATTGCGCCTCTACATTGCGCCGGTCTAACGTAAAGGAGGTGCGCTACGCTGGTCAAAAAATGCGCCAATGTACGTGAATCTGGCCCAATATTTCTGCACTGAACAGCTTACATTTCGGTTCTGCAGGATTATAAAGTCAATGGAAAGATTGTCAATTAGTGAAATAAACCAGCCACATGTTATTTCCCTGACCAATGTCTCATCTACCTCTTGTAGGTAGAGATAGCTCCTGATGAAGCAAAACAGCGAAACGTGTTGACTCACAGGGGCTTACTGCTGTCCATTTGGTGTCAACCTTATGTTCAAATCATAGTTTTATGTATCTTTCTGTGTTCAGTGTATATTTTTTTTTAAACTTTCTATACTTGATCTGTTTGTGAGCGATTTGTAATTAATAAAATAATGTTTTTTATTATACTCTCGTCCATCTTGCCTACAAAGTCCGACCCAGAGTCTTTGAGTCTTCATTTTTTCACAAACTCGATCCTATACGGATGTGGCTTTAGATTTCCTTTCATACCCCCCCCCCCCCCAAGTTTGTTAAAAAATACATTTGGTTTTATTATTAATTACTTCCAGTCTAGATGCCCCCCCCCTTATTTAAATCACCCTGTCTATGGTTAAAGGATATGATCACCTTTTGGAACGTGTTACATGTTACACCCATGTTTGAGCACAGCACAGCTTCGGGGGTTCAAACTGTTTGCTTGATGCCAGAAAGTCCAAGAAGCAACAGGAAAAGTGTGGTACCTGATTCTTGTGACCATTAGCTTGGATGATGGTACGCCTAAGCCATGGAAAAATAGTGGAACGAGGAGCTGGATTCCCTTTTTGTGGACAAGAAGGAATGACAAAAAAGAGAATCAGTTTTTCTAATGGATGTAGCGGTTGTGATGTAAACTTGCACTGTCTGAAATAACACAATTGAGGCACATCTCTTTCTAGTGAACTGGAGACAGACAGTGGGACAGAAGAACACTGTTGAAAGGTGAGGTGAAAGTTTAAGAGTGCCTTAGGAGGGGAGAAAGCTCTAGGCCTCAATACTGACCCTTGACGGTATTAAGGACTAATTGCTGTTCTAGGCCATTTGCTAAAACAGGCCAAAATTAGTCCCACAGAGAACTTCCTGTGATGAATTCTTTTTTCCTCCCTATCAAGTGCAATATGCTTTATACTGTATGTGAGATGAGTAGACTTGCTGTCTTTAAGTATCATGAAGATCAATTAATGGGGCTTGGTTCACATATGAGCTGCATTCGTCACACAGCAGGGGTCCAGTGCGTGCTGGTTCACTGCTTCAGGTCCAATTTTAGCCCAAATTTGAACCTGAAATGGACCAAAAAAGCACACCTTTTTTCTGCAAAAAGCACTGGACCTGCTGCAGAGATATGTGAACCGGCTTCATAGAGAGACAGTCACATTCTCCTGCTATGCAAATTGGATGTTGGGAAACCCACATCCAATTCAAATAGGTGTGAACCCAGCCTCAGAGATGCCACTGTTCTTAAAAACCTAGGCCTAAACATCCACCCTGTTAAAGCAAGGGGCCAAGAAGCAGGGTTGTAAACCGATCCTTTGCACAAGTGATCTGGACACTTTGAAGGAGTCCATGGGGCATCTATTATTATTACTATACTACAGGATTTATATAGCACCAACAGATTGCACAGTGCTTTACAATATGAGGGCAGACAGCACAGCTACACTATAATTCAATACAGGAGGCATCAGGGGGCCCTGCTCGTTAGAACAATCTAGAAGGGAGGGTCAAGTGAAACTGTGGGGGTGGATGAGCTGATGGAAAAAAAATTAAATACAGTTGTTAGGTGTGGGTAGGATGGGCTTCTCTGAATAAGAGGGTTTTCAGAGATCATCAGAAAGCTAATTGAGTAGGAGATAATCGGACAGTTTGGGGTAAGGAGTTCCATAGGATGGAAAAGGCTCTGGAAAAGTCCTGGAGGTGAGCATGGGAGGAGGTGACAAAGGAGCTAGACAGCAGGAGGTCCTGAGATGAATGAAGAGAATGATTAGGTTGGTATTTGTAGACAAGGTTAGTGATGTAACTGGGGGGGTGGGGGGAGATGACCAGGAAGTGAATTAAGAGATTTGTTGTGGATGATGTGAATGTTTAAGATGTTGAGGAGGTTGAGGCAGCAAGATTTGAACAGGGATTGAACATGGGGCTGAAAGGAGAGTTTAGAATCCAGCACTACACCTAGGACCTTGGCATGTGGCAATGGGCTTATAGATGTTGTGCCATCGATTTTAAAAGAGAGACCAGGGGAAGGGGCACATGGGGGATGAAAAATCTATTAGGAGTTTTCTCAGGCTGAAGAGCTAAATTTACCTGGGCCAGCCTGTACCTGTTGACAAACCTATTTAGTTTATTATTGAACATGAGTCAAGAGGTCCACATTTGACACAAGTCCTGGAGCACCTCCAAGTGTAGGGACCATTCCCCTGGGTCAGGGCACTGCTGGCTGAGAAAGTTTGTCTGCCAGCTGTCCATGCCTGGAATATACATTACTTGTAGCCCCTGGTAACCATGCTTATTTTTTTTTTTAAAGTTCAAATAAAGTATTCAATGCTTGTTAATATAAAATTCAAAATCTTCAAATCTGTGTCTCACGCTTATCTTCTGTGAGAATTAATCACCTCTTGATGCACACACCACCAACACTACCAATATCTCCCCTATGCTTTAACCTAAAATAATTAGGTCAAATTGCACCTATCTCTTTAGGAGAAAATATACCTTGATGTAACATACAGCTGTTGATCCCCTCACAGTTTCATTGGACAATATATGCAATCCCAAAATTCCAGAGGTAGCGCTCAGAAATAAAGACATTTTAAACCATCATAGTGCTGTATTACACCACAAATGTATTCAGAAACAAAAATAAAAATGCACTCACATAAGTATGTGCGCAAAGACTGGTGCAATGCAGATATGAACCATTCACATTTCCTTAGGCCACCACGGGAGGAGATATAGATAGAGGCCACAGCTTGGGGATATACAATATTCAACATGTACATATTCTAATTATTGTCCCCTTTAAAACTAGGGTCGGCTGTGTGTGGCTAACAGTATTCCGTAGCATTACCTTCCACCCTACTCCAAGATTGCATCCTACGTCAAAGGCTCTGCCCTGGACACCTGAAATATCTGATTAAAATCAGATTAGGGAATCAAAGACAATATCTCACCAGAGGTGTGGATTTATATAAACTAGCTCATTTATTAAAGAGAGGGCAGCTTTTTAATTATAACAAAAACAAATAAAATATACACATGTGTATATGTATATCAATGTTTTTCACTATTAAGAAGAATCAAAAAATGCCAAAAGAAAACAGAAACACAGAAATATGTAGCACTGTCTATGTTTTCATTTCAAAAGTGGAAACAAAACCCGAAACACCCCTCCTAACACTGTCACCTAGTTACCTTTGTTTCTTTACCCTAAGTCAATGCCGTCCACATGCCACCTCACCTCCCCACCAACCATAGTACATTAGCTCCTCTGCCACCCCACATCCTTCCTCTGCCACAAGAGCATTCCCCTTTTCCAATTCACTTTAACTCTCCGTATACTTCCTATTCACCTCCCAACTGCAGCACATCTCTCACTAGCCACCCAAATCCTGATCACAGTGCATCCCCTCTAGGCCACCCAACATCCCCCCACCTTCACTGCGTTCCTCCCGTCAACTTCCCAACACACTCCAGGTCACAGCACATCTCTTCCAACAACATTATCCATCATTCACAGTGCATCCCTTCTAGGCCACCCAACACCCCCCCACCTTAACTGCATTCCTCCCACCAACTTCCCAACACACTCCAGGTCACAGCACATCCCTCCCAACAACATTATCCATCATTCACAGTGCATCCAACCCTGGCTACCTCACACATTTCCTTTCCTAGTCATTTTTGGTATTCCTCTTACATCTCTCCCTAGGAATCAAAATACACCCCCAACACTCACAGTTCCTTTCTCCACCTTCTTCTGCCCCCCAATGCCTGAACATCAGCTCTAACAATTATCTCTGCTCCACAAACTTGTCTATTCTGCAACTGTCACACTTTTATTAGCATACTGTATGTAATAAAAAAAATCAGAAACACAGTATTATGCTTATACTTAGAAACAATGTTTAGCGCCTCACTAGTCTTACCGTTTTTAGATATTATTTCAGCTATACAACTTCTTAGTCTATTATTGTTGACTTCAAATTTCCAATATATGGATCTAATCACTGGCTTTAAAAGCTACCCTTTTCATAATTACACCTTTTAATTTCTTATAAGTGCAGCTTATGCTATAGAATTGAAGATGCTTATACAACGTTCTTTGCCCCTTTTGACACTCAATCATTTAAATGGTTTGTAAGATACTTAATTACAAAATGCCATGATCACTATTCATCTCATCATTTGATATTTAATGTCAAGTGAATTGCTTCCCTGGAGTGTAGTGTGTTTCACAGATCAATAATTTTAGTTGGAACATGAAGAAGATTTTTTTTAAACCACTCAAACATATAGAGAAAACTAGCACCCAAGTATTGCAGCGTAGTAGCATCATAACATTTGTTGAAACTGTCACTTTTAGGAAAAAAATCAATAAAGCATAATAAAATAAAAAGGGTCTCTAAAACTAACTACTGAGTTTATAATGAACGTGTCCAAGTTACAATGAATTGTTGAACAAGTAAAGGGGGAGGGTGGGAATGGGGGAATAGTTGCTGAGGCTAAACCCAGAACAAAACCGCCCAATTGATATATGGACTATCTCGGTACTGATGAGTCACAGTAAACAATAATAGGTAAAAAATATATATTTATTAAAATTAAAATGTTGCATTGAACAATAATGTACATCAAAAGATTGGTCGGATTCTCGACCAGTTTCGCGGGGGACCCGCTTCTTCAGGAGAACCAATCTAAGGGACAATAATGCAATAAGAATAATAAAATACATATAATGTAGTTCAGCAATAAATTAAATAATGCATAACAATAAAGGTTTTACCCAATGTGTAACGAAGCAGGCGCGTAGCCAAGTCTGCCCAGGTAATTTCCCCCCTGCGGCGGACATGGGGGATGGTGCGTTGATCTCTAAATAAATACATTGCATACACTATATTAGGGGGGCCCAGTGCGTGAATACAAATCAGAGTGGGGAAGGAAAGGAGGGGGAGGGAGAGAAATAGGGGGAAGGGGAGAAAAGGGGGGGAGGGGAGAAGAAGGGGGGGAAGAGCAGGGAAAGGGGAGGGGGAAAGAGGGGGAGGGAAGGGCAAAAGAGAAAGGGAGGGGGAAGGGGAAGGGGGAGAGAAAGAAGAGGAGGAAAGGAAGGAAAGAAGAGGGGGAGGGGAAAAGAGGACAGAAAGGAAAATAAAGAAGGGGAGGAGGGGAAGGAAAGGGAGGGGGGAGGAGGGGAAGGAACGGGAGGGGGGAAGGAAGGGAACGGGAGGGGGAAGGAAGGGAACGGGAGGGGGGAAGGGAGAAAGAAAGAAAGAGAACATTCCCGATGGTGAGGGAACAGGTAGGCTGGCAATGGACAAGGCAGGAGCTGTTCCAAACTTATGGGGGGGTCATTGGGGAGCAGGGTCCGGTCCACTATGGAGGTATCCACATAGGCGACAGGATATGCAGGATATTGCATGGACTGAGGGTAAAGGGTCCCCACTATAACGTCGGTGGGGGCCTGGCTAAAATGTTTTGCTGGAACTTAACCTAAGCAAGATCCGCGCTGGCTCATCCATGGGCCGAGGCCCGGTAAATGAGCTCCCTAACCAGGGCACGCCCTGACGCTGTCAGAACGGCGATGTCTCCGGGTCTGCTTCCCCACACTGTGCAGGTGCGCGATCCGCGATACTGCACATGTGTGGTCAAACCAGACCAGAGGTTCCTCCCCCTTCTCCCCTTCTTTCTTTTCCTTTCTGTCCTTCTTTCCCCTCCCCTCTTCTTTCCTTCTTTTCCTCCTCTTCTCTCTCTTCTCTTTCTCTTCCCCTTCCCTCCTCCCTTTCTCTTTTGCCCTTCCCTCCCCCTCTTTCCCCCTTCCCTTTCCATGCTCTTCCCCCCTTCTTCTCTCCTTTTTTTTCCCTTCCCTCCCTCCCCCCCGACATCAGTTTGTCATATTCCCGCAACTTGTGTCAAAATATAAAATATTCCATGGACTCGACATGTCTCTCAGCAAATAGCTTGGGGTGTCTACTTTCCAAAATGGGGTCATTTGGGGGGGGGTTTGTGCTATTTTGCCATTTTATGGCCTTCAAAACTGTCAGGCCCCGTACACACGACCGAGTTTCTCGGCAGAATCCAGCCAGAGGCTCGCTGGGATCCATATTCTGCCGAGAAGCTCGATCGTGTGTACACTTTCGTCGAGCGTCCCGTCGGGAAGCTCGTCGAGCCAAAATAGAGAGCAGGTTCTCTATTTGCTCGACGGGCCATTGGGACTAATGGCTCGACATCTTTTTTGACAGCCTGGTCGATGAACTCGACGGCCGGCCGAGAACCTCGTTGGGCAGAACGATGGGTTTAGCCCGACGAGGTTCTCGGTCGTGTGTATGGGGCCTGATAGGTAGTGAGGAGTGAAATCAAAAATTTGCGCCCTTAGAAATGCTGAAGGCGGTGCTTGGTTTTTGGGGCCCCATACGTGGCTAGGCTCCTATAAAGTCCCAAACATGTGGTATCCCCGTACTCAGGAGAAGCAGCAGAATGTATTTTGGGGTGCAATTCCACATATAACCATGGCATGTGTGAGCAATATATCATTTAGTGACAACTTTTTTATAATTTTTTTTTTGTCATTATTAAATCACTTGGGGCAAAAAATAAAACATTTTCAATGGACTCAACATGCCTCTCAGCAGTTTCCTTGGGGTGTCTACTTTCCAAAATTGGGTAATTTGGGGGGTTTTGTACTGCCCTGCCATTTTAGCACCTCAAGAAATGAGATAGGCAGTCATAAAATAAAAGCTGTGTAAATTCCAGAAAATGTACCCTAGATTGTAGACGCTATAACTTTTGCGAAAACCAATAAATATACGCTTATTGTGATTTTTTTTTACTAAAGACATGTGGCTGAATACATTTTGGCCTAAATGTTTTGTCTAAAATTTAGTTTATTCAATATTTTTTACTTTTTGTTATAAGAAAAATCCAGATTTTTCAAAATTTTGGGTCTTTTTACGTTTATATCGCAAAAAATAAAAATTGCAGAGGAAATCAAATACCATCAAAAGAAATCTCTATTTGTGGGAAGAAAAGGACGCAAATTTTGTTTCGGTACAACATTGCATGACCGCGCAATTACCAGTTAAAGCAGCGCAGTGCCAAATTGTAAAAACACCTTTGTCCTTTAGCTGCATATTGGTCCGGGGCTTAAGTGGTTAAGTAATGCTGGCACACTGAATTGGCACACTGCCTAAACAATGATCCTGGAAATTAGGACCTATTTGCTTCACCATTGACAAATACGTATAAAAAGATCTCAGCGGAAAAAAAATAAGTAAAAAAAAAAATGTTTTATCCCTCCCCTAATACATTGTACTTTTATAACGTATTTATACCATACTTGATGTAAGTCAATATGTAATAAATATCTATTTTGATAAGATATAGATAGATATACAGGCATACCCCACTTTTAAGTACACAATGGGGTTTATTTACTATCGATTGAGAGTGCAAAATCAGGCTCACTTCTGCATAGAAACCAATGAGCTTCCAGGTTTTATTACCAAAGCTTAATTGAACAAGCTGGGGTTAGAAGCTCATTGGTTTCTATGCAGAAGTGAGCCTTATTTTACACTCTCTATCGATAGTACATAAACCCCATTGTGTACTTAAAAGTGCCTGTATTTTCCATTTTCCCTCCATGTTTTCACCAATTTATAGGATAATAAAATAGACATTAAAAGACTAGAACAAAACTTGTGAGAACTGTCAAATGTACAGAATACAGAGAAAGAGATATTGTAATATGGTGTTATAAACATGAGACCTTTGAATTTTTTTTATTATATAATATAGAAAAGAATATTTAAAAACGAAATAGAGGGAAAAAAAAAATAATAATTTTGGAACCTTGTAAACAGACCTGTGGTTACATTATAATTGTAATACTATAAAGCCTGTTGGAAAATTGTTGGACATAAAAAATTTACTTTATAGGCATACCCATACAACTTATTGAAAATAATATATTTTATTTAAAGGAGTTGTAAAGGAAAAATGTGTTTGCCTAAAATTAATGTCTGCAAGGTAGACAGACAGAATAGTGTAATGATTCTGTTAAAAAAAAACAAGTAAATACCTATTAAATTCCTTCATCTATATCACCTCTGGCGTTCTAGTTTCTGTTCTCTCATTCACTTCCTGGTTTGGGGCACTCGTTCATGTAAGAACTACATTTCCGAGAATGCATTGTGGCACTCCGAGTAATTCACACCTCCTTGAAGTCTCTAACACGTAGAGAACGTCATGCTGCACAGATGTAGTTCCCAGGAGGGGGCGAGCACGTCACTGACCACCGCAGTAAAGCCTCTCTTCATGGTGGTAAGTAACAATCAGACAAGCAGGAAGTGAATAGAACAGAGAAGAAATAGAACAACTTCTGAGCAAAAACAACAATGAGGAAGTAAAAAGAGGAATGTCTGCAGGTAAAGGATGCTTATTATGAAAAAAAATGTTTTCCTTTACAACCCCTTTAAATATGGTTAAAACAGCATGTGCATACATATAATTAAAAACTTTCTAGTAGTTCATCTAAATAGCATTCATATCACCAATGATACTAATTGTTACCAATTATGTAGAGTAATAAAATATAGATTAAATATATGGATATTCCAAAGGTTTGATACGATTTGTGGTTGAGGCATGATAAAGTTAGCTCTACATGTTTCACGCATCAGCGCTTCTTCAGGAGCTTGAGAATAATGCTAGGATCAAGGTGGTATCAAAATTATAGACAGATAACATAGCATAAAAATCCCATGGCTATCCAGACATCTCAATCAATAATGAGAGAATATATATCAATAGGTCTGCATAGAAGTCTCAAAAATATCAAAACTAAGTGGCTAATGCACTCAAGCTTGACAGCGGTAATAGTAGCACGACTATTCAAATGACCAGAGTTATATACAGTTATAAGAAAACGGTTAAAAAGAGTAGATTATTTATGATGTATCATGATTAATAAGTATCCAATGGCCAAAACCAGGAGCCTCCTAGAGTCCAATAGCCTTCAAGCTACTATCAACCATAGTAGTAGCAAGTACAGCTGTCCATGAGTTCCAAACTAAGTTAGAAGCAATAATAATAATTCTGGAACCTTGTAAAAAAAAAAAAAACGGTGGTTACATTATAATTGTAATACTATATGAAGCCTGTGTTTTTGTATTCCTAAGCAGACAACTTGATATTAAATGTACTTATTATTTTCCTCATACAAGCACAAAATCAACATCTTGAAAAACATGTTAACATTCTGTTCTACATCTGAACAATCTCCATCCCCTGACTGACTAAAAGTGTTTAAATCAGCTCAGTGTATTATTTTGTGGCATCTTTATTTATTTACTTTTCCTTCAATAAAATGGTTCATTGACCATTCACATCTTCAGGAGAAAAGTTTCATTATGCTTTGTGTCAATTGTGTCAATCAGCATTACACCTACTGTGCTCCAAGATGAATTTAGAAGGCAGAAATCAACTAGGCACAAATGAATGAACAGACAAGATTTACTACAAAAGCAGTGATCAAAGCAAAGTCTCCTGGGATTCTGTAACAACTCAGTAAACTAAAATATTTCTTCAGTTATTGATACTAATACAGTTGAATAGTCAAAATGCAGCCACTGTTTTCCTTTACAGTAAACAGAATAATATTGAAAGTAAACATTACTATTTTACTAAATGTGCTGAAACAGACACCATTGAAACAGAGTTAATTAAAAAAATGATACAACTAATTTAGAGCTGGACATACATTTTACAATCGATTTGTACAATCTATGTTAAACATCCTCGATGTTTGCAAAAACAACCATTACTAAACAATCTCTTAAATCTGGTAGTACCTTGCAAAATATAGTTATTGCTAAATTGCTAAGAGACTCTAAATCAAGTTACATAAAAAAAAAGAACAGACCTTTAGACTGTAAATTCAAGATGTGACCATTTAAAGCCAAACTTTAGGCTTAAGCCAGCCATAGATGGATCGAAATTCAGCCGCTTCAGCAGGGACTGGTCGAATTTCAATCCATCTACAGCTGTTCTTGCTTGACAGAAGTCAATCTAACAATCGACTTCTGTCCAATGCTGTAAAAAAAAAAAAACAGAATTAGTGGGCTGCAGACAATCGGCTGCATCTCTGGCCAGTGTATTCTCACAGTGTAGGAGTCCCCAATGGTCAGAATACAACAGCCAGTTGGATTCCTCCATTTTAGGTATTTCTTGCACACTTTGGGATATAGGACATTTGATTAACGCCTACTATAAATGGCCCATTGCTTGTTTTTTTATCCCCCTTAGAGGAAAGCCATCTGGACAATTTGTGCCAGGCCACAATCTTTGCTGGCTTTTGGGGTCCAGCAGTAATTCTGATTATTATACACACTCGCTTATTATTGATGAGTCCTTTTAGGACAATCTTTCACGCTATCATCTATGGATAAGGCCCCCTCCAGTAGGCTGTTTTACATCCTTTTGGGAGCGCCCTTCTCCTCACTCCCCCCCCCCCCCCTTTTATGGTGCACTGTTCCATGGACTGGATACCTTGTGTTCCTTGGATGTTCTTTTAGCCATGTACCAATAACATCCCCTGAAGGAGCTTTTGGCGAAACGTGTAGGGATCCATTGGTGCTGATACTGTGATTCCAGTAGTTTGGCCTCCAGTCAGAAAGGATCTTCTTGGACTACATTTATACCATTCTATGGGCCATCTATGCGGTTTTCCATGTTCAGCCTCCCTATATACATATGGAACAGTGTACCAATAAGACATGTCTACGTACACTTTTTTTATCATATGTTTTAACCCCTTCCATACAGGGCATTTTCACCCCCTTCCTGCCCAGACCAATTTTTAGTTTTCAGCGCTGTTACACTTTGAATGACAATTGCGCGGTCAGGCAACACTGTACCCAAATTAAATCATTATGTTTTTTCCCCACACAAATAGAGCTTTCGTTTGGTGGTATTTGATCATCTCTGCGGTTTTTATTTTTTGCGCTATAAACAAAAGAAGAGCGACAATTTAAAAAAAAACACAATATTTTTTCCTTTTTATTTAATACATCTCACAATATTTTTTTTTAAAAAAACGTTTTTTCCCCTCAGTTTAGACCGATACGTATTCTACGTATTTTTGGTAAAAAAAACCCGCAATAATCGTATATTGATTGGTTTGCGCAAAAGTTATAGCGTCTACAAAATAGGTGATAGATTTATGGCATTTTTATTTTATTTTTTTTACTAGTAATGGCGGGGATCTGCGTTTTTTTTTTGTGACCGTGACGTTGCGGCGGACATATCGGACACTTTTGACACGTTTTTGGGACCATTCACATTTACACAGCGATTAGAGCTATAAAACTGCACTGATTACTGTGTAAACGTGACTGGCAGGGAAGGGGTTAACACTAGGGGGCGCTGAAGGGGTTAAAATGTGTCCTAAAGTATGTTCTAACTGTAGGAGGGAGGGGGACTCACAGGGGGAGGAGATCGATGTGTGTTCCTCTGTACTGGGAACACACATCAGTCTCCTCACCGCTGACAGGAGGTGGATCTGTGTGTTTACACACACAGATCCACACTCCTGACGTGATTGCCGGAAATCGCGGGTGCCCGGCGGCAACCACAGCCGTCGGGCACGCGCGCGGGATCGCGAGTGGTGCCGCGGCGCGCGCGCGGCCTAGAACGCCGTGAAGACAGGACGTTGTGCAACGTCCAGTCTCATCGGCGAGGGGATCACCATAACGTGATTCCCCTATGGGCTGGTAAGGAAGGGGTTAAACGTGATTCAATACATTTTGATATTTTATTATAATGTGAGACCATTTTCTTTCCTATTGGGATTATAGTAGCAACCTTAAAAGTCAGTTTTCTATTTTTCCCTTTTTTCTGTGCTTATGAATTTCTTCATCTTCTTTTCTTGTGTGAATAGGGCAAACCATTTTTTTTTTTCGATCAATCTATGGCTAACCTTAGGGTTCTCTCCCCCAGCAATGCCGACTTTTTTTTAAAACAAATTCTACATACGTGTATTTTTTTTCCCAATGTCTTTGGCCAAGTCGCGTAATGTCACAAGTCGTCTCCACTATTCAAGAATGAGTGGATTTGAAATGCTGTTGATAATCTTTATGTGGCCTCATTCCCTGCAGCATTCTCCTGTTAGTTCAGAGTGCAGATGGAGCCTTACACACTGGGTTCACCGAAAGGTGGTTGAATAATGCTGGGCAGAAAAGGAGTGGCACTGGATCGATAAGTTGGTGAGTCTGCCAAATTTGTAAAGACAACTGTCAATTTAATAATAATTAATTGTAAATATCCCCAAATCCCAAGATTTGTGTTAATTGAAGATAAAATATGACTTGAATATGCAGATGATTTACATACAATATACTAAAATCTCTTTGTGAGTTCACCACATATTCATTAGCCCTAAATGAAAGAATGTTCTTTCTTCAGCTTGTTGGATATTATTAGAGAATTTTGCTATTACCAAAACAAAATATGCCATATAAAACCCAACTTTTATCCTTTAGACAACAATTAGTAATCTCCTGGGGCTGTTCTAATGATTTACAAAAAGAACTTACCAAATCCATAGGGTAATGTCCATTCCTTCTAAATCAGTGGTTTACTAAGTACACCCAGCTTGACATGTAGTTGTATTTACAGTTCTTCATCATTGGGGCAGTAGTACATGGTGCTCTCTGCTACATATCAATGTGTTGCATAAAAGGGGCATTTCTGTGGTACCAATATATAATTCAATACCCCTGTGTCACTGGTAAATAACCAATAGCAAGTGAGTTGTGCTAACTACTATAGTGTTATCTTTGTTTATATAACACACCTGTGATTTAGGGAAGTGCCTAAAATGTGTAAAACACAAATGTAATCATGTTTGATGACATGAGAGCCAATTTAAAGTATTGATCTCATTATAAAGTACATGCTGTTAGCTCCTGTAACAAAATGACTGGACAGTTAATATATAACAGTTTCTGGAATATCTTGTGTCTTTTAAACCCCAGGGAGTACAAAATACAGCCATATGGGCAATTGGAACAACCTGTAGCCAAGGATAACCTTTTATGAGTATCACTTGAGTAATTACTGTCTAGGTCCATTCAACTGGAGTGATCTTTCTTTCCTGAGTAAGGAGAATTCTTACAAAATAACTTGCCATAAAAATAATAGAAAAAAATATGATCTATGGGATTGCAGTGCTTTAGAAAATAGTAATATTCTGTGTTGTAACAAAATAATTTATACACCAAAATACATTATTTGCTTGAGATTTAAGGTATCATTTGCATAACTTTTGATTGACCCGAATTGAGAAGAACACTGTTAAAATGACACTTGTAATTAGAATTTCCCTGTAACAGCCAGAGACTGACAGCTCCTCAAACTATTATTTGAGAATTGCTCACCATCACACAGAGTCAGATTAGCATTTCAACATTTAGCAATCCAATTTGCTCACAGCTGTCTTTTCTTCCTGTATTTTTGTGGTCTGTGTTTTGCTAAATTTTATTCTAAGCTAGTGGTGTATGTAACTAAGAGAGCATACGTGGCAAACATAGAAGCAGTTCTAGGTACCACTACACAAGAACAGCTCAATTCTTACATTGTGTAAATCAGAAGAATGCAACACAATAGGAGGGCGATTATAATTTGCCTAATTAATCAAACTTCCTGAGAGAATGGTCTTAGCCAGCTGAAGTAGCCTCTTAGTAACCAATTAGATGTATGTGCACTAAAAAATGGTAGTTGAAAGTTTAATTTGGTTGCTATGATGCCATAAAGACTGACTGAGACAGATCTTCTTTCATAGGTATTGATATATATATATATATATATATTGTCAATTGGGACACCTGCCTTTACATGCACAAGACATTTAAATTGGATGTAAACCCACTCTTATCCTTTCTAAACTACTGCCATAGTGCTGATCTATAAGGATATACATGCCTCCTGCATGTATCCTTACCTGTCAAATATCTCCCCTCTGTCTGTTATAAGTACTGAAAAACTGCAGATTCTGTGGGTGGATCTGTTGTCTGGAGCTCTCTCTCTCTCTCTCTATCTCTCTCTATCTATCTCTCTCTCTCCCTTTATATATATATATATATATATATATATATATATATATATATATATATATACACACACACACACACACACACACACACATATATATATATATATATATATATATATATATATATATATATATACACACACACACACATATATATATATATATATATATATATACACACACACAGTACAGACCAAAAGTTTGGACACACCTTCTCATTCAAAGAGTTTTCTTTATTTTCATGACTATGAACATTGTAGATTCACACTGAAGGCATAAAAACTATGAATTAACACATGTGGAATTATATACATAACAAAAAAGTGTGAAACAACTGAAAATATGTCAATTTCTAGGTTCTTCAAAGTAGCCACCTTTTGCTTTGATTACTGCTTTGCACACTCTTGGCATTCTCTTGATGAGCTTCAAGAGGTAGTGACCTGAAATGGTCTTCCAACAGTCTTGAAGGAGTTCCCAGAGATGCTTAGCACTTGTTGGCCTTTTTGCCTTCACTCTGCGGTCCAGCTCACCCCAAACCATCTCGATTGGTTTCAGGTCCGGGGTCTGTGGAGGCCAGGTTATCTAGCGTAGCACCCCATCACTCTCCTTCTTGGTCAAATAGCCCTTACACAGCCTGGAGGTGTGTTTGGGGTCATTGTCCTGTTGAAAAATAAATGATGGTCCAACTAAACGCAAACCAGATGGAATAGCATGCCGCTGCAAGATGTTTTGGTAGCCATGCTAGTTCAGTATGCCTTCAATTTTGAATAAATCCCCAACAGTGTCACCAGAAAAGCACCCCCACACCATCACACCTCCTCCTCCATGCTTCACTGTGGGAACCAGGCATGTAGAGTCCATCCGTTCACCTTTTCTGTGTCACACAAAGACACGGTGGTTGGAACCAAAGATCTCAAGTGTGGACTCATCAGACCAAAGCACAGATTTCCACTGGTTTAATGTCCATTCCTTGTGTTCTTTAGCCCAAACAAGTCTCTTCTGCTTGTTGCCTTTCTCTAGCAGTGGTTTCTGGTGTTGCTCACGAATATTCGCATTGAGAATATTCGCTACGAATATTGCATATTCGAGTATTCGCGAATAAGTCGAATATTGCGGCAAATTTATTTGTAAAACAGATCACATCCTAGTGATCTCCATCGATGTCTAAAAGCATTGCTGGTATGATTAGAGAGAGACCCTGGGCCGAGTAGCTGATGCGATTCTTTTATGTTGCCGAAAATTCGCATTGCGAATTTTCGGCAAAACATAAAAGAATCGCATCAGCTACTCGGGCCCTTCTTTTGCATCAGAGCCAATCAGAATAACTTGAATATTCGGCAAAAGGAATATTGCGCGATATTCCTTTTGCCGAATATTCGAGTTATTCTGATTGGCTCTGATGCAAAAGAAGGGCGGAGAAGATAATCGCGCAATATTCCTTTTGCCGAATATTCGAGTTATTCTGATTGGCTCTGATGCGCCCTTCTTTTGCATCAGAGCCAATCAGAATAACTCGAATATTCAGCAAACGGAATATTGCGCGATTATCTTCTCCGCCCTTCTTTTGCATCAGAGCCAATCAGAATAACTCGAATATTCGGCAAAAGGAATATTGCGCGATATTCCTTTTGCCTAATATTCAAGTTATTCTGATTGGCTCTGATGCAAAAGAAGGGCGGAGAACATAATCGCGCAATAGGAATATTGCGCGATTATCTTCTCCGCCCTTCTTTTGCCCCCTTATTCTCCTTTCTTTTAAGTAGAGTTAGTGTAGAGTTAGTGTTTAGTGCATATTAGTTTAGTAATACAGGAAATGATCTCCGTTTATGAGAATTTCGCAATCATTTTCGCATAAATTTTTTTGGATAAAATATCACGAATATTCGATATTAGCGAATATTCGTGAATATTCTTCTATATATTCGCGCAATATCGCGAAATCGAATATGGCGTATTCCGCTCAACACTAGTGGTTTCCTAGCAGATCTTCTACCATGAAGACCTGATTCACACAGTCTCCTCCTAACAGTTGGTCTAGAGATGTGTCTGCTGCAAAAGGTGGCTACTTTGAAGAACCTAGAATATGACATATATTTTCAGTTGTTTCACACTTTTTTGTTATGTATATAATTCCACATGTGTTAATTCATAGTTTTGATGCTTTCAGTGTGACTCTACAATTTTCATAGTCATGAAAATAAAGAAAACTCTTTGAATGAGCAGGTGTGTCCAAACTTTTAGTCTGTACTGTATATAGATAGATATCTATAGATATATCAATAGATATATGTATCAGTATCAACTATAAGCAGTTTTCCTGAAACCTTCAAATTATAAACCTTAAAAAATACTTAGAGCTTGATTTACGAAAGAAGCTGAGAATCTTCATTAAATATATTGAGTTGAGAATGTTGACTTTAATTGTCCAATCATGTTAAAAGCAAATTCCTATTCACTTTAAATACCCAATCACCTGCATATAAAATAGGTAAACAGGAATTAGATTTTTACACAATTAGATAATTGAAGTGAATATTGCACACTTACAAAAAAACATCACCATGACTGCTTGTGGTCTTTGGTGAACTTCAGATTGGAACATTACTTCCATCAGAGATTTTGACTTTGCCTTTTGCAAGGTTAATGATCTCCATTACATAATGTTTTTTTTTTCTATCTCGTAACACATCCTGCTCTCTTCTACAAACTTACAAAGTGCCTTTCCAGCAAGTTTCTTGCAATATAGCCAAAAATGTGTAATTTTCCTTCCCTTTTCCTTTAAATGTCCCTTCCAACAGACATGGGTTTACTTTGACTTTTTGCAGTACCTCTTATGCCTTGTACACACGGTCGGACTTTTGACCGTGCAAAAGTTTGTCGCGAGTCTGTCGGAACTCCGACGGAAAGAAAGAATACAGGTCCTCTATCTAAGGTTAATCGGACTTCCGAAGAAAAAAAAGTCAGATGGAGGCTACGCACGGCCTGACTTTCCTAGAAAAAAAACCTGTCAGACTTTTTTTCTCTGAAAATCCGGCCGTGTGTGCGAGGCATTAGAAGCTTTTTTTCCCATTTCTGCTATTCCAATAAGTAAGAGTTGATAACTTCTTCAGATTCTGCAAGCAAAACCATATTGTATGCCTAGCCTATTTTCTGTATGATCTTGTATTCATACACTCGAATGCACCACCTTTACAAATGCCTTGAAAAACTTCATCTGTATAGGTATTGAACAACAGTGGAGAACAGATCATGTTTTTGATGCATGCCCTCTCTCTACTGTTATTGCATGCTCAGGTTAGGTACCTATTCTTTATTCTTTGTTATATATAGTGCATATGAGAATATCTTTTTCACATACACCTATTTTCAAGAGTGTTTCTATAAGGGTGTCATGCTCAACTCAATCAAATGCCTTGAGAAATTTAACTAAGCATAGATTTGTTTCCAGTTGCTTATTGATCTGCTTTGCTGATAGCGTTTCCATTGTGGTAATGCTCTCAATGGTGTCAATGTTTTGCTAAAAGCCATATTGCTATGGCAAATTTGACTTGGAGTTTGAACTGATGGGGATGTAGATTAATTTTAATAAAACCTTCATTGTGTGTGGTATCCATCTTATTTTTTCTTCGAGATTGCTATGAAATTATTCAGTAGTCATTCTTTGAGAATTCCCCCACGTTTGTAAATGCCTCTTACAATTTGAGCACAATTGTTCTTTTAGTTTGTTTCAAGCTGTTTTAACATATTTCACTGGTATCACATCAATGCCTGTGGCTGTGTTCCCAAGCTTTGTAATGCTTTAATTTTCTCATAAATTGTTATCTGTACAGCCACATGTTGTAGGCCATTCTTCTTGGGTCTTCCACTTCCATATAGTTCTTCCTTGTATTCTTCCCATCTGTGTATCTCATGTCTCTGTGGTTAGTACCTCTCCCTTATTCTTTAATTATTTTTCTATTAATACATTTTCCTTTTTTAATTCCTCTCGACACATTCTTCTGATAATTTCTAGGGATGGGCTTCATGTCAATGCTGTGTTCGAACACTAATGCCGTGTACACACGATCGGTTAAACCAATGAGAGCGGTCTGATGGACCGTTTTCATCGGTCCAAACCGACCGTGTGTGGGCGCCATTGGTTAAAAAAAAGCCAACTTGTTTTAAATTTAACCATCCATGCATGTTCAGAATCAAGTCGACGCATGCTTGGAAGCATTGAACTTCATTTTTTTCAGCACGTCGTTGTGTTTTACGTCACCGCGTTCTGACACGATCGTTTTTTTAACCATCAGACCGTTCTCATCAGATGGACCGATCATGTGTACATGTTCAAGATTTGTTAAATGACCTAACTAAATGGCCAGATTTGACCTGTTTACCAATCCGAACCTCTAGCTACTACTACTGCTGCAACCAGAGATGCATAATTTAAAGGGGTTGTACCTTAGTGCAGTCCTCCTTCACTTACCTCATCCTTCGATTTTGCTTTTAAATGTCCTTTTTTCTTCTGAGAAATCCTCACTTCCTGTTCTTCTGTCTGTTACTCCACACAGTAATGCAAGGCTTTCTCCCTGGTGTGGAGTGTCATGCTCTACCCCTCCCCTGGAATACATGAGAGTCAGGACGCTCTCTAAGTTGCAAATAGAGAAAGGAGCTGTGTGTTAGTGGGTGTCCTGACTCTTCTGTATTCCAGGGAAGGGGTCGAGCACAACACTCCACACCAGGGAGAAAGCCTTGCATTACTGTGTGGAGTTACAGGCAGAAGAACAGGAAGTGAGGATTTCTCAGAAGAAAAAAGGACATTTAAAAGCAAAATCGAAGGATGAGGTAAGTAAAGGAGGACTGCACTAAGGTAAAGGAAGCTATTTAGGGAAAAAAATTATCTTTACAACCCTTTTAATGGCAGTATTACTACTAATAAATAATTACCTGGCCTGCGCACCAACTTGCTTCACATAGTAAACAAGGCTGTGGGAATCTCGAGTGATGCCATTGGCCCAATATGGTCATGACTATATCTGGTAAATTACATCTGCCAGTATCACTGCCCGGCTTGTTGATGTTCAGTACTGGGAAGGGAACTGTCATTTGTGGTGAGAATCAAACAGAAGAGGATCATTGTGTGTGAGTCATCGTGTTTGTGTTGACACAGGGCATAATTCATCATGGTTGAAGATGGATCTATATCACTGGATGATGTGACTGATGATTATAAAAATGCTTTCTTTTTTAAATAATAGGTATTTTACATTATTTACTGTGTTTTTACAAAAAAAGATAATAAGACAAAATGTTCAACAACAACTGCCAGCCTTCACACATTAAAGATATCATACACATCTCAGCTTACTACTTAATTAACAGTTTAATGATACCTGTTGTAAGTGATCAAAATGTGTTGTTACAGCATGTCTGTCAGATAAACAGAAATAAACATAAAGGTCCATTATTTGTCAAACTCTGATTACAGGTTTAGCCTGTAAGATATCTCCTTTTCATTCTTACATGAACTTACAATACAGTGATACCTTGGTTCGCGATCAACTCGGTTTGCAAACAGAAAAGTTCACATAAATTTGGTTCAGAAACACGACTTGCGGCCATCTTCCCTGATCTGACACGTGGTGGCGACCTCCTGTAGGTGACATAGCGGTCACAGAGAGACACTAAAATGTTACTGTGAAGACACTTAAAGTATTGAGAAGCTTTTTGGTGTGCTTTTTAACACATACTGTACTATACTGTACTGTACATCCCTGTGCACACTTGCTGTAAAGCTTTTTATCACATACTGTACTGTACTGAACATCCAGTATGGCTCCAAAGAATTTTTTTTTAGCAAGCATGGTGGTAAGAAGGTTGTTTGATATTTTTGTGGTTCAAAAATGAAAAAAGTTCAGAACATTAAAAAGTTAACCTGGTTTGTGAATACATCACTTTCTTGGGACCAACCCGCCCCTTGCAATACAAATCCCATGGCAGGCAGCCTTATATTTTACTAAACAAACCACCAACATCAGAGGTATCTCTCTATTTTACAACACCTTGGGCAATAAATTATTTTTTGAAAAAACATCTAACGTAGCAGCGTGGGAAAAGGACTTAGGTACATCATACACCCAGGAACAGTGGCAGCAAACTCTACGAATTACATATACCTAAACCAGGAGCGTTAACCTCTGAGAACAATATAAAAAAATACTCCTGCGGTGGTACTTAACACCGTATAGGATCTCAAGATTTAGTCCCCAGACGTCCTCGCTATGTTGGAGACGATGTGGACAAGTGGGAACTTTGTTTCACATTCTATGAGACTGTACACAAATACGGTCTGTTTGGCACAACGTCTTCTCCCTGATCACACAGAAAGTACAAGTGTTTATCCCACAGACCCCAGGGCTAGCAGTCCTTGCCTTGGGAATGGATTCTATCCGAAAATCAGTTAGATTATTGGTATCCCAATTGTTACTAAGCACCAGACTGGCCATTACCCGCCACTGGAAAGACCAGAAGGCTCCTACAATGCAGGAAATCATTACCATGACCAACACCCACATAGGCTACAAACTGATGTTCGCAGAATCTCAAGGCAAATATTTTCAATCCAATGAGCGGTGGAGATCGTGGACTGAGTGGTACAAAGCAAGCCCTAATTGAATTAAAGCAACTTGTTTATCCCAGGGCTTTAATAGCTACTAATCAGAAGTTATTGGTTAAGTACGGAATTGGATCCTATTGTAGTTCTACATGTGTTTTTAGTTTTATTCATATTTACATTCTCTCCTTTTCTCCTTTTCATTCTTTCTATTATTTTCTCTTTACCCCTCCAGAATCTTTTCACCTCTCTTATCTCTTCTCTTCTAACCTTTTAACTCTACAACCCCTTAACACCAGACACCTCTTATCTGCACCAATTTCATAACTCTAGAGATTTGACCTCATGGGGGGGCGGGGTGGGGTTGGGAGACCCTCCTGAAGAGGCACAGCTTGATCCCGTAGGGGTGCCTAGGGGGTGCTCCTCCCTCCCCTCGCCCTTGACCCTCCTTACGACTTCCCCATGACTTCTTCATCCTGGAGACCAACTAGATCCCTGGGAAAGTCACTTATCACTATGTTACCTGAAAAAAAAATGTATCTCTGTATTTTGATGAAGCCATACTATAATTGTGTTACAATGCGATTGAGATGTCCTACTGTGTTCTATTCTGTATTCTCTCTTGAGTACCTCTACTGTACCATTTGTTATTCATCGTACTTTAAAATTTAATAAAAATTATTGAAAAAGAAAAAGTTAACCTGATTTACATTGAACCCTATGGGAACATTTGCCTCGGTTTGTGATATATTCGGTTCGCGACCAGAGTCGTGGAACAAATTACATTTGTGAACTGAGGTATCACTGTATATTATTGTTCATACCCACACTAAACATGACAGGATAGATGTCATTATCATACAGATCCAGGTTAACACCTTCATGTACTTTTATTGGGCTATACTATGAGGAACTACGGCTTCCTATTACTCAATTTAGTATAATAGTTTGTGTGCTATTAAAGACATACTGGCTAATCCTGGCATGTCTAACTGGGTGTCTTTGCAGTCATTAAATGTAGAAGTATGTGCAGACAGACATTTTTGAGCAGGATGACTTTTTATTACTACATTTTGCACATATGGTTCTAGTTGGTAAGGCCACTTTTTTCCTTACTCTGCAAATTGATGTTTTCATTTCTTATATTTATTTTTGTCAGGAAATCATGTATTAATTTTCTTCTTTAATATTGGTGTCTGACAATTCCATGATGTCAATATCCAGTCTGTCCACCTCTACACAAATCATGTTTTCATGTGTTGTTTTTTCTATGTTGACAGTTTAAGCCTCTTTCCTTTTTCTTTGAGGATTTCCCTTGATAATAACCTGGGGAGCCCCACGATTGATTTTATTGCTCTACATCTCCTTCTACAAGGCACTACAACTAGACTGCATTTTAGTTCCCCTGACATTGTTGGCTTTGTTTTCTGCATTTAGTACCTCCATGTTTCAAATTCATACCAGAGCTGTTTTAGCCACTCAACAGAATGTCATCAGAGTCTTCCACTAGGGGTCTACAGAGTGTAGATTCTCAACTCCTTTAGTTATTCAACCCAATTGCCTGTACTAGTGAACCTGACTATTTTGCACCTCCAAGCCCACAAATGGAAAATAGAAAACTAGAATAAAAAGAGAACCCCTATAGATCAATATTAAATATGAGGAATAATCACATATGTAGTCCCAAATAAAGTCCCAAATAAAGAAAATAGTACTACTCAAATGCATCCCAGACCTGTATATGTGGGATCAGCATGTGGATAGACTGGTGCAAGGATTGACTTGTCAGGCTCTACTAGACTTCAACAAAATGTTGGTCATCTGCACACAGACAACGACTCCCTGTTGCATGAATGTGAATAAGCTAAAGTAGAGTAAAAGATGGCTTCAGCTCGTGCTCTCACCAAGGCGTTTTTTTTTAAGGTTGCAAAGTTTATTACTTTGAGATTAACAAGGCAGCAGGACCAAATAGGGTGGCACTAAGGGTATGTGCTTATCAGTCAGCAGAGGTTGTTACCAATATTTATAATCTGTCACTGCGACAAGCTGCTGTCCCTACCTGTTTAAAATCCACTAATATTGTTCCTGTAAGCAAAAAATCAGCAGTAGGATGTCTGAATGATTACTAACCAGTCGCTTTAACTTCAGTGATTATGAAGTGCTTTGAGTGGCTTGTACTATCACACATCAAGGCCAGCATCTCCACTTATCTTTATAAACATCAGTTCGCTTACCGGGTAAACAGATCTACTGACTATTGCATTGCATACAGCCTTGAGCACTCAGACACTTTTGCTAAACTCTTATTTATTGATTTTAGTTCTACCTTCAATACAATAATTCCCCACAAACTGTTGTACAATTTTAAAAACCTGGGCCTAGGCACCATACTCTATTCAAGAAAAATATATTTCTTAACAACCAGACAACAAACTGTGAGAATAGGGAAATGTTTCATCTCCACGTCTCCACACTCATTTTGAACACACGAGTACCACTGGGCTATGTGCTCAGTCCAGCCCTGTTTACAGAATATTGCATTCCTATTCATGCCTCTAATACTATAGTGAAATTCTCAAATAATACAACTCTGAACAGACTTAGGGCCCTTTCACACGTGCGGACCGTTCGTCCGTTTTCATACATCCGTTTACAGATGAAAAACGGACTCCAATGCGTTCCTATGGGATAGCGGGCGTTAGCGGATGAGCATCCGCTAGCGTCCGTTTACATCCGTCTCCGTTAAGCTCCGTTTTTTTGAACGGAAGAAAACCCTTTTTTTCTTCCGTCAAAAAAACAGAATGGACGAAAAACGGATGTTAGCGGACGATCCGTTTAACATCCGATCTGCTAACATCCGTTTTTCATCAAAATATGTAATAAAAATAAAGTTCTAACAGAAAAAAAAAAAAACGGATGAAAAAACGGATGAAACACGGATAAAAAAACGGATGAGAAACGGATGAAAACGGATAAAAAACTGATGACAACTGATGAAAAACGGATGAAAAACGGATGAAAACGGATGAAAAATGGATGACAACTGATAAAAAACGGACGGAAAACGGATGAAAAACGGACGAAAAAACGGATCAACTGATGATAAAAAATGGATCTAAAAAACGGTCCGCACGTGTAAAAGGACCCTTATACATGACAATGAGGAGACCCTAATAAAGAGGAAGTTCAACACCTGGTTGAGTGGTGTACAGACAACAACTTGATACTAACTACTACAATAACTAAGAAGATAATAGTAGACAACAGGAGATCCAGTAAGACCACCCAATTTCCTCTGCATATAAATGTAGTGGAGGTGGAGACTGTGTATAATATCAAATTCTTCAGAGTTTCTATAACTGGAGCAACAGTGGGTGTGGTCAAATGCTTAACAGTAGGAGGGGCTTAATGGGCATGGTTAAACAAAACCCAGGTTTCCTTGTACCTATAAAATATGCTTTGATTGCTGTGTCAAATGTTTAAGTCTCACAGACACATACAAACCCCAGCACAATCATTTAAAAAAATAAAGAATAAAAAGCTTCCAATACAAATGGTTTTATATAAACTGTGATAGCGTGTGATACACAAAGTGTGGAAGGATTCAGAAATCCATTACGTACAGAGGGCAGTGCCCAGGAGTGTGCTATGTACAGAGTGCATGGTTCAGGAGTGTGCTATTTACAGAGTGCAGGGTTCAGGAGTGTGCTATGTACAGAGTGTAGGGTTCAGGAGTGTGTTATGTATAGTGTGCAGGGTTTAGGAGTGTGCTATGTACAGAGTGCAGGGTTCAGGAGTGCGTTATATACAGAGTGCATTCTGTACATTTAAAAAAATAAATTACACTGCCATTTAATTTTTATTTATTCTTTATTACTGTTATTGCTGTCGCAAGGAATATAAACATCCCTTTTGACAGTAATAGGCATGTAATAGGTACTCTTTATGGAGAGATCGGGGGTCTATAAGACCCCAAAACCCTCCTCTGCACTTTAAGATTAACATTTTTGAATACTTTATTTTTTAAAACTGGCGCCTTTAAGACGCCAGTAATGCAGGAAGTGATGTCATGACATAACTTCCAGATTACTAGATCCGAGACCCCAACTAAGCATCGGCTTTGTTTGAGTCTTTGTCCAGCCGGGGGACATTCCTACTGGTTGCCCGATGGGATGGGAGAGCCCGGGGAGGTGGCGGAAGGCGGTAGGAGTGGGGAATGTCCCCTCCCGCTGCTTGTAATAACAGCCGAGCGGCTGCTGAGACGCATCAGTTGTTATTGCAATAAAGCCAACTGTTAGCTCTAAAGAACAGTACCGGTAACGGTACAGCTGCATGCATCACCACGGTAAAACTTGAATCAATTTCTGTAATATCGATCAGTTTTTTTACCGATACTAGTGCTTCTATAAAAGTGAATATCAGCCACACTGATAATCAGTCGACCCCTACCACGTAGTTACAACAACACAGTGGTTTATAGGTAGTGAAATGCCAAACCTGGACACTGTGTATGCTGGCCGACTAAAGAAAGGCAGCATGAGCAAAGATGTAACTCACCCTGGATATAGTGTGTTTATTCACTTTCATCGGGAAAAGGATACAGAAGAATCAAGATTCACGCAAAGGTTACCCTATCACATTACCTTAATCTAGCATAAATATAGAATCTCAGTATAAGCTACCTTTTCACCCAACAGGGGATATTAAAGAAATAAGAGAGAGGTATAGAGAAATAATAGTTAACTGATTCATTTTAAAAATTATTAAAATAGATAAAAATGAATCATATAATGTGCCTGCAGATTCAGTTTCATTTTTCATCTAGTTTCATGCTTCTGTGAAGGACAGAGACACAGAGCCAATAGAGGGCAGTGTTTGATTTTAAAATGAAACTGATTGGTTCTGAGGGGTTTTAGGCACACAGTATTCACACCTTCTTAATTAGAGAAGCTCCCACTACTTTTTTCATAAGGAAACAGACAACCAGGAAGTGTGCAGAACAGAGAAGGATTACAGCAAAAACTAACAATGAGTACATGAAACCAGGACTGCATTAGGGTAAAGGAAGCTATTTAGCTAAAAAAAATCCTTTAGTGACCCTTTAATTAAACATTATTGATATACAGTATGTGCCTAGGTCAGATTTCCTAAATAGGGATTGGTCATCTCAAGACATCCTGGAAAATGAACTATCCGTAATGTCCCATCTTCTGTAATACATGAATTATGATTTCACTTAGAAACACTTCAGTATTTCATGGTCCATGACAGGGATTACAACCACTTTAATGAGGGGAAAGGCAATAATAAACCTGCCATACTCCCCACTCCTCCTTCTCAGGGAACATTATGCTAGGAAGATATACAATGGCTACAGTATATGGGCCTCTTTTCTTGAAACACTAATTGTGTGTTCATGCACACAGTGTAGATATGTTACAGCAAAGCCTTACATTATCTTAAGTTAGGATGCACTGTTAAGACAGCTAAACCTATTGAATGGGCTGTCGACACACGGTAATCGCCTTACCAGCCCCTCGGCAGAAGCAGGAATTGGGACAGGAAGTCCCACTCCTACTGAAGCCCCCACTCCCCCCCAAATGTGGCATGTAACGGGGAGGGGATTAAGCGGAAGTTCAATTTTTGGGTGGAACTCCGATTTACCAATTATGATTCAAACATCAGTGTGTTATGTCATATAACTAACTACTGTCCCTCTGCAACTTTTAGTTGTAGTTTTCAAACATTAAAAATTCTGTCCCTGTCCATTTTGGCCTTTTATTGGAAAACAAAAACATTTAAGCATAGAAAATGAAAGGAATAAAAAAAATGAGATGACAGGTGAGTATGTTAATGTAGGGATGTAGAGATTGGGGTTGATTTACTAAAGGCAAGTAGCTATGCACTATGCAAGTGAAGTTGCTCTATGAAAGGGAGTTTGTCCCAGAGCCTAGTAAATGTGGTGAAATTTGAAAGAATACCAAATCATAAAGAAATTTAGAAAAAACAAACATATTTTTGCTTATACATATTTGGATGATACAAGTCAGCAAAACTTTACCTCATTCCCTAAGTTCTGACCAAAAAAATTACTTGCAAAGTAAAACCTTCCTTGCAAAGTGAAATGCCTCTTTGCCTTTAGTAAATCAGTCCCATTGTGGTGCTAATTCCACTATTGCAGCTCCCAATTTTAGTCACCTCCTCAAAATGGACATATATGTTGCTGGCAACCTGCATGATTAGCCACTGGCAGGCTGGAAAAAGTCCAGGCTTTCCCTCCAGAACGTATTCTTGTACCATAAACACAAAGAAGGAGGAAGAGAGGGAGAGGAGTGTGAAAAGGGGAAGCAGAGGGAGGAAGAGAAGGAGATGTTGGAGGTGGAAGCCCTTCTTCAAATTCTTCACCTACTACCTTCATGTGGCAAAACCAGTATCTCTCTTTTTTTTACAACGTATTAACCCAATGTGAAAAATGGCAGGTAGCCTATGACTTTATGATTCTACACTTATTTTACTGCTGCTACCCACCCTTACCCCTGACCATATTATCACTCTCCTCCATTTGCTACTGGCTGCCCTTCCCCTGTGTTGTGGCCCTGTCTATAATTAAAAAATATACAAATATATAAGCTATAAATAGAGAGATAAATAAAAAAAATGGCCGTTGGGTGCCCTGGAGAAGAAATAATATGTTTTTCAAAGAAGAGGAATTGCAGATGAGCCTGACACATGTGTAGAAGTGTCTGTGCAACCAATGCATCAATATCAAAAATTACAGAAAAAATAACAAATAAATGCACATTAAAATATAAATAATGGGCTTTTCAAAGAATATAGCATCTACATGGCCTCCTCAACAGCAATGTCAGGCTGTATCCCAAGCCACGTTTGTGCCACTCTTTTAAACATTTTGTCATTACCAGCTCTCCTTCAGAGAACAAAAGGATAGAGATGCACATGCAGGCAAAAATGGAGCACTCCAACAAATTCATCTCTTACGAGGGTAGACAGATTAAAGTGGGTCCAAATGGATTCATAATTAAGATAATTAAATAGATAGGATAATTAAAGTGATACTAAACACACACTGTCTAATTTCCATTGTCCCTTATATTTCTGTATATAGATGATGGCACTGTAATTATTTTATAAAAAAGAAAACATCTACAGAAACTTACAAAAGTGAGTACACCCCTCACATTTTTTTAAATGTTTTATTATATCTTTTCATGTGACAACACTGAAGAAATGACACTTTGTTACAAAGTAGTGAGTGTACAGCTTGTATAATAGTGAAAATGTGTGGTCCCTTCAAAATAACTCAACACACACTCATTAATATCCTCGCAAAAGCCCGCAACCGCCCCCACAAGCTATTTAACTTGGTCGCTTAGACCATGAATTCAGCCTGCCTAGAGGCTCCGAATTATGAAACACAAGATTTTTGCTAATTAATTATCAGATTACTTCATTAACTGCTTCCCGACCGCCTACCGTCATATTACTGCGGGACAGTGGCTCTGTCTCGCGGGAGCACGTAGCTCTACCTCCACTCCTTTTCGGCCACTAGGGGGCGCGCGCACCGCACGCCCCCATGTCCCGCGCGCGTACTGGCGGGTACGATCGCCGCCGGGCACCCGCGATTGCTCGTTACAGAGCGGGGAGCGGGAGGTATGTGTGTAAACACATACCTCCCGTTCCTGTCAGCGGGGGAAACGCTGATTTTCTGTTCATACAATGTATGAACAGAAGATCAGTGATTTCCCCTAGTGAGTCCACCCCCCCATACAGTTAGAACACAAATAGGAACACACTTAACCCCTTCCCTGCCCCCTAGTGTTAACCCCTTCACTGCCAATGGCATTTTTATAGTAATCCAATGCATTTTTATAGCATTGATAGCAATGGTCCCAAAAATGTGTCAAAAGTGTCCGATGTGTCCGCCATAATATCGAAGTACCGAAAAAAACGCTGATCGCCGCCATTACTAGTAAAAAAAAAATATTATTATTAATGCCATAAAACGACCCCCTTTTTTGTAAACGCTATAAATTTTGCGCTAACCAATCAATAAACGCTAATTGTGATTTTTTTTTACGAAAAATATGTAGAAGAATACGTATCGGCCTAAACTGAGGAAAAAAACATTTTTATATCTTTTTTGGGGATATTTATTATAGAAAAATGTAAAAAATATTGCATTTTTTTCAAAATAGTCGCTCTATTTTTGTTTATAGCGCAAAAAATAAAAACTGCAGAGATGATCAAATACCACCAAAAGAAAGCTCTATTTGTGGCGAAAAAAGGACGCCAATTTTGTTTGGGAGCCAGGTCGCACGACCGCGCAATTGTCTGTTAAAGCGACGCAGTGCCGAATCACAAAAAGTGCTCTGGTCTTTGGACAGCAATATGGTCCGGGGCTAAAGTGGTTAACAAAATTTTAAAAATCCGTGAAACAATTCACCAAAAAATGACCAGCTCCACCCCCCTAAATCAACAAGTTAATTACAATACAAGTACGCCACAATCAACAAAGTTCACACTAAAGTCTATTTCCATCGACACCACAATAAATATCATCAGAACTCTGCGAGACAGTACATCACCTAATGACATCATTCCCACAAAACTGCTGAAAGAATGTGCCGATATTTTGGCACCGGCAATCACGCACCTTATAAATTTATCATTTAAGGAAGGCAGAGTACCGAACTCCCTAAAACATGGCATAATCAAACCCATTCTAAAAAAAAAAAAAAAACCTCGACCCCAAAGACCCAAATCATTGTCGTCCCATCACAGGCCTAAACGTCTTCTCCAAGATAATGGAGAAATCAGTAGTGCAACAGTTACAACACCATCTAGACACCCACAAATTACTGGACCCACTACAATCGGGTTTTTGTCCAGGTCACGGGACGGAAACAGCACTTCTCACAATATGGGATGATGCTCTGGAAGCAGCAGACAAAAGAGAATTAAGTCTCCTGATACTGCTGGACCTGAGTGCGTCCTTTGACACAGTAGATCACAAAATGTTGCTGTCACGCCTAGCAGAAGTAGCTAGAGTTGCAGACTCGGATCTTCCCTGGTTCTCCTCCTTTTTGGAAAATCGATCCCAGACAGTAAAACTAGGTCTTTTCACCTCAGAACAACGTACCGCGTCATGCGGGGTCCCCCAAGGTTCACCCCTGTTGCCCGTATTATTCAATATTTATCTCCGCCCTCTACTTAAAATTATCAGTAACCAGGAGTTAGTCTACCACTCCTACGCCGAAGACACCCAGTATTATTTTCGCATCAGCAGTAAAAAGGATCATTCTCTTGGGCTACAAAAATGCCTCACTTTGATAGAGAACTGGATGTCGGAGAGCTATCTTTAACTAAATGGATCAAAAACAGAACTTCTTCTGCTCCACGCAAATCGAAAAGAGACTAGCGACGCCGACATGGACCCCCCGCCCATTTTGGGACAAATCATCACACCCACCACCAAAGTCAAGAGCCTCAGAGTCACCTTTGACTCCGCATGGATGCACAAATAGGATCAGTAGTCAGCGGATCCCACCATCTGCTGCGCCTGCTACGTAGACTCATCCCATTCATCCCAAAAAGAAGACACATCAGTAGTTGTAGGAACAATAATCAATTCCTGGCTCGACTATGCAAGCGCCCTCTACCCTGGTCCTCCAAAATTCCAGGTTGCACGTCTACAAGTCCTCCAGAATACGGTGGCGTGACTTGTAACAGGAAAAAAATCCTGGGAATCAATTACCTCCTCCCTCAGGTCCCTTTACTGGCTGCCCGTGAAGGACCGGATCGCATTCAAGGTCCTCTGCCTGACCCACAAATGTGTACAAGGAACGGCTCCCCAATATTTATGTGAGAAAATAAAATACCACAACCCCAACCGCGTTCTCATGTCAACTAACCAAAATCTACTAAAAATCCCCAAGGCCCGTTACAAAACAAAAGGAGAGCGATAATTTGCAGTTCAAAGGCTATGGAACGCATTACCAACCAATATTCTGGTGGAAACGATTCACCAGGCCTTCAGGAAAAAACTCAAGACCCACCTATTCTGAAGGCCAAATTAGAAGTAAATGGATACCTTGAGGCGATTCAGTTCGCATGTGTAGCGCTAAATACGTTTTTCATTCATTCATTCATTCAAACCACTGGCAACACAAGTGAGTACACCCCTAAGTAAAAATTTCCAAATTAGGCCCAATTAGCTATATTTAACCTCCCAGGTGTCATGTGACTCGGTAATGTTACGAGGTCTCAGGTGTGAATGGGGACCAGGTGTGTTAAATTTGGTGTTATTGCTCTCACTCTCTCATACTAGTCACTGGAAGTTCAACATGGCACCTTATCCTCAAAGAACTCTCTGACTATCTGAAAAAAATAACTGTTGCTCTACATAAAGATAGCCTAGGCTGTAAGAAGATTGCCAATTGGAGACTCAGTCTTTTTGCCCTGCTGAGAAGACTGGGTATAGACACCTGCCTCCTGCCTTCTGCTGTTGCCTTCCTTCTCTCTTCCTTCTCTCTCTCCCCTTCTTCATTCTCTCCCTCTGTCTCCTTCTACCCTCCAATTCCCACAGACAGCATCAGGGTTTTACTCCTGGGCCACGGGCTTTCTCTCTGCAATATATAGAGCTCATCATGCCCAACTGTTGTTTTTTTTTCTCTTTTCTTTCCTGATAATTTTTTTTTTTTTGTGTCCAGTCACGGTACAGCCTACCTCCTGTGCTGGCTGCTCACTGGGTTCCTGTGACCCCCACTGTTTCGTACTTAGGTCATGTTTTACGGATTGGGGGCCCTCCCCACCCTCCCCTGCACAGTCAGCTCCCTATAGGGGTGTAGTGGAGGGGCTGGTCTTTGTCATGTTCAAAACTAAATATGTGGTTAATGTTAGTGATATCTTTTTTCTCTGTAGAAGCTTTTTGTTCTGCATATGTTATCTGTGCCGGATGATGATTATGATGATTTCAGGCTTATCGCTGTCTGTCATTGTTACCTTCTTATTTGAAAATTAATAAAAACCTTTAAAACAGAAGACTGCCAAGACCCTGAAACTGAGCTGCAGCACGGGTGCCAAGACCATAAAGCAGTTTAACAGGACAGGTTCCACTCAGAACAGGCCTCGCCATGGTTGACCAAAGAAGTTGAGTGCACATGCTCAGTGTCATATCCAGAGGTTTTCTTTAGGAAATATACATATGAGTGCTGCCAGCATTGCTGCAGAGGTTGAAGGGTTAAAGGGTCAGCCTGTCAGTACTCAGACCATACGCCACACACTGCATCAAATTGGTCTGCATTGCTGTCGTCCTTGAAGGAAGCCTCTTCTAAAGATAATGCACAAGAAAGCCCACAAACAGTTTGTTGAAGACAAGCAGACTAATGACATGGATTACTGGAACCATGTCCTGTGGTCTAATGAGACCAAGATAAACGTATTTGGTTCAGATGGTGTCAACCATGTGTGAAGGCAACCAGGTGAGGAGTACAAAGACAAATGTGTCTTGCCTACAGTCAAGCATGGTGGTGGGAGTGTCATGGTCTGGGGCTGCATGAGTGCTGCCGACACTGGGGAGCTACAGTTCATTGAGGGAACCATGAATACCAACATGTACTGTGACAAACTGAAGCAGAGCATGATCCCCTCCCTTCAGAGACTGGACCACAGTGCAGTATTCCAACATGATAACGACCCCGAACACACCTCCAAGATGACCACTGCCTTGCTAAAGAATCTGAGTGTAAAGGTGATGGACTGCTCAAGCATGTCTCCAGACCTAAACCCTATTGAGCATCTGTGGTGTCTCCTCAAACAGAAGGTGGAGGACCGCAAGGTCTCTAACATCCACCAGCTCTGTGATGTTGTCATGGAGGAGTGGAAGAGAACTCCAGTGGCAACCTGTGAAGCTCTGATGAACTCCATGCCCAGGAGGGTTAAGCCAGTGCTGGAAAATAATGGTGGCCACAGAAAATATTGACACTTTGGGCCCAATTTGGACATTTTACTTAGGGGTTATTCACTTTTTTTTGCCAGCGCTTTAGATATTAATGAATGTGTGTTGAGTTATTTTGAGGTGACAGCTCATTTACACTGTTATAAAAGCTGTACACTCACTGCTTTACATTGTAGCAAAGTGTCATTTTTTCAGTGTTGTCACATGAAAAGATATAAAATATTTACAAAAATGTGAGGGGTGTACTCACTTTTGTGAGTTACTGTAAGTACATTGTTCCTAATTGATATACAGCTGTCACGTGACACAGCTCTTTCCCAGCCTGTCTGCAGGAAAACATAAGCAAGCGGAGCTTCTAGTCCTCTGCTGCGGGTCACATGCTAAAAAAAAAAAAACAGCCTTTATCATTTTTTGCCAATAATGTTTAGTTGGTTAGTGGGCATGGAGGAGGAGGGAGGGAGTGGACTGTAATTTACCATTGTGTACAGCATACACGCACATGTGTGAGAGGCAATGCTATGCATAGAATCTCACTAAAAACTAAACAGGTAACCGGTTTCCCATGATTAGTACTGGGAAATTAACAAGACACTCCTGAAAGATACAAAATGCAAGAAATGGGTTGCCTAGGAATTAGATTCTTTTTTCACAACCAATGAGACAGGAGAGGTCACTCCCTTTTGCCTGTGGGAAACACATAAGTGTGTCATCAAAGGCACTCTTATTTCCTTAGGGGCCATAGGAAATAACTTTTAACTGCCCAGATAGACTCCTTACTTAGGGACATTCGGGTACTGGAATTGGCCCTTAAGAAATCTCAAGCCCAATCCTGGGCACATTGGCTTTTCAGACGTGCTTACCAGACCCTCCCTTTGCTGCCTTGATACAGCAGGGCTCCTTTAGATTCTTACATTTCTCAATTGGCAACCGTTTGATGACGAGCAGAGAGGTTAAATGTAATTTCTCATCAGACCTGGACTTTCATCGCCGGGTACAGCTTAGTGCATTCCTCCGTTTGTTGCCAACAACCCTCACTGTAGTATGCTCTCCTTCCTCGTTTGAACAAATTGGCTTAAAAGGGTGAACCGCTGAGACACTTGTTGTCACATTTCTATGCTTTGTTAAATTACGCTGGAAGAGCCACAAGAACTTGCTTTCCTACAATTGTGGGAAAAGGATCTTGGGATCACTTTTTCTCAAGCTCAGAAGGACAGGATCTTACTTTTTGCTCACAGGGAATTTTTGGCGAGTAGGTATCAATCCTTACTATATGGTACAGAACACCGAAAGCACTGCATCAGATGTTCCCACAGGTATCAAATGTTTGTTGACGCTGTCTGGAGTCTGAGGACACCCTTTTACAAATAGTTTGGGAATGTCCAAAGCGTGTAGCCGAATCCGTCAACACAATTACAACTGTGTCTCTTGGAGAAAACTTTGCAGCTTTCTTATTACATGATACCCCTCTAGCCACTAAAAATAAAACAATTCACTCCTAAAACATCTTAACTGCAAGCGAAGGGGTGTATACCGGCTTTGTGGAAGAGTACCACCTCCCCAGCTAGATCACATTGGCTTGCCAGGATAACAGAATTCCAACAAATGGACAATCTTGAGAGAACTAGGTGAGAAATATTAAAAAGTCTGCACTTACAATTTAATTTATTCGGAACAGTCCCCAATAGCCTCTAAGCCATGGATCTTCAAACTACGGCCCTCCAGTTGTTCAGGAACTACAATTCCCATCATGCCTAGTCATGTCTGTGAATGTCAGAAATGTTCAATGCCTCATGGGATGTGTAGTTCCGCAACAGCTGGAGGGCCGTAGTTTGAGGATCCCTGCTCTAAGCAGTAGTTGGTCCCCTAACCTGCCCCATAGAGCTTAGCCAATAGGTAATAGGGGGCTACCAGGTGTGTGTTTTTTTCTCTCTCTCCTTCTCCACTCTCATTCATTCTTTTCTACTTTCATAATAAATGTTATGTTGTGGTTGTGAACTGTTGACTTGTTAACACTGTTTCTGCAAAAATAAAAGAATGTATATAAAAAAATTAAAATAAACAGGTGCACAGCTGCAGTGTTTAGCTAATGTTTTCTTTATACCTGGCCTTACAGTTGCAAGAAAAAGTATGTGAACCCTTTTGGAATTATATCAATTTCTGCACAAATTAGTCATACAGTAAAATGTGATCTGATCTTCATCTAAGTCACAACAATAGACACTCACAGTCTTCTTAAACTAATAACACACAAAGAATTAAATGTTACCATGTTTTTATTGAACACACCATGTAAACATTCACAGTGCAGGTGGAAAAAGTATGTGAACCCCTGGATTTATTAACTGGTTGAACCTCCTTTAGCAGCAATAACTTCAACCAAACATTACCTGTAGTTGCAGATCAGACGTGCACAACGGTCAGGAGTAATTCCTCTTTACAGAACTGTTTCAGTTCAGCAATATTCTTGGGATGTCTGGTGTGAATCGCTTTCTTGAGGTCATGCCACAGCAACTCAATCGGGTTGAGGTCAGGGCTCTGACTGGGCCACTCCAGAAGGCGTATTTTCTTCTGTTTAAGCCATTCTGTTGTTGAATTACTTCTATGTTTTGGGTTGTTGTCCTGTTGCAACACCCATCTTCTGTTTAGCTACAGCTGGTGGACAGATGGCCTTAAGTTCTCCTCCAAAATGTCTTGATAAACTTGAGAATTAATTTTTCTTTTGATGATAGCAATCCGTGCAGGCCCTGATGCAGAAAAGCAGCCCCAAACCATGATGCCCCTACCACCATACTTCACAGTTGGGATGAGGTTTTGATGTTGGTGTGCTGTGCCTCTTTTTCTCCACACATAGTGTTGTGTTTTTCTTCCAAACAACTCAACTTTGGTTTCATCTGTCCACAGAATATTTTGCCAGTACTGCTGTGGAAAATCCAGGTGCTCTTGTGCAAACTGTAAATGTGCATCAATGTTTTTTTTTGGACAGCAGTGGCATCCTCTGGGATATCCTCCCATGAAATCCATTCTTTTTTAGTGTTTTATGTATTGTAGATTCGCTAACAGGGATGTTAGCATATGCCAGAGACTTTTGAAAGTCTTTAGCTGACACTCTAGGATTCTTCTTTACCTCAATGAGCAGTCTGCGCTGTGCTCTTGCAGTCATCTTTACAGGACGGCCACTATTGGGAGAGTAGCAGCAGTGCTGAACTTTTTCCATTTATAGACAATTTGTCTTACCATGGACTCTTAAACAGCAAAGGTTTTGGACATACTTTTATAACCCTTTCCAGCTTCATGCAAGTCAACAATTCCTAATCGTAGGTCTTCTGAGAGCTCTTTTGTGCGAGGCATCATTCACATCAGGCAATGCTTCTTGTGAAAAGCAAACCCAGAACTGGTGTGTGTTTTTTTTTTTTTTCCATAAACAATTTTATTAAGCGATAATAGAACAGTACAATATACAAAACTGGAAAGTACATGGAAGTAGATTGATACATGTTAACAATGCATATATACATATAGCAACAGGGTGTCTAGGTTAGCATTTCTAAACCGAGCACAATCCCATCTTCTGGGATTGTTAAACCTTGGCAAAAATGGTCTATAATCAAACCATAACAAAGTATTTTGCTGAGGAAAAAGTTTTTAGAAAGAGGAGAGAAGGGAGTGAGAGAGATAGAGAGATAGAAGAAAAGAGGATGGAGGAGAAGAAAGAAAAGGGAGAACAGACGAAAAAGAGGAAAAAAAAAAAGGGGGGGAGGGGGGAGAGGAGAAGGGACGGTGGTGGGAGATCATCGGTGCCGGTGGCCCTCCGCCAGGGAGGCCACAAGTCCAGGGGCACAGCATCATCAGCTTGGTAGGAACAGGCCCCTACTGGGGGTGGAAACGCTGAGTTGTTTTAAAGTGGGCCCAACATGCCCAGGTGGTCGTAAATTTTTTGATGCGTTCTTGGGATATATGAACTAGCTCTTCCATTTCTTCGGTCTTAGATATCCTGTCAAACCATTCCCTAATTGTCGGAGTGTATGTGGAGCGCCAATGTACCGGAATGCAGAGTCTCCCCGCATTCACCATATGCATGGCCAGGGATTTAAAATATTCAGATCTAGTCAGATGGGTGTGATGTAGGAGATATTGTGCTGGAGAGTAGTCAAGAGTATAAGTAGTAACGTGTGCAATAAGCTCATGCACTTCTTTCTAGAATGGCTGGAGGGAATCGCAGCTCCACCAAATGTGGAGCATGGTCCCTCTTTCCTTACCACATCTCCAACACGTTTCCGGAACTGCTGGGGAAAATTTGTGCAGGAGAGCCGGAGTTCTATACCAGCGCATTTTGATTTTGTAACAGGTTTCCTGGGTAGCGACATTAAGAGACCCCTTGTGGACACATTCATCAATACGGGCCCAGTCCTCCTCATCCAGGGAAACTTGAAGTTCAGATTCCCAGGCAGTACGCGCGGGAAGTGTCTGGAAGTGTGGGGGTGTTATCCGAGAGGATCTGATATATACTGGAGATCAAGTGTCTCTGTGGGGAGGACTGCGAACATAAGTTTTCGAAGGGCGTCAGTTGCCGCGTCCAAGTTTCGGAGGTCGGTTATGAGGAGAGGAAGTGTCGTAGTTGTCTATAGGACCAGAAGGGAAAGGAGTTGGACGGGGATTCAGAGACCAAATCTGCGTAGAGGCGAGGGGATCCATGAGAGAAAAAGTGACGTGCTTGGACTCGGTCCCGCGGCCAGTCTCGAATCAGGAACGAGGAGGAGAGACCTGGCAAGAATTCAGGGTTGACTCTTAACGAGGTCAGCGGTACCGGAACCGAGGAAAATGACTGCATTTCCGCCGCTCGTTCAAAAGCTTTAAGAGAAGGGTGAAGTAGCGGGTGCACCTTGATTTCTGGGGGCCAGTGTCGAGGTGGTGTCCAAGGAAGCGAATCAAGGGGGAGTTGTGTGAAAGACTTTTCCAATGTCACCCATCCCTTCCGGTGTGTGTTTTTTTATAGGGCAGGGCAGCTGTAACCAACACATCGAATCTCATCTCATTGATTGGACTCCAGTTGGCTGACACCTCACTCCAATTAGCTCTTGGAGATGTCATTAGCCAGCACTGTGAATGTTTACATTGTGTATTCAATAAAAACACGGTAACATTTAATTCTTTGTGTGTTATTAGTTTAACGCCCTGAGTGGTAATCCCAAGTCTGCCTGGGGTGGAATTTCAGGACCAAAAGCGGTAACCCCAAGCCAGACTGGGGACCACCTCGCAGTGTCCACAGGCACAAGTTACTTACCTTGTCCCTGGATGCCTCCCCACTGTGTGATCGAGCAGTGTCCTCCTTGCTCAATTCAGAGTGCTGAGTGCCACCCAGCTCCGTTCCCTGCGACGTTACAACGTCAAAGTTAATAAACACAATACATACAGTATACTGTAATCTTATAGATTACAGTGCTGTATAAAAAAATACACACACCCTAGTGGTCTGCCCAGTGTCCTACATGCACTTTTATATAATAAAAACTGTTCTTTCTGCCTGGAAACTGGAGATTGTCCAAAGCAACCAAAAAGTGTCCCTTTATGTCAAACGTGGTTTTAGACCAGCTAAAAAACAGCGATAATAAATTAGAATCACTTGCAGAATTGAGCGATAGTGATTGGTGGGAAAATTTGTCATCAAAAAATGTAAACTAATAATTTTTATTATTATTATTATATTATTTGTTATAATTATTTATACAGTACAGACCAAAAGTTTGGACACACCTTCTCATTCAAAGAGTTTTCTTTATTTTCATGACTATGAAAATTGTAGATTCACACTGAAGGCATCAAAGCTATGAATTAACACATGTGGAATTATATACATAACAAAAAAGGGTGAAACAACTGAAAATATGTCATATTCTAGGTTCTTCAAAGTAGCCACCCTTTGCTTTGATTACTGCTTTGCACACTCTTGGCATTTTCTTGATGAACTTCAAGAGGTAGTCACCTGAAATGGTCTTCCAACAGTCTTGAAGGAGTTCCCAGAGATGCTTAGCACTTGTTGGCCCTTTTGCCTTCACTCTGCGGTCCAGCTCACCCCAAACCATCTCGATTGGGTTCAGGTCCAGTGACTGTGGAGGCCAGGTCATCTGGCGCAGCACCCTATGACTCTCCTTCTTGGTCAAATAGCCCTTACACAGCCTGGAGGTGTGTTTGGGGTCATTGTCCTGTTGAAAAATAAATGATGGTCCAACTAAATGCAAACTTCAAACTTCAAATTCCGGATGGAAAATCATGCCCCTGCAAGATGCTGTGGTAGCCATGCTGGTTCAGTATGCCTTCAATTTTGAATAAATCCCCAACAGTGTCACCAGCAAAGCACCTCCACACCATCACACCTCCTCCTCCATGCTTCACTGTGGGAACCAGGCATGTAGAGTCCATCCGTTCACCTTTTCTCCGTCCCACAAAGACACGGTGGTTGGAACCAAAGATCTCAAATTCGGACTTATCAGACCAAAGCACAGATTCCCACTGGTCTAATGTCCATTCCTTGTGTTCTTTAGCCCAAAGAAGTATTTTCTGCTTGTTGCCTTTCTTTAGCAGTGGTTTCCTAGCAGATATTCGACCATGAAGGCCTGATTCACACAGTCTCCTCTTAACAGTTATTCTAGAAATGTGTCTGCTGCAAAAGGTGGCATACCCGGAATGTCTACTAGACTCTTGTTTGGACAGATTTAAGTGAGTTATTCCTAAGAATTGCAGGCCTACAATATAAAACACCAAATTTCCATGCAAAATAATGGTACCGCTTTCAGCACCTAAGATCTGAAATAATCATACCACCAGGGAGGTTAAGCAGACTGTGATTGTCTATTGTTATGACTTAGATGAAGATTAGATCACATTTTATGACCAAATTGTGCAGAAATCCATATCATTCCAAAGGGGTTCACATACTTTTTCTTGCAACTGTATATCTTATTTCTTTACATTTTTCTATGAACTACATACACCTGTTTGGTAACAGCAACCATAAATTATTATTTCTATACTGCATTGCAATCATGTAATTAAGGGATAAATTTGTCACAAATTATTGGAAAAAGCATTCTCTGCATTAAATTAGCTAAGTCTCGCCGATCGCCAATCTAAGTAATTCCAGAGCGTCAACCCTATTATGTCATATGTATTATACCTAATGATTTCTTGTTCTTAGTCCTGGTTTTGGTCAGATGACTGTTGTATAGAAAATTATGTTAACACTAGCCTGACCCTCTTAAAGTACAAGGAAAAAAAGTGCAGAAGTAAAAGTTTATACCTGCAAAATTGCTAGTTGTCCCTCCCAGGACAAATAAAGAAGCTAGAATGTTTTAAAAGTACAGTATCCTTTAGTGGTTATTTGACTTTAAATTGTTTGAAATATAGTGTGTGCCCTAAAACCAGCTCACTTCATTTCTTTTGAAATGAAGCAATGCAACAAAAACATGAAAGATGTAAAATACTGATTAGTTGGACTACGTTGCATTTGAATGTTTATTTTTCATCCATGTAATGGTTAAAAAGTAATTCATTATTTTAACAGAATTCCTCAAGTTCCTTTCAGTATTATTATTGGCTTGGTAGACAATCATGTCATTCTTAAAATGATGCTTATAATTTCCCATTGACTAGACTGGTGCTTAATACAAAACTGAAAAACAGCTGTCTTTAACTTTAACTGCCACTTATAGACCGGTTTATTACTTTTGCAGGGACATTGGTTTAGTGTGTAAAGATTGATGTGGAATCAAATGCCATTGTAGAATTCAGTACTAAGAAAATACTGAGCTTACCTTAAAATTTTGAAAATAGTTTAAAAAATTGCAACATCGTTAAATAGGTATATTTTATTTAAATAAAATTGCTTTTTAATTACACCTACAGTACACATACAGTGCAGTATAAATGTGTATTTAAAAAGTAAACATGATTATAAATGCAATAATCTAAATTCTACATGAAACAGGCAACTATATCATAAGATCTATTTTAAATACAGGACGATAACAATAATGATAATGGAAGGGAAAAGTACTACTGCACTACTACTTAAATATAACACAGGGAAAAAAACACAACAAAAATCCCTAAATGGATATAGCTGCATACACAAAAAAGGGTGTACAAATCCAATTATAGTGAAAAAGAAAATGAATAGTGATGCGCTGATACCAACATTTGTTGCTAGAAAGTACAATATGTGCCAATGATACCAAATACACACACACAATGAGAGGTATCAATAGTAATGGTAATATTATTGTAAACCTAAACCAAAAATGAACAGATTACATAAAGTTACAGCTGTTTCAAACTAAAATCCGCATTCCCTATTCCAGGGCTCAAAATTTCAAGTCCTGAGCTACTAGCCAGGCCTCATGGTATACTCGCCACCAGTTGCCCCCGTCCAACCCCTACCATGCCCCGCCCCTAAACCCGCCCCTAGACATGCCCTCATAAATCTTATGAAATTTAAATGACACTTAAATGTTTTATGCAGAATTAACCTATAAAATAAATATTAACAACAACTTCATCCTTGCCCAAAAATACAGCCTGCTCATGTCTACCAATTCAGCATGTGTCCCCAGGGCAGCAAAATGTCCCCCACTTTGCAGCCAAAATCCCCCCCACACTATTGCAGCCAGAGTCCCCCCCCACACATTTGCAGCCAGAGTCCCCCCCACACTATTGCAGCCAGTCCCCCCCCACACTATTGCAGCCAGAGCCCCCCCCCACACTATTGCAGCCAGAGTCCCCCCCACACTATTGCAGCCAGAGTCCCCCCCACACAATTGCAGCCAGAGTCCCCCCCAAACTATTGCAGCCAGAGTCCCCCCAACACTATTGCAGCCAGAGTCCCCCCCCACACTATTGCAGCCAGAGTCCCCCCACACTATTGCAACCAGAGTCCCCCCACACTATTGCAGCCAGAGTCCCCCCCAACACTATTGCAGCCAGAGTCCCCCCCACACTATTGCAGCCAGAGCGTCCCCCCCCACACTACTGCAGCCAGAGTCCCCCCCACACTATTGCAGCCAGAGTCCCCCCCACACTATTGCAGCCAGAGTCCCCCGCACACTATTGCAGCCAGAGTCCCCCCCACACTATTGCAGGCAGAGCCCCCCCCCCACACTATTGCAGACAGAGTCCCCCCCACACAATTGCAGCCAGAGTCCCCCCCACACTATTGCAGCCAGTCCCCCCCACACTATTGCAGCCAGAGCCCCCCCCCCACACTATTGCAGCCAGAGCCCCTCCACACTATTGCAGCCAGAGTCCCCCCCACACTATTGCAGCCAGAGACCCCCCACACTATTGCAGCCAGAGCCCCTCCACACTATTGCAGCCAGAGTCCCCCCCACACTATTGCAACCAGAGTCCCCCCCCCCACACTATTGCAGCCAGAGTCCCCTCCCAAAATAATTGCTGCCAGAGTCCCCCCCACACTATTGCAGCCAGAGTCCCCCCCACACTATTGCAGCCAGAGTCCCCCCCCCACACTATTGCAGCCAGAGTCCCCCCCACACTATTGCAGCCAGAGTCCCCCCCACACTATTAACAAAGAAAAAGTGTAGCGCTAAAAGGAGGAAAGACTACTAATTAGATAGTCCTTTAAACACATAAAATGTCCATAATGTGAAAAAAAAGTTCATATCAACAATCCAAAACTTTTATTCACCACAAGTAGTGACTCAATAAATAACGAGGTGAGTGTTAGAGGATCCGCCACCGGTGTAGTAAAATTTATTGAGGCTTACCAGAAAGTAAGGATCTGAATAAGCATATACTCATCAGATCAGAATCGCTTCAAACGATGTCCGAGATCCGAATATGTTTATGGATGTTGTATACTCAATGGAACTCCTGGGATATCTTCATATGTGATACGATGAATCCACGGAGATTGGTTGCAAATGTGTGGACTCAAGTGAAATTATTACCATGTGTGGTAATAATTAAAATAGCCAAAGGAAAAAATATAAAATGCACATAGCGTGATTCTGTATTACCAAATCAATCAATTTTAATAAAAAAAAATTTGCACTTACATTTAAGTAGGATACAACAAGCGCTTAGTAATAAAGTAGAGCAGTGGGGTCAGTGGGGTCTCCCGACACGTTTCATTCCCTTAGAACGTCATCTGGGGCACTGACACACTGCTAGAAGACCCTCTTTATATAAGAAATACCCCCATACCTTAATTATGGCTCCAGTGTGAGGAAAAGACATCCTCCGTAATTACTTCCGGTTTGTGACAAACTTTCGGATAGGCGTGAGTTCCAAGCCTCGTTCTGAAATGGCTAGTTGGAACGCAACGCCTATGTCATATCCCCCGGATGCGCTCCAAGTCTCCATATGATTCTCGGAGCTGGAACGCAACGTGCGTAACGTCCGCAATACTGGCGGGCACACTCCACCCTGTAGTTACGGCCAGGATCTGACGTTGTGCGTTCCGGAATATCCAAAAGGTTGGAACGCAGCATCCGCAATGGTTCAAGAGCCGCACCACTACAAGTGTATGTAGTGACCAGATCCCTGCTGCTGCGTAAACAGGAAGCATGTTAAAAGTCAAAAGGGTCACCATCTGATATTGACATATTATGTCACAAAACCAGATTATGGATTAACTACTCACTTCCTGGTTGGTAAAAAAGGGGGGGTTTTGATTAAAAAATGAACTATTGTAAAATATAGAAAACCATTTAGTAATAACTCAATATTAAATGAGTTTATACTTAGAATAATGTTAGATTCGATAAAAAATCTCAAAATTATTAAAATTAATACTAGTCAATAAAAATGACTAGAAAAATTAAAATGATTAAAATTACCTAAGATAGGAGGCTAGAATAGAGGAGCCATAATTGGATATAGTGTATTTTATGGGGGATCTAGGATGCATTAATGAAGGCATTAATGTCCCACTCTACATTCAACCCGTATGGTACATAAGTCTGTAGTTCATATATCCAATAGGTCTCTAACCTCGATACACCCCTAGTTTTAGCTCCACCTCTCCAGGGTGGCACATACTTATCAATGACGAGAAATTGTGTGCCTAACGGATTACGAGCATGGCATTCTCTATAGTGCCGTGGCACGGTATGTTTGGTGCCACCACTGAAAATCTTACTTACATGTTCACCTACCCGTACGGAAAAAGGTCTAATAGTACGGCCCACATATTGTTTCCCGCATGGGCAGGTGATTAAATAAACAATATAAGTGGTAGCGCATGTACAAAAACTCTTAATCGGATATACCTTCCCAGTGATACATGACTGGAATTCTAAAGTCTTGGTTCTTCCACTAGAATTCACAGCACAGACACTACATTTTTTACATGGATAGTATCCCTTCATATCTTGGAAGAATAACGGCCGAACGGGAGGATCTATAATATTAGGGGCCACACTATGTCTAAGAGATGATACTCCTTTGAAGATTACTTTTGCCTTTTCAGGTAGTATGGAGCCCAACACCTTGTCTTGTTTCAGCACACCCCAGTGTCTATCAACAATCTTCTTGATATCCTTATGTTGATTAGAATAAGAAGTGAGCATAGAGAGTTTGAATGACTCATCCGGCTCACGAGGTGTCTTATCCAACAACAAGGATTCACGGCTTGTCAATGCAACCCTGTTGAGCTCATGCTCTACCAGTGACGGATCATACCCTTTGTCACCAAATCTTTGTTTTAACATAGATGCTTGAGAGTAATAATCCTCGATGTTAGTACAATTCCTCCGAAGACGGAGAAATTGGCTTCTGGGTACCGAATTTAACCATGATCTGTGATGGCAACTATCTGTGGGAATGAAACTGATTCTATCAGTAATTTTAAAGTAGGTCTGAAACTTAAATTGACGAGATTCCAGACTGATCTCAAGATCTAGAAAATAGATTTTGATGGGGCTAAATTCAAAAGAAAATGAGATTCCACGGTCATTAGTATTCAAAAGAGTAAAGAATTCACCCAAAGATTCAGATGACCCATCCCACAGGAGGAGGACGTCATCAATGTATCTGGCCCATAGGACCAGAGCTGGATTCCGTTCGGAATAGATGACGTCCTCCTCCCATTTGGCCATAAAAAGGTTTGCAAGACTAGGGGCAAATTTTGCCCCCATCGCGACACCTTTTTGTTCCAAAAAATATTTTTGGTCAAACCAGAAATAGTTGTGGGTAGTGGCAAAATCTAACAACTCCACAATGTATGACTTTTGTGAATCGGTAATAGAGTGATCACGACCCAAAAAAATGCTTAACGGCATCTATTCCTAATGATTGGGGATACAGGTATAAAGTGATGCTACATCGGCCGTAGCGAGTAGATAGTCACCTTTGACGTCAATACCTTCGAGTAAGCGAATGGTGGAAGTAGTGTCCTTAAGAAAGGACGGAGTTAGTTTCACCAAGGGCTGCAAATAATGGTCAATGTATCGACCAGTCCGGGAGGTGATCGAGTCGATACCACTGACAATTGGTCTCCCTGGAGGTTCAACAGGGTCTTTATGTATCTTAGGTAAAAAAATAAATGGTCGGAATTCGTGGAGCGGTGGGTATTAAAAAGGCTTTCTCCTTTTTGTTTAAAATAAAAGAGTTAAAGCCTTTAGTAACTAGTTTGTCCAATTCTTTTTTTTAAATATGAGTAGGGTCATTAGGGAGGATTCTGTAGGTATCTTCGTCCGCTAGTATGCGGTTCATTTCGGCTACATAGTCTACCTTGTCCATAATGACAATCCCTCCACCCTTGTCTGCAGGGCGTACTACAATATCTTTACGATTGCAGAGGGACTGGAAACCTTCCGTGGGTATAGGGTGACTATAAAGTTTTTTTACAGGTAGAGATTTAAGGTCTTTAAGAACCAACTCTTTAAAAACGTTAACCGAGGAGGCAACGGGAACCGAGGGGTTAAACAAAGAGGGGTTTGATAGTCCTGAATGGACAGTCCCTGATGTTGCCGCTCTTTCCATGGGGGGTGCAGTATTGGAAAGAAAATATCGTTGGATATTTATTTTCCTAATAAATTTATGAACATCTACAAAAGTCTCAAACTTGTTCAACTTTTTAGGTGGTGCAAATTTTAGACCCTTGTCAAGGACTGTGAGTTCATCTTTTGTAAGTGTTTTGCTACTTAGGTTAAAAAGGCCTTGTCCCTTCAAACCCTTCATTTTTTTCCTTTGACATCTCCTCCCTCCCCTGCTACCTCTCTTGCATCCAAAGGCCTTTTGAGGCCTTGTCCGTCCCTGTGAAAATCCTTCCGGGCATGTGAATGAGAACCATAATAGTCCTGATTCTGATATGGCGCTGATAGTCAGAAGGACCGTCACGATTGTCTTGCAGAGGTAAAAATCTGTTTTCTGTGCGAACAGGGGGATAATTGTGATAATAGGAATCATAGGTGGTTCTATATTCGTTAGACCTCCTGGGTGAGTCATCATGGTTATAATAGTTATTGTGTTTCTGGAAATGTGGGGTTCTTGGAGTAGGATAATTCCCCCTAGACCTCCCCCTGCCACCTCTCCTATTGTGGTTATTACCACCCCCCCTAGATGGAGTACCATAACCAGGATGTCTCCCTCTGCCGGGCTGGTCAGCAGGAGGGGGAGGGGGATGGGGTTTGATGTGGCGTGGCTGCTGCCTAACCTGCTGTTGGTTGTTTGATTGGCTCTCCATCTCCTCCCCTCTATCAGAGGTGTCAGATGTAGATGCGGCCATCAGTGATTTCTGCCACTTAAATACGGTCCCTGTTTTATAGTCCACAGCATCTCCTGAATATTTTTTATGCTTTTTGTTTTTTTGGTCCCTATCCTCTTTCTCCAGATGTGCTTGGAGATTAGAGGAGAGGGAGTTGTATTCTGTTGAGTTTTTAAAGGTTAAAAGTTTGTCCTTTATTTCCTTAATTTCTTTATCAAGGATAAGGAGCCTACTTTGTTTTCTGGAGATCAAAAATTCCAAAAAATTGGTACCTGTTTCATTAAAGTAGCGATACCATGAATCCAGGTCAGGGTCCCCTTGTTGAGGTTGGACCTCCCACCTTAGACTTCTAGGGACCATACCCTCTGTAATATATTGTTGTAAAAACAGAATGTCCCATTGAAGATGTAACTCAGATACCATGGTATTTTTGAGTCTAAGGAACATGCCCCCTATCTCAGTATCGTTACTGATGACAGTGAATACCCCTTCAGTATTAACAACACGCTTAGCTCGGTAATCAAAAATATCCATAGTAGAGGTACAATATAATGAAATATAAAAAACTAGAACTGCTGCAGTGAAAATGAGATCTAAACACAAACAAGAAAAAATTGTATATACAACAGTATATAAATCACTGCGCTGTTCAAACGTCACAAATGTAAGCAGCCAACACTACAAAATAGATCAATTTTGGAAACATACAAACAAAGAAATAGTGTAGCGCTAAAATGAGGAAAGACTACTAATTAGATAGTCCTTTAAACACATAAAATGTCCATAATGTGAAAAAAAGTTCATATCAACAATCCAAAACTTTTATTCACCACAAGTAGTGACTCAATAAATAACGAGGTGAGTGTTAGAGGGTCCGCCACCGGTGTAGTAAAACTTATTAATTCTGTATTACCAAATCAATCAATTTTAATAAAACAAATTTTGCACTTACATTTAAGTAGAATACAACAAGCACTAAGTAATAAAGTAGAGCAGTGGGGTCAGTGGGGTCTCCCGACGCGTTTCGTTCCCTTAGAACATCATCTGGGGCACTGACACACTGCTAGAAGACCCTCTTTATATAAGAAATACCCCCATACCTTAATTATGGCTCCAGTGTGAGGAAAAGACATCCTCCGTAATTACTTCCGGTTTGTGACAAACTTTCGGATAGGCGTGAGTTCCAAGCCTCGTTCTGAAATGGCTAGTTGGAACGCAACGCCTATGTCATATCCCCCGGATGCGCTCCAAGTCTCCATATGATTCTCGGAGCTGGAACGCAACGTGCGTAACGTCCGCAATACTGGCGGGCACACTCCACCCTGTAGTTACGGCCAGGATATGACCCCCCACACTATTGCAACCAGAATCCCACCACACTATTGCAGCCCCAGAGTCCCCCCATACTATTGCAGCCAGAGTCCCCCCCACACTATTGCAGCCAGAGTCCCCCCCCACACTATTGCAGCCAGAGTCCCCCCCCACACTATTGCAGCCAGAGTCCCCCCCCACACTATTGCAGCCAGAGTCCCCCCCACACAATTGCAGCCAGAGTCCCCCCACCACACTATTGCAGACAGTCCCCCCCCACACTATTGCAGCCAGAGCCCCCCCCCACACTATTGCAGCCAGAGTCCCCCCCAAACTATTGCAGCCAGAGTCCCCCCCACACTATTGCAGCCAGGCCCCCCCCCACACAGCCAGGGTCTATCAAAGTTTCCCGAAAAAGGGGGGAGGGGCTGTATGACGCGCACGGCGTCGGCAGGGAAGAATGCAGCTATTGAATGGAAAGCTGTCTGTTCCCCACGGTTTGAACAATGCTGGCGGCTCCTCTCCTACCCAGAAAAGGTTGGATACAATAGTGTGGAGGGGACCAGATGGTGGTGGCAGCGGCGACGGCGGGAACAGAAGTGGCAGCAGGGACTCTCCTCTCCTTACTCGCCCCCCCCTGCTCTCAGACAGCCCAAACTTGCCTGCCCTCAAAATGTACTCGCATTTTGCGAGCAGGCGAGTGTAAATTTTGAGGGCTGCTGGCCTATTCCACCGCAGACAAGGAACATTAGGCTCAGACTGGTGCTATGAGAAAAAACACACACACGTCCTCTGCTGTGCTTGGGGTGTTCACAGAGTTTGTTTGGCTCCAGACTGACTTTCTGTTCGTTCAGGGTATCACAGCTTATGCAATGAGAGGAAAACAAAACATAGTGCAATACTGTAGAGGAACAGGGGACATGAATGCAGTTTACAATCTCACTCACGAAACCCCAGATCAAAAAAACGCTTCCAGGATAGCCTTATCTGCCACTCAGTGTGGCGTTCTCCTCATATGGACCCATGTCCGTCGACTGTGTTACTAGGCTCCTCCCCTGTTGACCACGTAACTAGGCTCCTCCCTATAATAATGATAATTGTCAATGATAATTGTAATTGAGATATTGTCAGGAATCAGACGGAGAAAGAAAATGCAGTAAAAATCACACCTTTTAAAAAATTGTAAAAATGGTACAAATAGTAAATATAGTCAAAACATAGCTGGGGTTCGGTAGCCAAAGCTGGTAGTCAGAACAAGCCAGTATATCAGGAAGCGAGAGATCAGCGTAGTCAGAGGCAGCAGACATGATCAGGAGCCCGAAGAGATGTCAGCCAGCCAAGTCTTCAACAGGAACACACAACAGAGAGTCTCTAGATATGTTTGACCAAGGCAAAGACACAGAAGGAATGAACCAGGCAGTTTAAATAGCTAGAAGGGGCTGGCTGTAGAGCAGGAAATGATGAGGACAGGACACTGTAAAATGATGAGTGCTGGCAATTAACCAACAGCTGAGCAACCTGAGCACTGAAAAAGTAGGGCTGAGCCCAGCCCTGTCAGATATACAGTATTTAACAGTGTGGTGCAGAGAGCAGTTTATACAGATGGATGAGATAAGAGGGGACCATGCTTTGTAAGACCAAAACTATCTTTTTCACAAGTAATCCAGCATATACTGTATTTCTCAATAACACATAATATATGTCACTTACATACCCTTGAGCCAAAGTGATGAGTGAAATAATAAAATAAAAAAATAATAGAAAAAGGAAACATTTATATACATATGAGCTCTGACATTTATGTTTAGGAGGAACTTCACAGTCCCCCCATTATATTTTGTATCTGCTTATCTGATGATGGGTTGTTCTCAATTCAGATGTTCACCCACCCGGTGGATCCAGTTTTATCTTGCTTAGATCCTCTTCTCTGCAGCTGCAGCTCCGATCCTTCACAACCATGTTCCCCTGTGCTGTCATTTGGAGGTTGCCAGCTTTTCTGGGTTTAGGCAAGGCCTCCCGATGTTGTGCCATTTAACCCACCCCCCTCCTCCCTTAATGAATGTAATGTAAAAATTAGTGCTCCCAATGCATCCTGGGATATGCACGTCACGTTTCCCAGGAGGCACTTGAGGCTCTGGCATAATTTGCGCCTAGGTGGAGAAGGAGGATGGGGGGGCGTGTCATGGGCAGGCCAAAACCTAAAAAAATGTATACTTGTGTAGTGGAGGAGCAGGCCAAAACCTAAAAAAAAGTATACTTGTGTAGTGGAAGAGCAAGCCAAAACCTAAAAAAAAAAAAAAGTATACTCGTGTAGTGGAGGGAGGCAGGATGGATAGGAATGAACTTGATTCAAAGGGTGAAGATCCACTTTAAGATATACACCTTTGTGTTTTTCATACAGGTTCAGCTATAATAAACCAATCCACCAAACCAAAGTGCAGGACAGGTATTCTCAGTTCTGTGGTCTAAATCCCTTGCTAATTTGTATATGTGCAGAACTGGTTTTGGGAGCATTTGTTATTCTTGGGTGCTGTACTCTCCTTTGCTACTGTCCCTGCCTGGCACTAGATAAAGCTAGAAAGCCTTGTGCTAGTGCAGCTCACAAAGTCATCATCTGACAGCACACATACCTGGTTATTTATTACTTAGATAGCTAGTACTGCAACCTGGGAGTAAGATGAGAAAGGAGAGAGTCACATGTTGCCCCATGTCTGCATTTAGCATGTATTTCACTTCACTTCAGTGGGTGTACAAAGGGGTGGTGCAGCTTTCTGTGAAACTGTGAAATTGGGGAGTACACTTTTCCCGGAGACTGGTATTACTAGAATAAATTATTTTACAAAAGGGCTGGATGCATTACTAAAAGCAAAAACTTGAATTACTAATATTTATAAGAAATATTGCTATAGAATGTTGATTCTGGGAGTTATCTTATGTCCTTGGACAGCAGGAAGAAATTTCTTTTTTTTCTGTTAGAGCAAATAGGAAAATGCAAGTAAAGGACTCTGGGGAGCCAATACTAGGGAAAGACACTTCACGGATGCACTCACAAGACTACAACATTAAATCACTTTGCCTTCTGCCTGAACGGTTCCTTATTTACTCATAGGCTGTCAAAGGTCCTAGTTTCAGTAAAGGTGGGGTAAGGGTTGCAGGCTTGTCACCCTTCTAGTGTTCATTATTTAGAACCATCAATTATATCTCAGACAGACTGTCCCTTGAAATCCATTCACACAGGTATAGTATGGGTGTACAATGCTTCATTTAGCAAGATACACAAGGAAAGTCAGCCTCATCTCTTGTCTGAAGCAACATGACCAAAAAAAGTTTTTGTTAATAGAGGATTTTGGGGTTTACCAGGGTTAACTTTGGCAGGGCTGATTTTTATTGATTATTTATCAGTATGACTTTGAACCAAGGTGCTGTAATTTCAATCTTAAAGGCCTAGGTAACCAACCAGGGCATAAGAACAGTAGACTCTTTCACTTAGTTCAACTCATAGCCAGAAATCTCAGATTAGGCTCAGAGCTGTCACATCAGAATGTCTGTTTCAAATTTTTTGGGGTTACATTATATATCTAGTAGTAGCTAGTCATATCTACCTTGACTTGTTCTGTAATTCTGAAGACATTTATGGCTTACAAAGAGTTCCACCCAAAAGTGGAAAGCTTTTAGCACCCCTCATCCCCTTACATGCCACATTTGGAAGGGACCAGACAACAAGGAAGGAACCAGAATCATGACATGATAAGGGAATGGAGGAGCATCCTTAAGTAGCCCCCGGAAGCTGAACACTAATGTCACCAATTAGTACAGCCTGCTGGCTTATGTGAGACACCTGCTGGTGGACATTGGAGCTGCAGCAAACAGCCCAGAACAGCACAGTGCCACCAGCAGGTGAACTCCATCCTAACACAGAGATTCTAAGCAGAAGATTATAATCAGCTCAAATCAACCCGATGCTGAGGTCTTCTGTGGTTATGTAAAAAAAAAAAAAAGTGAGGTAAATTGCGCTAATCAATATATGATGCTGTGCATCAAATCAAGTAAAGTAAAAGGTGCACGTGAAATGCAAACTAAACATAAATGGAGCTGCGGTTTAAACTGTGTCATATAAACAGAATAGCAATGTGAGAAAAATAAAAATAAACCGCGCTAATGACCAATAAACATAAAATGCATTAAATAATATGTGGACCACACAGATGAATTAATGTGATATATGCAAGGTTGAAAAAACAATCCAAAAAACAAAAACAAACATTATTGAGTGTCCATAAAACACAAAAAGGGGCCTTTGTAGTCCAAAGTGAGAGGGCTAGCAAGGTTCCATACACAACCAATTGTGAATAATAAATTATAAACAACAAAAGTCCAGAGGAAATAAAACGTAACATCCACCCTGGTGAAGCCGAATCCCAATATGAGTCAGCAGGATATTGGTTAACACTGATGTGACATGCAGCTGAAGACCTCCACCACACACATATGCAAGTCTGCTTACCAAATGTAAATGGTCCCTGGCTGAGAGGAGACCAAAACAGCAGACAGGATCAAACAGCTGGGCTCGGTGAGAGAGTGAAACAATTCAGCTTGGGTCATCCGACAGTGGCTCCAATAACAATGGTCACATAAATGTAAAAGGAGACAAGAATGCCTCGATAGTGTAAAATCACTTAAAATTTATTGTACAAAATAATGAAGAAATACACTCACATTTTGCAGTAAAAGAAAGGCCTTAAACCTGCAGCATCCGGCCGGTCAGCATGCAGGTAACCCCATGTAGTATCGAGTAGTCCAAGGGTGAAACACTTTTTCAAAGGGCACGGGTGGCCACTGCAACACCCCTGGTTTTTATACTAAAACTGAAGACAGACAGGCCCCCAGCTGGAGAAACCAAGCCTCTACTTCAGAACCAATTAAAATCCTCCATTACCAGTCTTAAAGACCAAGCCTCACTCTGGAGTTGGTCAATGCAGTTAGAGCACAAGCAAAGGAGGAAAACCAAGCCTCTCTTTGGGATTGACAGGCCCCCAGCTGGAGAAACCAAGCCTCTACTTCAGAACAAATTAAAATCCTCCATTACCAGTCTTAAAGACCAAGCCTCACTCTGGAGTTGGCCAATGCAGTTAGAGCACAAGCAAAGGAGGAAAACCAAGCCTCTCTTTGGGATTGACGGAAGCTAATGTGTCACTATAACCAACCAAAGCGTGCTCTAATATGCAGTGGACAAAATGGATATTGCAGAGTATTGAGTCCAACCAGGCCACATTCAATGCAGACATGTCCTATGAGTGGATGGAAACAATCCTGGTAGGTGATGAAAAAAACACCCCCACCAGAAATCTGCCTATCGGTATGGCTAATTTAAAGGCATACCTCAGGAAATAAGCGTAACCTACCATTCCCATCCAAAAAAATAAAAATAAAATTAACATTACAATATAATATAATAAAATATGAAAATATTAAATATAAGAACCATTTACATATATAGCAATTAAGTCAGAAAATTGCAGTTGAATATAAAATGAATGAAACAGTTTGGAACTTGATGAGTTCTTATTCATAACAGTCACCCCAACTATGCCTGAAAACTGACCCCAAAGAAAGGTCAGTTGGCAGACTCCATCTATAAATGTGTGAAATGTGAAAACGCTCCACCTAGTGCCGATGAGTCAGGTGACAGAGAGTAGCATTAACCCATTACTTCCACACAACACATGAGGAGAAAAAAAAAAAAAAATTTTTTTTTTTTTTTTTGAAAATATAAAAGTTATTTAACCACTTACCTACTGTGCACCTACACCCCCTTCCTGCCCAGACAAAATATAAGCTTCCGGCACTGCGTCGCTTTAACTGACAATTGCGCGGTCGTGCGACGTGGCTCCCAAACAAAATTAGCGTCCTTTTTTTCCCACAAATAGAGCTTTCTTTTGGTGGTATTTGATCACCTCTGCAGTTTTTATTTTTTGCGCTATAAACAAAAATAGAGCGACAATTTTTAAAAAAATGCAATATTTTTTCCTTTTTGCTATAATAAATAACCCAAAAAATATATAAAAAAAATATTTTTTCCCTCAGTTTAGGCCGATACGTATTCTTCTACATATTTTTGGTAAAAAAAAATGCAATAAGCGTTTATCGATTGGTTTGCGCAAAATTTATAGCGTTTACAAAATAGGGGATAGTTTATGGCATTTTTTTTTTTTTTTTTACTATTAATGGCGGCGATCTGCGATTTTTTTATTGGGACTGCGACGTTATGGCGGACATTTCGGACACTTTTCTGACATTTTTGGGACCATTTACATTTATACAGTGAAAAATGCTATAAATATGCATTGATTACTGTATAAATGTGACTGGCAGTGAAGGGGTTAACCACTAGGGGGCGGGGAAGGGGTTAAATGTGTGTCCTATGAGTGTTCTAACTGTAGGGGGAGGGGGGGTGACTGGGGGAGGTGACCGATTGTGTCCCTATGTACAAGGGACACAATCGATCTCCTCTCTCCCTGACAGGGACGTGCAGCTCTGTGTTTACACACAGAGCTGCACGTCCCAGCTCAGTTACTGAGCAATCGCGTGTGCCCGGCGGCGATCGTTGCCGCCGGCCACTCGCACGGGATCCCCGCAGAGCGGCGGGTGCGCGCGCGCGCCGCCGGCGACGCGCGCGCGCCCGCCCGCGGCTTTAAAGGGACATCACGTCATATGACGTGATGTCAGAACAATGGAGTCGTCTGCCCGCCGTCATTTGACGGTGGGCAGATGACAAGTGGTTAAAAATTGTTTAAGAAGGCTAGGACCATCATTCAACTGACTAAGCATTACTGATAAATGCATTGATATCAGTATCAATGTTCAGTCCATGTGGTATGTAAGATTTGAGATGATATATCCACGCCATTTCAAGTTTTGAAATTTCGCGGACCATGGCAATCCCCCTCCAATGGGGCCGATATTTATCTATCCCGATAAACAAGGTGTTAGAGGGATCTTTGTTATGCACCAAATCATAATGGCGAGACACTGAGTGTTTTTCAAAGCCTTTCCTTATCTTAGCAATATGTTCGTTCAGTCTAACCTTCAGTGCCCTTTTGGTCCTTCCCACATATTGAAGACCGCAAGGGCACTGGATCAGGTAGACAACTCCTTTAGTAGAACATGTAATGAAAGGCTCCACATCGTAGGAACGGCCCGTTTTGGTGGACCGGAAAGAACAAATTTTTCTATCCCGACAGCTGTTAAGTGTACAGACCTGACAATTCCGGCACTTATGGTATCCGGTCAGGTTCCCAAAAAAGGATCTAGCTCCCTCAGGGGGATCAGAAACAGTGGGAGCTATTTGGTTACCCAATGTAGAAGCTCCCTTAAATATAATCCTGGCTCTCTCGGGTAAAGCCGGAGCCAACACGAGATCTGTAGTCAAAATGTGCCAATGTTTTTCCATCAGTCTCTTAATCTGGTGGTGTTGGACAGAGAAAGTGGTCACGAAGGGAGCAGTGAAGTCCTCCATCTTATCGGTCCTAGTGCGGTCGCCCAAAAGTTGTCCTCGGTCCATTGCTTTAGTATCTTTAATTAGTTGAGACAATACAGAGCTGTCATAGCCTTTTTCAATAAAGCGATTGGAGAGTGTTGTAGCTTGACTCTCAAAGGACTCTAGGTCCGTACAATTACGCCTAAGGCGTGTAAACTGACCTTGAGGGACAGCCTTCAGCCAGGCCGGTAAATGACAACTATCAAGTGGGATATAGGAGTTGCGATCCGTAGATTTAAAGAAAGTACTGGTGATGAACCTGTTGTCTCTAATTGAGATCTTGAGATCAAGAAAATTGATCTCATCCCTACTTGCCTCAAACCCAAAGACAATACCCCTGGTGTTATTATTCAATTCTGACATGAATTCTCTTAGATCAGACTCACTACCATCCCAGAGGAGGAGGACGTCGTCGATATACCTAGCCCAGAGCACTACTTCAGGTCTCCGGCAGGCATCGACGACGTCCTCCTCCCACTTGGCCATAAATAAATTGGCCAGACTGGGGGCATACTTAGCCCCCATGGCGACCCCCCTATCCTGTCTGTAGAACTGGTGGTCGAAATAAAAGTAATTATGGCTAGCTGCAAAGCCTAACAGATCCATGATAAAATCTATCTGAATCTGAGTCAGCCCAGAATTTCTAACCAAAAACAAAGACACTGCCTCAAGTCCCAATTGGTGTGGGATGATAGTATATAATGACGTGACGTCAGCAGTCACCATCCACAGACCTGTCTTCTGTGGTTATGTGCATTCTGTTTATTAGGGTGTTATGTGTTTACTGATAAATCTTACTACCATTGTTAACCACTTAAGGACCCCCGCACGCACATATACGGTCACAGAATGGCTCGTACAGGCACAAGGGCGTAAATTTACGTCCCCGCCTTCGTGCGGTTCGGGGGTCCCCCTGCCTCTGGGAGCGATCGCCGACGAGCGGGCGGATGTCCGTGATTTCCGCCCCCCCCCCGCGATCGCTCCCAGCCAATGGGAGCGCGCTCCCATCCTGTCAGTTCCTCCTCCTGTGTTTACACAGGAAGGAGGAAATGATGTAATCTCTCATTGCAGCGCTGTTTCCCAGCGCTGCTGATGAGAGAAGACATCACAAGTAAGTGTGCACCAACACAACACTGACACACACTCACATAGGCAAATTAACCCCTTGTGATCGCCCCCCCCCACCCCCCTGTCACAGTGTCACTGAATGCAGTGATCTAATCACTGCATTTAGTGTCAGTGTGACAGGCAGTGTAAAAAACAGTTAGTGTTAGGTTCAAGATAGCCCCCCCACCCCCCCTAATAAAGTTGTAACCCCCTGATCACCGCCCTAGTTAACCCTTTCACTCCCTATTGCCAGCGTCACTAAGCGATCATTTTTCTGATCGCTGTATTAGTGTCGCTGTTCCCGCTAGGTAGCTATTTTTTTTTTTATTGCGATTTTTTTTTTTTACTAAAGACATGTGGCTAAATTAATTTTGGCCTAAATGTTTTACTAAAATTTAGTTTATTTGATTTTTTTTATAACAAAAAGTAAAAAAATTGTGTTTTTTTTCAAAATTGTGGCTCTATTTTAGTTTATAGCGCAAAAAATAAAAATCGCAGAGGCGATCAAATACCACCGAAAGAAAGCTCTATTTGTGGGAAGAAAAGGACGCAAATTTTGTTTGGGAGCCACGTCGCACGACCGCGCAATTGTCTGTTAAAGCGACACAGCGCCGAATTGTAAAAACACCTTGGGTCATTTAGCAGCGTATGTGTCCGGGTCTTAAGTGGTTAATGAAGTAACCTATTGTTTCTGTCTGTTTGCTAGTCCTCCTGATGTGATTAGTCTGGTGTCAACTTTACCACGTTACCTAACCATTGTGGGATGTTTACCTCTATGTGTAATATTTTTTATTATTGTTCATGTGGGGGCTGCTCCTGTTTGAAGTGAAGTGTTGAAGTGTCTAAGAAACCTGTTTTTCTGTTCAATAAAATGATTCCTTTAGTTTTTACCTCAACATGAATGGAAGGTATGAACATTGTGGTGCCATCTTGGCTTGGTTAAGGACCAAGATTCCCTTATGTTGTAATGTAGAGGGATACATGGCACACTCTGCTAAGGCAAGTGCTACAAAGTCTATTTTAGTAGCTTAATATAACTTTACTCTACTATTATCCACTATATACTACTACAACTTGAACTATCACTAGGGATTAATGATATGGGGACGATTTCTTAGGGATATTGCCATCTGCCTTCTGTTAGACATCAACATTTTTATTCCACACTGTGCTTTTTTGGTTTGAAGATTCATTTAAAAAAAATTGAAATGCAGAGTGCTCAGTGGGGTCTGCAGTGCCCCAGAAAGCATACTGCTGCATAGAGCACTTTGCAATTAGGCGAGATGGTGGTCTTGTGACTTTGGAAGGTTGCGTGACCTTGCTCTTCTTATTCTGTGTGCTAGTATCTGTTTATTGATCTACTGTAACTTTTAGGTGCCATTTTAAAAAACAGATATAACTATGATTCATAAATTGTGGTGAATTGCTAAAAGGATGGAATAAAATGCCACGATATATAGTCTACATCATGTAGTTGTGATCAATTACACTCAATCATAGAATTGTGCAATTATGCAAGAATAAATTATACTACAAGCCACTTCTGGGATTTACAGGGCTAATATATGAAGTAGGATTTCTGCCTTTGATAATTAAAAGTATAAATGGATAGAAAATTGGTTTAAAGGCTAGGTTTTACCTTTTAGAACATGTTACATGTTCCATCTGTAATTATTGTCTGAACATGTATCATGTTCCAGCTCCAGCGGCATCTCCCCCCCCCCCCCTGCTCCCCACCTCAGTGTGACAGCAAGCAGGGATGTTTTCTATGCACCCACTGTAACAATTCAAATACAGGCTCTACCCACATGGCCACGTCATTCATTCACAGTTTCCTGTAAATCAATAGGCTACAATTTTCATCAGCCACCATGGCTGACAGCTTGCAGTTCTGAATGAACTATGAAGGTGCTGATGAGTACTCTTGTAGTTCATTCACAAGCCCTGCACCTTGTAAACAGTCAGTCCATATCAAAGTTATGAGCTGAAAGCTGCAGGGTTTACCTACAGAAGCCTGACATTGTATCACTAATCCTGTGATCATAGGTGCAACGCTTTCTAGGCTCCTGCGGGCAGGGCCGGCGCTACCATAAGGTGGCTTAATCAGCTCCCTTACGGCACCAGGATAGGGGTACATATAAATCCCAATCCCCAGACAACTTTCTGGGGATTCAGATGTTTAAAATGCTTCAGACATGTGTTGTTTTACGTGTTGTGGTCAGTAGTATGTGTATGTTACTAAAGCAGACTGACGGCTTTCCTATGGAAGTGATACAAGTGGCTGTGAAGCCACCTATCACTTCTATCATGTGCCGCTACACTGAATGACTCCCCGCCATGTACACCGGGCTCCGCTGTCCCACCTGAGGGGGTATTGTTATGGCGGGTTTCGATGGGAAGGGCGGTGAAGCTCAGCAGACCTCCATCCACTCAGCCTCCCTTCTGTACACAGACCAGGAACTGATGTGTATATTGCCACTTCCTGGACCAGAGCTGTCATTCTCTGAGTTCCGTGCTGGGGGAAGAAGCCGATAGAACATGGTCTGTGTTCAATCAACTGCAGTGGATCAGAGCGGAGACATCCAGGGTCTCTCCATAAAGAGAACTTGTCACATATATGCTATCACATAGGGGGCTATTAGGGGGCTAAGTGATAGCAATACAAGTTATGTAAAAATAAATAACAATTACATAAAAATAAATGTAGAAGTAGTGCTGCGCTGTGCATACATAGGTGATAAAGTGCAAATGTGCTCACGTGACAGGTACACTTGAAAAGCAATAAGTGAATGGTCAAAATAGCAACAATAAAACATAAATACCTGGGTAAAATACCTTTTAGACTTGGCCAGCGCCGGAATATATTTTTAATAATTACATAAAAATGTACATAAGGGGACATATAAGACATTTGAAAACATTGAAAGGGTGTTTAGCTCTCCCCTCTCCACACACACACAAACACCCACTAAAAATGAATGTTCTGGGGAACCTATATATGAAAACAGCGATTGTCCTACACATTTTATATATAAGCAAGCACCAATCATTTTAGTACCAGTGCTTTTGCATAACTCTAAACTTATGACCTGTATGACTTTTAAAACTTTGCAGGCGCACACAAGTTTAAGGTTTGACATGGGTATCTATTTACTTGGCACAACCTCATCTTTTATATTTTACCCCCCTCCCCCCCTCATTTAAAAAAAAATTGCATCTATGTGCCCATAAATTAACTTTAATGTTTTTTTTACTGAAATGTTGCCTTTCTATTGTATGACACACAGAAAGTTGTCAAGAGAGCTGAAGGTTCACCCATGTATGGAATGGTGAAATATGACCCAATTAATTCATGCATGGGAATTTACATGGACACCTTGAACATATTCATTCGTGTAGCCATGATACTATCTGGAGGTGGGAGCAGGAGTAAATGAATCACTAAAACAGTCATAATCGCCTATTGATTGCCTGTAGAACTTTATGCAACTCCTGGACCATAAACACGTTAATAATAAACATCATCAAAAAAAAAAGAAATGTTGCCTTTCATAAACAGTTGCACCAATGTCATATGACATAAAACAAATTGAAATACCAACATTTATTCTCTTGGGTGTCTGCTTTCAAAAAAAGAAAAAATACACATTTTGGGGGATTTAAGTAATCTTCAGGCCTAAAATGATTTTTAAAACATGTAAACAAAATTTTTTAAAATGCAAAAAATGGCTTTCAGGACTGACGTTGTGGAGGGGTGGTGGAAGGACGGTAGGTGGAGTGGGTGGTGGAAGGAGGTGGCGGGAGGACGGTATGGCAAAGTAGATAAAAATCCTTCCACCGGCCCTGCCTATGGGAAAAAATAATAAATGCACTTTTTTTTCTGCAAAAATATGTGCATGTATTATTTTTTCCTAAAAGGTGAACTTATCCTTTAAAAACCTCATTCAGAAAGTCATGGTTAATTTATCTCAGAATAGAGTAGACCTAATAGGCTGCCTTATGGCCAACTGAACGAGAGCTCTCAGCAGACAACATTGGTGTAATTGCAAGGCAGCAGCTTGGCTTCATCAGCCAAAAACAGGAAGTGCTGTTACTGACAAAATTTGAAGGTAAGAAGCTTTGCAACAGGTTCACCAAAAAATATTTCCTCTAATGTTTAATTGTTTTTACCTTAATGCATTCTCTTCATTAAAGAGTCACTAAAGGATTTTTGTTTAGCTAAATAGCTTCCTTTACCCTAATACAGTTCTGGTTTCATGTCCTCATTGTTAGTGTTTGCTGTAATCCTTCTCTGTTCTGCACACTTCCTGGTTGTCTGTTTCCTTATGAAAAAAGTACTGGGAGCTTCTCTCTGTGGTCTCTAATCAAGAAGGTGTGATTACTCTGTGTCTAAAACCCCTCAGAACCAATCACTTTCATTTTAAAAACAAACACTGCCCTCTATTGGCTCTGTGTCCCTGTCCTTCACAGAAGCAAGAAACTAGATGAAAAACGAAACCGAAATGGCAGCCACATTATATGATTGATTTTTATCTATTTTTAATAATTTTTAAAAGGAATCAGATAACTATTATGTCTCTATACCCTGTAAAAAGGCATTTCAGCAAAACAATTTGTTTCCTTTACAACTGCTTTAAGGTAAAAAACTCCCCACTACTTGTTCGCATCATGAAACTTACATGCCTTCTTTACAGGATCCAGCACTGTCCTGGCTGCAGCACTGTTCTCTTCTCTTCCTGGTTTCACAGGCAACAGTAGAAGACAAACAGTCCTGCTGCCAGTCAAATTCCTGTGAATAGCCGTTTGTAAACAAAAAAATTCCTGTGAATAGCAAGAGGGGGTGGGGCTTACCAGGGCTGTGTGTATCTTTGGATGCACACAGCTCAGGTCGGGTGCACCCCTCAGTACTGCATTTGCTGTGGGGGCACCGGAAGGAAAGCAGGAAAGGGCAGCACTGGCAGTTACCTGTCAAAGAGGAGGTAAGCGACTGCTGTGTGCAATATCATTAGGGGGTAAGCGACTGCTCTGTGCAATATTATTGCACTGGGCAGGTAAGTGTAATATATTTTTTTATTTTAGCCTGAAAAAAGCCTTTAATGCCACTTTAAGTCATACAGTAAAGATTGGACAGACACACCCCTTGAAGATAATGAATATTTTCTATTATTTTGTCACAGGATGCATTTATATACACAGCTTCCGATCAGACAGTACATCTTCTAGCTGCCAGGTACTGCAGCAATATAAATGCTTTGGGGGCCAATGCACATTATTTTAGAATAGTCATGATTAGTTTTAGGATAGAAATCACTATTACAGTACTTACATACTGACTGACAGATGTCCCTGTACAATTCACATCTACAGTATCTAGGCTTATTACTATTTATTTGCAAAGTGTATTTGTATAACCCCAACACTTTATGTAGTGCATGTACATTCATATTAGTCCAGGAGCTTACAATCTAAGGCCCCCACATCAAATGCATACATTAACATACTAGGACACATTTATACAGGAGCCAATTAACCCCCCCCCCCCCTATCATGTCTTTGGGTGTGGGGGGAAATCTGTACAAGCACAGGCAAAACATGCAAATTCAATGCAGTCTCAAGGTTGGCAATTTAACTGAGGACCCTAGTGCTTCTAGGCAAAAGTGAGCCAATGGGCTTCACAATTCATAAAGGTCTGCCAAACAGCCATTCAGTTCACATCCAGGTATCACATTGTATATGCGTGTGAATTTTTCAGTAGCCAATGGTGTACCTAAAGTGATTTAAAGTCTCAAGATTTTCCATCTTAATACCTTCTACGCATTAAGGTGAAAAACCTTCTTTGCTGCTGTCCCCAGAGCCCCCTTTTTCTTACCTGAGCCCATCTGATCCAGCGATGTGCACAAGCCCAGTGGCCCCAGCTGCTGTCTCTGTCCTTATTGGATACATTGAAAGCAGCAGGAGCCATTGGCTCCCACTGCTGTCAATCAAATCCACTAACACTGGAGCAGGAGGGGCGAGTCCCACTGTCTGTGTCAATGGATTAAACAGCTGAACTTCTTTGCTGCTGCTGCTGTTCCCAGAGCCCCCCTTTTTCTTACCTGAGCCCATCTGATCCAGCGATGTGCACAAGCCCAGTGGCCCCAGCTGCTCTCTCTGTCCTTGTTGTATAAATTGATAGCAGCAGGAGCCATTGGCTTCCACTGTTGTCAATTAAATCCACTAAGACAGGAGCAGGTGGGGGTGAGTCCCACTGTCTGTGTCAATGGATGCAGCAGCTGAACTCGGGAGCGAGCCCGCCCACATGCCCCCATGGAAAGCAGTCCCAATGAAGGGGAGGAGCTAGGAGCATGGGTGGAGACCCCAGAAGAGGAGGATCAGGGCTTCTCTGTGCAAACAGCTTGCACAGAGCAGGTAAGTATAACATGTTTATTATTTTTATTTTTAAAAAAGTGAACCTTAACAATCACTTAATGCTTGTACAAAGAGTTGCATAATCTCCCAGGACTACAGATATGTTTTCAAAGGCTGTCTTTGTCATTGTTGGTGCCTATTGGATAGTAATAGATTGACGCTGATGCAGATTGTATTTTAATTCCTATGACTTTATTTAATTTAACATCTGTTAACAACTAAGCAACATTTGTCTACTGCTCTTGGGAAATTTTCTCTGCAACTCAACTCAAGGAACATTGACCCCATTTTACCAATGGGAGAAAGATGAAAAACATTGTAACGTTATACCTGTGGTGGTTTTCTACACTTTTAGAATTTACACATTCTGTGCCCATGCAAATTGTATCCATTGTATACCCCTTAGATACATACTGAAATGTTAAGTCAATACATGTATTTAATTTGCTGCTTAAAGTTTTGCAATATAGCTTAAATGTTTTATAGACAGATACCTAAATTACAGAAACTAAACTATAAGGACTATAAGGTTGAAACTATAATGCTCAATTAGATATCTGCCAAAGTAAATTGGTGGGTTAGAACATGTCAGGTTTTCCAAGGAATAATGAGGATCATCAAACTCATATTACTTTCTCTTTTTTTATGGACATTTTCTGCCAAACTCAGATAGGGGCAAATTATTATTTTTTTCTGTGTGGTAGGTGAGATTACTGTCTTACATCAAAAATAGATTCACTTCGGGTTTCAATAATTCAACCAAATTATGACCTGTCATCTAATGATCTTTCTAATCTCTGACAGATTGTAATCAATCTAGACAAGATATTTTGTCCAAGTAAATTACATTAAATAACCCTTTTGTTTCTGAATAGTCATGTAGTCTATATTAAGCACCACAAACATATTCTACGTGATCTGCATCCAAGCTGTTCATTCTCTGTTATTTATATCCAGATCAGACTTAAAATACCTAAAATGAGTTTTGAAAATGATTTGTGCTGTAGCTGGGCATAATGCAAATTCAAAAAATTGTAATCTTTATGAAATATTTCTGATAATACATTGTTTACAAATTTAGTAAAGGTGTTTTTCCTTTATTAGTATAGAAATGTGTTGTTATAGTTTAGCAGAATATACATAATTGGTTCATGTTTAATATAAATAATATTTTTTCTTTAAAAAAAAAAAAAAACTTTTAGATAGAATTGTTTTCCCATTTCATGGTGTATATTTACTATACTTTAATATGCTGGGTAAGAATTATATTTTACATCAAGCTTTTGCAACCTTTTAACCCTAGAGGAACCCCAAAAATGATTTTCCTGTCTCCGGGAACCCTTACTAAAACCAATTTATCAGTGCTCGATAGGAACAATGCTCTTTATATTGGTGGTCAATAGGAAGAATGTCCCCTTAAAGTGGTACTCAGAATGGCACCCTTAAAGGGGTTGTAAAGGTAAATGTTTCTTCACCTTAATGCATCCTATGCATTAAGGAGAAAAAATATCCGACAGTACCGCCCCCCAGAGCCCCCGTTTTAATTACATGACCCCTCAAAGTCCCACGCTCGTCCCCATCATCCTCGGAGGGGCGGCGGACTAGTACAAACTCAGGTGCACTTTCTTGACTACACAATATGTTTAAATTTTATTTTCCTTTTTGTAATTGTATATATTCTGTGTGATACTACCTCATTATATGTGTGATATAAATATTTAGGCATGCCAAGCTCATACGATGATGATGATGACACTGTCTTTAAAATAGCTTGCTTTGTTTAGTTTGTATCGTAGGATATTTACATTTTTGTTTCTCTATTTCTGTAGATTACTGTATATATGCATATTTGTCCCTGAGGAAGACTGAACAGGCGAAACATGTCGGACCTCATATATACACCAATATGGTTAAATTTATTCTCTCATATGATCAATTCATATTTTTATAACTTTGTTTGTCATTCAATGTGATAATTTATTAAAATATATTTTTTACATATACAAGCTTTGTCTGTAGTGGATGGTCCCTGCGGTTTCAGAGTCAATTTACTATAATTATTCTCTATCTATTTTTCATTTCGATACATCCAACATGCATTCGTACAGTCCCACGCCCTATCCCGTCATTGGGAACTATATCTATTTTCTATAGGGACGGTAATTCTGTTGGCTATCTTTATTCTTAATTTCGTGCTTGCTCTAAATATATATCTTTTCTCTCATCATCCTCTTTGGTTCCCAGCGTGGCCGTTGATTGGCTACACTGGATGGATTGAAAGCAGCGGAGCCATTGGCTGGCGCTGCTGTCAATCACATCCAATGACGTGGCGCACCGGGACGGGCCGAGTGATACAGTAGGCGGTTATGGCCATCGCTGTATCGCAGGAGCACGCCCGCAAGAGCTTTCCACCATGCAAGCTTGCTCGCATTAAGGTGGAAAGATCTTGCGGGAGGAGCCATGACAGCCACCGAGGGACCCCAGAAGATGTGGATCGAGGCCACTGTGTGCAAAACGAGCCGGACAGTCGAGGTAAGTATAACATGTTTGTTATTTAAATAAAAAAAAAAATACTTTAGTGTTCCTTTAAAGACAGCTATAAAAAATATATTTGGTGTCATGCTGCTGGCTTTGATAAGTGATTCTGAACCTTGAACTCTTTAGGCATCATGAAATAGGTGGTTTATCAGCCGCAGCTCAAGGAACCCATAGCAACCTCTGGAGGAACCACAGGGATCTATGGAATCCTGGTTGAGAATGGCTGTATACATTACTAGATTACTATATCCCATTCTTTTAATGGCAAAATGGCATTAGTTTTTGCCCCTAGTTTAAGTTCTCATTTCTTATTTACCTAAGAAATGAAGAAATATAATTAAAAGAATTTCTGTGGATGAAGAAATATAAAACTAACCAAAACCAAAAACATAAAGGCTTCTTCAAGAGTACATAGCAACCATGTTTTTGGCCTGAGAGTGCTATCTTTTGCTCCTTCCCCACAGACACATTTATTATGCATTTTATATGTATTCCTAATACAGGCTGTTCCAACTCCTTCTCATAGGTACATAGCAGCCATTTTTTTGGGGGACTGTTAATGTTCCCCTGTCCTTCGCTTCTGCTAATCCTGCTTAAAGGAGTTGTAAATAAAAAAAGTTTTTTGCTGAAATGACTGTTTACAGGGTATAGAGACATAATAGTTAACTGATTCCTTTTAAAAATGATTAACAATAGATTAAAATCAATCATATAATGTACCTGCAGTTTCTAGTTTCGTTTTTGCATGTTGTTTCCTGCCTGTGATGTACAGAGCCACAGAGCCAATACAGGGCAGTGATGGTTTGGAAAACAAAACTGATTGGTGCTGAGGGGTTTTAGACACACAGTAATCACACCTCCTTGATTAGTGACCACAGAGAGAAAGCTCCCAGGACTGTGGTCATCAGGAAACAGACAACCAGGAAGTGTGGAGATTAGAGAAGAATTACAGCAACTTGAAAGCAAAAATGAACAATGAGGACATGAAAACAGCACTGCATTAAGGTAAAGGACGCTATTAAGGAGCAGCAGAGACATATTTGGACAGTGTAATTGTCGGTCTGGGGAAATTGGAGTCTTAGGCCGCGTACACACGATCAAATCTATCTGCTGGAAACGGTCGGCCCGACCATCCCAGCAGACAGATTCGATCGTGTGTACGGGCGAGCAGACGTATTTGGCCAGCCGACAGATTTTAAAGCATGCTTTAAAATCTGTCTGCTGGGAATCCGTCCGTCCGACATGTCTGCTGGTTAGTACGCTAACCAGCAGACATATCTGCCCGCACATGCGTCGAATGGATTTGACGCATTCGGGGAAGTAATTTACTTCCTGGTGCGGTGACGTGGCGACGTCAACAACATCGCCACGTCACCGCGCTGTCTGCCGGCGGGGATTTTGGTTTGATCGTGTGTACAGCGATCAAACCAAAACAGCCCAGCAGACAAATCTGTTCAAATCGGTCTGCCAGACCGATTTGAACAGATGTATTTGGTCGTGTGTACACGGCCTAAAAGCCATTTTTTGCATTATTGGATTTTTTATTTTTTTTGCATATTTGCATACTCTTGCACTCTCTGGTATTGATATTGGACCGGATTTGAATATCGTCCGGCATCAGTGGAGGCTTCTGGTGGGGGATGTTTAGGACATCAGGACATCTCCCCAGTGGATCTCAGATCCAACAAGCATTTTGTGACCCCCTGAATAAGGTTGGTCGCTGGCTTTCCGGGAAGCCTCTTTTCTCACTGTGGTGATGGGTTTTACGTGGTCACATTTTTGATTCATGCTTCATAAGTAATTTCTCTCATTAAATCCATACCTCACAAGGATTTCTTTCAATGAATTCAAATCACCTGTGAACTTTTATTTATGTGTGCAGTTGTTTGTTTCTACTATTTTGCACTTTATATGATATTGGATTAACATTTAAATATGTTTTGTTTTTGCACTGTGTTGGTTTTACATGGAATATTGTATAGCAGTCACAGTTAGTTTTTGCACATTTGCACTTTATTTGGTACACACATTTGTATCATTCGATTATTATTATTTTTATTATTTTTTACACCGCTGTACTTTATATCAGGTGCAATATAATAAATGTTTGCTTTTGGGTTTAATACAGCTTTAAGCTGGGTTCACACTATTTCAAATTTGGATGCGGTTCTCACTGCATCCAATTCGCATGACAGGAGAGTGTTTGGGTTTACACATCTTCGGGATGGCCGTGGAGTGCACAGCAGAAGAGTCCTGTGTGTCTTTGGCTCTATTTCAGGTCCAAATTCAGCCTAAAATTCGGACCGGACCCCCTGCTGCAAGCTGATCCGTACGCAGTGTGAATCCAGCCTTAATTAGACCTCAGGGGTCTTTAGCCCTCTTAAGTCTCACCTGCCTTCCATTTAAGCTGAGTGACTGCACAGTATATACATCCTATATACAACCTGGTATCTAGCCACATTTTAAACAAGACACAATATTTAAGCATTTGTAGTAGCCTGCATTTTGAACAGGACAAACACCAGCCAGATTTATACGTAAAAAATCAACATAAAAATGTAATTATAGCGACTACATACACAGTATTGAATCACTTACTAGGATGTATTTTAATCAGTCAGCTTCTAATAAAAAAAAATGTAAAACAATATTAAAATGTACATAGTTTACAAAAAGCCATCGTTTACAAAAAGCCATACAAAAAAAGCCATACACATATTATAGGGACTTTGTACACATTTTTAAGCACTTGTAGTAGGCCACATCGTGAACAGGACACACACCCATCACCTTTGAATTAACCTCCTGTGAACCATCCACTTTAAATATACAGTTATTTCTCTCCAGTATTGTTCTGGGAGGATGTAACAGTATGTGCACAGTTTTTTGACTGCACTCGCATTGAACACAGTGCAGATTTTGTAAGTTTGCCCACTTACAAAGAAATAAAGGGGCTATTATTTTTATCACAGGTCTACATTAAATGATAGAGATAGGATATCAACAAAAAATTACAGAAAAATCTCATGATACAAATGTTCTAAATTAAATTGCAGTTCAGTGAGTAAAATAAGTATTTGATCCCTAAGCAAAACATGACTTAATACTTGGTGGAGAAATCCTTTGTCATGAAGGCTCCTGTCAGAATACAGAATAATATTGGCAGAAAAATCCCTTTTCCCCGAATCTGTGGAAGAAGAGGCACGTTAGCGCGTGCTAACGTGCAAAAGCATATGTGCATGCGCAGGTGAACCAATATGCACCGGAATGCGGCACATTTTGTGTCAGATAAGGGTGCCAAATTAGCTATTTAAGCTGGGTCAGCACCCAGGAACAGTGCTGTCCCGTCTATAGTGTTCATGGATTATCATGTTCCCTGTTCCCTGTTACCTGCATCTGCTCTTGAAATAATGACCTGGCTTGTTCCTGACTATTCCTGTTCTCCACCGGCATTGACCCTGGTTTGTTCTTTGACCATTCTCCTCACGCATCTGTACTTGACCTGATAGTTCTGTGTATGACACAGCAGCCCAGCAGCAAGTACCTCTACAGGCCTGCGCCACCTGTATATTCTACCAGGGGCCCAGAGTCAGAGGTGTAAGAGAGGCCTTCCTTTGCATAGACCAGGCTCTACCCACCTTTGACACCCTTGTTGACAAGCAGAAAGACAAGACATTTCTTGTAGTTATTGACCAGGTTTGCACACATCTCAGGAGAAAATTTAGTCCACTCTTTTTTTACAGATTTTCTTAAGGTTTCTTGGCTGTCGCTTGGCAACTCGAAATTTCAGATCCCTCAATACATTTTCTATAGGATTATGTTCTAAAGACTGGCTAGGCCACTCCATGACCTTAATATGCTTCTTCTTGAGACACTCATTTGTTGCCTTGGTGTTATGTTTTTAGTCATTGCCATGCTGGAAGACCCATCCATGATCCATCTTAAGTGTTTTGGCTGAGGGAAGAATATTCTCATTCAAGATTTTCTTGAGGGGGACTCGCCATGTTTGGAGAGAGACTATGACCATAAGAACACCATCCATACAGTCAAGCACAGAGGTGGAAACATTATGCTTTGTTGCTCTTTCTCTACTAAAGGTACAGGCCGAGTTTGCTCCATTGAGGAGCCAATGGACAGGGCGATGTATTGTAAAATCTTGGATGAGAACCTTCTTCCCTCAGCCAGAACACTGAAGATAGGTTGTGGATATATCTTTCAGCATGACATTGACCCAAAAAATACTGTCAAGGAAACAACGTAGTGGCTCAATAAAAAGCACATTAAGGTCATGGAGTGGCGAAGTTAGTCTCCAGACCTCAATCCTATAAAAAAAATTTATAGAGGGAGATGAAACTTCAAGTTGCCAAAAGACAGGCAAGAAACCTTAAGAATTTAGAGAAGATCTGTAAAGAAGAGTAAATCAAAATCCCTCTTGAGATGTGTGTAAACCAACTACAAGAAACGTCTTACCTCTGTGCTTGCCAACAAAGGTTTCTCCACCAAGTACTAAGTCATATATTGCTTTGGGGATTAAATACTTATTCTACTCACTGACTTGCTAATTTTAATCTATACCATTTGTTTTATGTTTCTGGCTCTATCATTTAAAATATACCTTTGATAAAAATTATAGACTGTTAATTTCTTTGTAAGTGGGCAAACTTACAAAATATGCAGGGGATCACATATTTATTTTCCCCACTGTACAGAGCTAATTAAAGTTGCACATCACAAAACATAAACAAAGTCTGTTGCTAGCAGCCATGTCTCACTTACTCGCTAGCGATGAGGAAACTGATTGGCGTGTGAGAGTAAATACAGCCCTCCCGATACCAGCCAGCACCCAAGTGCGAACAGTAATAAAAGGGTTCCATTTTGTCTTCGATCTGAGCTGTATATAGACACTTCTCCTCCCTTATCCTGCACATATGTACATTAACCATCTCCATCCTCCCACAATATGTGACCTGTACATTAACCCCTTCACCTCCTGATCCATCTGTGTATGAACTGTACATTTAAAGGAGAAGTCCAACCTGAGCTTGTTTGACTGAATTTGTTTTGCACTCCTGTGGCTGCTTTCAGCAGAGAGCGGGCTGAAGTCTGCTCTCTGCTGACGTCACACAGATAAGTCCATCTGATGGCCGTCTGAGAGGCTTAGAGGGCCACTCCCCATCCCTACACAGCTCAGCGCTCCAGTGAGTATGGAGGAGCAGAGCAGGAGAGCTGCTGATTGACAGGAAGCAGCTCTCTGCTCAGGGTGTTCGATGGCTCGGTTTTCAGTGCAGAGGCTGCGAGGGACAGGTCCACTTAGGTAAGTATGATTATGGGCAATTCTTTTCCCATACTCCCGTCAAACTCTTTTAATGTATCTAGTGCACTATTACTAAGCTCCATGGTTCAACAGCTTCAATACTGGCATGTTTCTTAATTTGGATACAATGTTGCATGACAAAGTAATTGTCATCAAAGTATCACAGTGTTAAAAACTGAAAAAGAGCCTGGTAATGAAGGTGGTAAAACATGTCGGTACTAAGGTGGCTAATAAAAATAACATTAGGGTGTATTTTATGTAAAAAAAATATATATATATATGTCTCCTTCAACACACACTGATAAAAGGCTGTTGGGAACCCTAACTTTTATATGGAGGGGGGTGGTGCATAGGAAAACCCCCATGATTGGCCCTTCTTGGCTATCAGTCAACAGTTCAGAGGCCAGGCCAGTTAGTGCATTGTTGATAAATAGTTGCTATAGACGTGAATGGCTGCACCAACGAAGAATGACTTACGGTTGGGTTGATCTTATATTTGGGCATAAATCTGAAGCTGTTCCCTATAGAAGAACATAAAACGTCCTTGCATTCACACAGGCAGCCTCTTCTCTGGGTGTGAAAAGTAATTTTAATAAATAGGCAATTGCGGCCTGAACATTACTTACAACCTGTTCTTTGGCTCAGTCCACATGTTTAGCTTCGGCATTTTGGAGGCACTCAGCAAGATCTTAACCAATTTTCAAAGATAACTTGACAATTTAAAGGGTAGCTATGATGAAACACCACAAAACATATTATATGCAATTGTAGTTTTCAGACAAAAACAAAAAAATAAACTTTCAGTTGAGAAGGGTTCAAATTTTGAACAATTGTTGTTTTTGCTGTCTGCTCTTTCCATTTGCAGTGATAACTGCATAGGGTCAGGTAAAAGACAAAACCCCCAAAAAACAAAAATAGTAACCAATTCTATCCAAAACTCGAAAAAAGCTTGAGTTAAACTTTAATTAGGGTTATTTAGGACTAAAGGGGGTTAATTTAGAATGCTTTTTAATAAAAAAAAATCTCTAATGTCTTGTGGCATACATATTCTTAGGGTATAATGTTTAAATAAATGAAAATCTTGGGCTTTACGCAAATAAATGTGATATACTGTATGTGTGATTTAAGTAACGGCAATCATTTTACAGGTAGTACCATTTATTTCTTTGATTACATGTAATCATTTGTTTTATACACATTTCTTTACAGTTTCATAAAATTCAATTGATATGTAATTCAAAAACAGCAAAAATGTACTTATAAAATAGCTAACTATATACTTATGCCGCGTACACACGATCATTTTTTGTGATGAAAAAAAACAACGTTTTCTGTGAAGTAAAAAACGACGTTTTCTGTGAAGTAAAAAACGACGTTTTTGAAACGTCACTTTTCAAAGACGATGTTGCATACACACCATCGTTTTTTTCACAAAAAGTGAGGTTACGTTCACCACTCTTTTCCAGTGAAGCTCGCTTCATAACTAGCTTCTGGGCATGCGCGGGTTGAAAAACGTCGTTTTAAACGACGTTTTTGCTACACACGGTGACTTTTTGTGAAACAAAAAACGACGTTTTGAAAAACGACACAAAAAATTCAAGCATGTTGGAATTTTGTTTTGCCCACACACGATCAATTTAAATGACGTTTTAAAAAACAACGTTTTTTTTCATCGCAAAAAATGACTGTGTGTACGCGGCATTATACAAAGAAAATAAACACACCAGCGCAAATAAATAAATAAATAAACCTAACACAGAACTAATGAGTCTGAATAAACACAATAAGAAACAATTCCCATCTTAGCACTGGGCAAGTTTCCAAGGTTCAGTTACAAAACTGAAGACCTACATCAATTAACTGAACAAAAAAGAACAGATGTTCAAGTCTACCATGAAACTGACAGCTATTTCTCTACAAGGGATGTGTTACACAGTGCAAAAATTAAGCCTTTTTGTAAATTCCAATCTCAGCATTTGGCAAATGGTTTGCATATGTCATTAACTTGAAAACTAGTTAAGGAAGGGTGAAATGTTACAATAAAAACAAAATGAAAACATTTAAGACCCAACAAATAAATGACATACCGTATAACTTGAGCTTTGATTATTAACAAATTGAGTTAGTGAAAAAAACTTGGGAATGACACCATTTTTGGCATATTTTTTAAAAGGTTTGCCAAACATTTGCTCCCATCAGAATTTTCTGCTTAACCTGATTGATGATTTAAAGTGAAATCAACCCTTTCATAACCAAAGGTTAATGATGCCTGGATGCTCAGACTAAATTTTGCAGTAGCATTATGCATTAATTAACTTGACAACAACTCTATGACTAATTGTCCCATCAAAATAACTTTTACATTTTTAAAGGTACCGTATTTGCTGGCGTATAAGACGACCTTTTGTACCTAAAAATCTGGCACAGAAATCGGGGGTCGTCTTATACGCCGGATGCAGACTGCAGGTGTCCATTTTGTAAAAGCCGTGCCTCCTCCTCGTGCTGTTCCGTGATAGGCTCAGTGATTCGCCTATCACGGACATCATCTCATCCTCAGCCCCAGACCAAAGGAAGTCTGTGATAGGCAGAACACTGAACACAGGCTCTTCTGGGAAACTGAGTGTTCCTGTCAATCACGGAACAGCACGAGGAAGAGGCGCGGCTTTTAAAAAATGGACGCCCGCATTCTGACTCACGCCAGGCAAGTAATGAGGTGAGGCAATGGCACGATGAGGCAATGGCACAGTGAGGCAATGGCACAGTGAGACAATGGCACAGTGTGGTGAGGCAATGGCACAGTGTGGTGAGGCAATGGCACAGTGAGGTGAGGCAATGGCACAGCGAGGGGTCATCTTATACAGTGAGTATATCACAAAAAACAAAATTTTAGCTGGAAAATTGGGGGGTCGTCTTATACGCCCATTCTCCTTATACACCGACAAATACGGAATATAAGGCTTGTATTTGGTACACCATGTTATTACATGTCCGACCCTTTTTTGGGGGGAAAAGGTGGCATATGAACAAAATGTAAAAATGAAAATTTTACTTATTTTATATATTTAACATTTTGAATGGAGTGTAGAAGGGTTAGATTATCTGTCATGCTTCTATTGCTGTCTATATGTCTGTTTGGGAAATGTATTGCCCAGTTGGTCCTAATGACCATTGTCACAGAAGCAAAAGTAATAAGAAATCCACATTTATAGAGTTGTTACCACAGCCAAGAGTAAAGCCTTGTACACATGATTGGACTGCCATCCAACTTTTCCGTGGATTTTGGTCCGAAGGGCGTTGGCAGTTAACTTGTTTGGCATACACACGGCACATTTTCATCCAACATTCACCAAACCACGTGGTTTTTCAGCTCTTTACCGCCACCCTTTGGGCAACTTCTGCTATTGTTGTCTAATGTTTAGCATTGGTTCCGAGCATGCGTGTTTGTACTTTGGATTTTAGTTGGACGGACTTGCATACACACGATCAGATAAACCGACAGATTTATTGCCCAACAGTTGGTGAGCCTGAATACCCAACTTTTGTTGTCAATAATTCAGCCAATAATTGTCTGATGGAGCATACATACACGGTCGGATTATCCGACACAACACGTCCATCAGACAATTATGGCCATAAAATTGAATTGTGTGTATGGGGCTTAAGGGTAAATGTCGTCTTTTTTCCTGTTGTGTCTCCAGGACTAAAAGTAAAGGAAAATCTCCACTGGGATAATGACTTCAAAATAAATTTTCCATCCAAAACTAAAAAAAGATGTGCCTGTAGATACACAAGCAGGTTGTAATCAAGTTTTTTTTTATCTGTAAAATGTGTATTTTTACAGAAAAAGTGTCAGACTTTGTCTACACTTGAGTTTGGAGTACAGTAAAAACACACTTTTAAGCTAAAATTTTGATGCCCCCTAAGCTACAAAGAAAGCAAACAGGGTTTACATATGCCATAGCTGTGATGTCTTGGCAAAAATGACATGAACTTTCTGGACAGTACCACCCACCGAACACGACCCATCCAACTGAAAAGGGCCATGCTGAAACTTAATGTGGTATGGTGGTGTAGGTTTTTAAGAATCAAATGAAGCAGTGAGAAGGTGACATAACACCTCCTCATGGTCTGCCAAAACCCCTCTAAAAGCAATCCAACAAGCCCCTACTGTGCCACTCTCTATGTCCGCAGAAAGCACACAGTAAGGCCCCTTTCACATGAGCGGTCCGTTTTCATTCGATTCCCCATAGGGGATAGCGGAGGAGAGACAGGGCGGTCCCTGCACAGTGTGCGGGGACCGCCCTGTCCGCTGACAGCTCAGCGGGACCCCCCGCTGAGCCGACGGACACACGCGGAGCGGACCGAAAAACGGACCGATCCGCGTGAGAGAGGCCTAAGAAAGGAGTTGTAAGGCCCCTAAGCCGACAGCTCAGGGGGAATTTACGGAGGATCCCCGCTGAGCAGACAGGCACACACTGGGCGGATCAATACTGATCCACCCGTGTGAAAGGGCGCTAAAGGAAAAAAAAATAATGTCTGCAAGGTAGACAGAAAGAATAGTGTAATGATTCTGTTAAAAAACAAGTAAATACCTATTAAATTCCTTCATCTATATCACCTCCGGCGTTCTAGTTTCTGTTTCCTGGTTTGCAGCACTCGTTCATTTAAGAACTATATTTCCCAGTATGCATTGTGGCACACCCAGTAATTCACACCTCATTAAAATCTCTAAGGCCTCGTACACACGATGAGATATGTCCGCTCAAACTTGTCCGACGGACAGTTTAGAGCGGACATGTCTCATCGGATTTCGGTCCGATGGCGTGTACACACCATCGGATCAAAATCCCTGCCGGCAGACAGCGTGGTGACGTGGCGGTGACGTTGACGCCGCCACATCACCGCACCAGGAAGTAAAAAACTTCCACGCATGCGTCGCATCCATACGACGCTTGCGCGGGCAGATATGTCCGCTGGTTAGTGTACTAACCAGCGGACATATCCGACAGACAGGTTTGTAGCGGACAAATTTCAAAGCATGCTTTGAAATTTGTCCGATGGACAAACCTGTCCGCTAGCCCGTACACACGATCGGACCGTTTTCAGCGGACAAATTTGATCGTGTGTACGCGGCCTAACACGTAGAGAACATCCTGATGCACAGATGTAGTTCCCAGGAGGGGGCGAGCACGTCACTGACCACCGCAGTAAAGCCTCCCTTCACGGTGGTGAGTAACAATCAGACAAGCAGGAAGTGAACAGAACAGAGAAGAAATAGAGCAACTTCTGAGCAAAAACGAACAATGAGGAAGTGAAAAGAGCAATGTCTGCAGGTAAAGGATGCTTTTTATGAAAAAAAAAATTCCTTTACAACCCCTTTAAGTAGTCATCAAAAATGAGCTGTCACATAATCAATAACTACAGCTTATTTCTTGATTTTTTGTGTTAAACCAGTAAAAGTTTGGAATCAGAACTTGAAGCAAACACAGTTGCAAGCTCTTAGTTCACAGCTGCAACCAAAATGAAGGTTCTAACAGCACACAAAATTATGCCTGACAATGTTACTTGTATGACTGCAGATGTGAAGAGGTTTAGTTAGTAGGCCTCAAAAATATGCTAGACCATGCATGCTTTGTGCACTATGGGTTAATTTACTACAACTGGAGAGTGCAAATTTGCATAGAAACCAATCAGGTTCCAGTTTTATTTTTGTCACAGCTTAATTCAACAAGCTGAAAGCTGATTGGCTACCATGCACAGCTGTATCCGATTTTGCACGCTCCAGGTTTAGTAAATCACCCCTATGTGTGTTTTGTGATGCGTGTTCTCTATGCTCTATACATGCACTGTCTTTACTATTAGTGTTGATCAAGAATATTCGCATTGCGAATATTCGTTACGAATATTGCATATTCGAGTATTCGCGAATAACTCGAAAATCGCGGTGAATATTCGCTATTGCGAATATTCGTATTTTGTAAACTGAAATGTATTGACATATAATCATCTGGATCTATTGGCACATACTTGAATATTTTGTGAATTTTATAATACATTGTTACAGTTAAACTTTCAGCATATTGAATTTAACTATAACAGAACAATACCTAAAATATCATAGATACATTGTACTATGAAGATTGTATGCATCAAGCAACATTGTTCAGAAACTTATAACAACAAATAAAGTGTCACTTTTAGTTCATTAATTCATAAAATGTAATTATTTAACTAATAATTATCTAGTCAGTTTATTATATTTGATTGTTGCACTTTAGCTGCAATTAATCTGTCCATGCAACAATTACAGTAGCCTCATGCAGTACAAAAGAAAAGCTCAAATATGTAATCCAATGGGTTTGAAATGTTCAGGTATCTTCTGACCTATCATAGTCAACATACGTCAACACCAATATGAATTAAGATAAGGAACTATTTTATGATTAGATAATCTGTGCTAAAACATTGAAAAAGCATTCATACTTTAAAACATTTTAATGCAAAATTGTGTTATGCATATTTGTCAAGTATTTTTAAAGGGTTGTCACATTATATAGCTTCAGTTAGGCAAGTTAAAATGGCCCCTAATTTCATAAGTCCTGTCATGCCATAATACACTTGCCCCCTCCATCAAATGTTTTTTGGCCTAGTTCTCATATGAAAATAATGAAATGTATCAGTGTTCCAGTACAGAGTAAGGAAATGATCTCCGTTTTTGTGTGTTGTTCGCGCGCAAGCGCATACGCGGACGAGAATTTCGCAATCAATTTCGCATTCGCATTAGCGAAATTTCGCAAATTTTTTTTTTTTTATAAAATATCACGAATATTCGATATTAACGAATATTTCACAAATATTCTTCTATATATTCGTGAAATATCGCAAAATCGAATATGGCGTATTCCGCTCAACACTATTTACTATGTGCTGCGTATTTGTGTCTTCTGTGTTATGTACATTTTGTTCTTAGGTGTGCAGGAAGTAAAATCATCTTCTTGAATAAGTGATTTCCGTATATACTCGAGTATAAGCCGACCCAAATATAAGTAGAGGCACCTAATTTTACCAGAAAAAAATGGGAAAACAAATTGACTCGAGTATAAGTCTAGGGTGGGAATGCAAAAGCTACTGTAAGTGGAAAATAGGGTCAACAATGCCCATTTTAAGCCTAATTGTGCCCATAAGCAGCCTCACTGTGCCCATTTTCAGCCTCTCTGTGCCCATTTTCAGCCTCTCTGTGCCCATAAACAGCCTATCTGTGCCCATTTTCAGTCTCTCTGTGCCCATTTTCAGCTTCACTATACCTTATCTGTCGTGTCAGTATTGATGAGGAGGGAAGGAAATCAATATTACACTGTACATTGTCCCCTCTGATTCACAGCAGGGTTGTGTGTATAGGAAGCCGCGCCATCTGCACCATCCATGCCATCCACTGTAACAAAGCTCTGCCTCCTCCTCATCATGGACAAACGAGGAGGAGGCGGGGTGGCGTTGACGGCCCAGACTTTCTATCCACACAGCGCTATTGTAAATCAGAGGGGACAATGTACTGCGTAATGTGGGTTACCTTCCCTCCGCGTCAAGACACAGCCGGAGTGGAAACCTAACTCGAGTATAAGCCGAGGTGGGCTTTTTCAGCAAAAAAAAATGTGCTGAAAAACGTGGCTTATACTCAAGTATATACTGTATTTGACATCACTATATAGTATGTAATTTTTGTATTTGATTTTGCCCAACCAAAAGATATATCAAACCTGTGTGTCTGAGGATTCCTTTTCTAGCAAATATATTTTTCCAGCTGATACAGTACAGTCAGTATATTTCTGATTGGATTGGATGGTCTTCAAGGTTAGTATGTAAGGAGTAAATGCTTTCAAGTTGTAGTTCTGTATAAGACTTATGTGGCCAATTGTTTTTTGTACCATAAATTGAATATGTCTGTTGAATTTCTTTCCTCTCCTCTGTTTATATAAAGTAATAATATACTGCCTAACCCTAGGTTTGCATCTATGGGTTTTTTAGTGCGTTTTGCAGTTTGTAGTAATGTACTACAGTCCATTTAACATGGTTTCCTATGGTATATGTCTACATCAATGCGTTTTTGGAAAGGGACAGGGAGTTTTTTTGCATGTAATAGACTTCAATGAACTTGCACCAAAAACGCAAGTGTTCCATTTTTGATGCATTTTTACAAGAATTTGGAGTTTTTGCAGGTTTTTTTATTCTCCATAACAAACTGTGTATAGCTGGTTGTTAAGGAGTGGGATGGAGCTTAAAACCTGATGAGTCATGTGCTTACAGTGGGGTTCTATGTCAAAAATTCACTTGGGGGGTGGGATCTGGGGAACACCTTCCAGATTCAAATACATTTTGGCATTGGGTTCCCCTCAAAATCCATACTAGACCTAAAGGGGGACTCACGCCATTTTTTTCCTGATTTTTTTAGTGTCTGCAATTCTTTTTTTTACATTGAGCTGCCAGCAGGGAACACATCACTTTTTAAGGACGTGGCCAGCCCGCTCCCTAACAATCAGCTATTCACAGTTTAGTAAAGAGAAGAAAATGCAAAACACATGAAAACTGTATGCAAATATACATCAAAAACGCGTGATTAAAAATGCAAAAGGCGCAGGAAGAACGCAACAACCGCAGTCACATAGATGTGAACCTATCATTAAAGTTGTCATTACCTAGCTCACCGGCTGGCGACACTGTTGTTCCCAGTGTCAAAGGATCCTGGTGGCCACCAGCAGATGTCTCACAGCAGCAAGGCTTTCCAAGTACCGTATTTTTCAGACTATAAGACGCACTTTTTTCCCTTAAAAATATGGGGAAAAACCTCTATGCGTCTTATAGAGCGAATGTACATTAGGCACCGCCCCCCGCCGCCGCTGGCAACGCCTCCTGTCACTGCCGTTGTTCTACAGCTTGTGGTCAGTCTGCCCCTGCAATTGTCACTACACCGAGAGGCCGTGAGAGAACGGGTGGGGGGCTCTGCAACTTTCTCATGCAGGGGAAAAAACACAGCACCGAGCGGGTTGCTGGCAGTGGTGGAGGATGTTGTGTGGGGGACAGTGTTCTGTTGGAAATGTTCCACTGCGAGCCGTGCTTAGCGATGGGCGACGAGCGCCCTGTGATTGGCCGATAGATGTCATTTGTGATTGGCCGTGGCAGAGCGTTTAACATGTGGAGGCGGGGCTGGTCTGAGGGATCGTGCTGTTCCGTCAGATTTGGCGACCGGACCAGCTGCATGTGTGAGTCCCGCCTCTCTGCCTGGCGTGCTGTGTGTCTCCTGAGGTCTCCCTCTGATCACTGTCAGCCCACTTATCTCTTTCAGCTCACCCCTTTGTCAGCACCCTTCCCCCTCTGTCTGTCAGCCACCCTACCCCAGTCAGCCATCCCACCCCACCACACGTCACCCCAGTCAACCACCCCACCCCAGTCAGCCAACATACCCACCCACCCCAGTCAGTCAGCCACCCCACCCCAGTCAGCCACCCCACCCCAGTCATCCACCCCACCCAGTCAGCCACCCCACCCAGTCAGCCACCCCACCCAGTCAGCCATCCCACCCAGTCAGCCATCCCACCCAGTCAGCCATCCCACCTCACTCAGCCACCCCACCCCGCCCCTTGTCACCCCAGCCACCCCACCCCAGTCAGCCACCCCACCCCGCCCCTTGTCACCCCAGCCACCCCACCCCAGTCAGCCACCCCACCCCGCCCCTTGTCACCCCAGCCACCCCACCCCAGTCAGCCACCCCACCCCTTGTCACCCCAGCCACCCCACCCCAGTCAGCCACCCCGCCCCTTGTCACCCCAGCCACCCCACCCCAGTCAGCCACCCCACCCCGCCCCTTGTCACCCCAGCCACCCCACCCCAGTCAGCCACCCCACCCCGCCCCTTGTCACCCCAGCCACCCCACCCCAGTCAGCCACCCCACCCCGCCCCTTGTCACCCCAGCCACCCCACCCCAGTCAGCCACCCCACCCCGCCCCTTGTCACCCCAGCCACCCCACCCCAGTCAGCCACCCCACCCCACGCCACCCCAGTCAGCCACCCCACCCCACCCCTGTCAGCCACCCCACCCCAGTCAGCCACCCCACCCCACCCCTGTCAGCCACCCCACCCCAGTCAGCCACCCCACCCCACCCCAGTCAGCCACCCCACCCCACCCCTGTCAGCCACCCCACCCCTGTCAGCCACCCCACCCCTGTCAGCCACCCCACCCCTGTCAGCCACCCCACCCCTGTCAGCCACCCCACCCCTGTCAGCCACCCCACCACTGTCAGCCACCCCACCACTGTCAGCCACCCCACCTCTATCAGTGCCCCCTCTGTCAGCCACAGCAGGGTGCATCATGCCAGCCACCCACTCACTGACTCAGAGTAGGGAGCCAGCCACCCGCAGCAGAGTGTACCATGCAAACCAGCCACCCACAGCAGGGTGCACCATGCCAGCCACCCACTGACCCACAGCAGGGAGCCAGACAAGCCACCCGCAGCAGGGTGCACCATGCCAGCCACTCACCCACTGACCCACAGCAGAGAGCCAGGCCAGCCACCCACAGCAGGGTGCTGCCAGCCAGCCACATACAGTGACCCACCCACAGCAGAGCCAGGGTGCCAGCCATCCACATAGGATGACTCACCCACACATAGCAGCCAGCCAGCCACTGTGACCCATCCACAGCAGGGCCAGGGTGCTAGTCAGCCACAGAGGACGTGGGAGCCAGCCACAGCTACAGTATCCATAGTTAAGGTAAGAGGAGTGCTACACAGTGCCAATGGCAATGGTCAGGCTGCATTTCTTTGGCACAGGTCAGGCTGCATTTCATTGGCACTGGTAAATATTTTAGTACACTATTTGGTTAAGAATATTTTTTTTCTTGTTTTCCTCTTCTAAAACCTAGGTGCGTCTTATGGTCAGGTGCGTCTTATAGAGCGAAAAATACGGTAATTAGGCTGCATCTGACATGCTGGGAGGTATTTATAGGAATTTTAAAGTCAGATTTTTTTTCTAATCTTATTGCAAGATAAAAAGCCTTCTGTATACAGTAGCTGCCTCAGCACCTCCTAATACTTGTCCACCATTGTCTCGGCTGTCCGAGACTCTCCCTCCTGATTGTATGAGACACTGCAGCAGCACCATTGGCTCCCGCTACTGGCAATCAAAGTCAGCCAGCCAATCAGGAGAGAGAGGGTGCAGGGCCGGATCACAGCTCTGTGTCTGAATGTACACACAGAGCTGTAGCTCGGCTTGGGTGCCCCCATAGTAAGCTGCTTGCTGTGGGGGCACTCCACAGGAGGGAGGGCCGGGAGTACAGAAGAGGGACCCTATAAGAGGAGGATCTGGGCTGCTCTGTGACAATCCACTGCACAGAGCAGGTAAGTATAACATGTTTGTTATTTTTATTTTTTTAAACAAGACTTTACAATCCCTTTAACCCCGCCCAAAACTGAGGTTCAGGCTTCAGTATTCTTCCTGAGTCCCCACCTGAAACTGATTTCTGCACCTGCTCCTATGCCTGATCCTGATCCATGTTCCCGGTTCTTGGACCTGATCCTGTGACCATCTCACTATACCCTGCACTCTGCTTCCAGCTCCCAGTATCTTTCTTCCTGCTTCCCTTGTCTCAGCCCTGACCTTGCCCTGCTCAGGTGTGCATCCTCCAGATTGTACATAGTTAGATTATTATTTGAGTTCCTGCATTGTTATAGTAATTTTATTACACCACATTGTTTATGGTTTACTGGTCTTGGGATTGGTGTTGGAAGTGTGTTATTTTTACCCAATAAACCTATTTTAACCTTATTCAACTTGGCTTCTGATTTCCTAAAGAACAGCGCACTGACCTGGTTATCCTTGCTGGATACCTGCTTTTTAAAACCCTGACAAAAGTAGACACCACAAATGACCTGCTATTACCCCATTACCTATTTTCCAGAAAAGTCTACTCCCATCTGAGTTTACTTTCATTACCAACTCTCAATCAGAGTGCTTTTTTGGCCAGCAAGGCATTGTCTTTGGATAGAAGACAGGCAGGGAGGTGTGGATTGTATGCCCTAAGTCAAGAAGGGGCTTAATTTAAGGGGTTCATTTACAAAAGGCAAATAGGTTGTTCACTTTGCAAGAGAAGTTTCTATTCTAGAAACAAAAACACAGAGGAAAATTGTGAGTGCTTAAAGAACATATTAATTATTTGCCAATGTATTCTAATCAGCAACACATATAAACATTTCACGTTAAACCTGAGTGGCTAAATTCAAGCATATTATTTCTAATTATGGTATTCTGGGCAAAGTATGTTTTCAAGGAAATTTGCCTAGTAAACTTAAGGATATAAACAATGTCTGAAACTTGTCAAGTTTCATTTTAAGAACACATTTCAGTTTTTTATTTAGTGTTTCCAATTTATTTAGGATAAGATCAACTTTACTCAAATTGAAAATGCAAATACTTTTCATATTCTCTGCTTCTGGGGGACCCTCCCCCTATAAAAACAATTATTCCCACATGTTGAGAGTATGAGAAGTTTGAGGTTGGACCTTGAGATCTCCTATCTCTATAAGGGCCCCATCTTTCATCCCTCGGTTTTTTATAAAACCTGATATCTCTTTCCCTAGGCTTTCCTGGGGAAAGAGTCAAAGGTAGGTATGACTGGTAATTAGGAGGAGAAGAATAAAGGCTCTGTAAATCACCATTACTCCTTTGTATATCTCTTCCTTGATATATTGCCAATTTATTCATCCTCTAAATCATAAAGGAAGATTTGAATCTATTGTGTGGTGACAAATCAGAATCCCTCCTCTTAGACAAAAAACTACCAACAGGCCTCCTAGCATCAGAGGAATCCCTTCCTATAGGGGATGAGTAATCTTTCCCAGATCTAGCTTGAGGAGGTCTTTATCCCTGTCCAGCCTATTTTCATACATTCATTTCAATACATTTCTCTCTCTTTTACCCTCAAAACTGGCTTTGGAACATCTGACTCACGCTGCTTAACTTACAAATCATTGTTAGCAATGTCAATGGTGTAAATACCTGGATAGAAAACTGGTAACATGAGCATGTTCAGGGTAATGATAAATAGCTTATCTTGGGAATAGTCTGAAGTTATCAGCATAGTGTTCTAAAGCTCTGTCCTAGGACCAATTCTATTTAACTTGAGTACATAAATGGAATGGAGGTGGGAATAAAAAATCTCAGCATCTGTTGATGTTACAAAGCTAAGCAGGGAATCAAGCTCGCAATGGGATTAAGAAACGTTACAAGAAGATTTTGCTAAAATAAAGGGATGGGCAACTATATAACAAAAGAGGTTTAATATTGATAAATGTAAAGTAATGTACTTAGGGACTAGTGTTGAGCAGAATATGCCATATTCGATTTTGCGATATATCTCGAATATATAGTCGAATATTCGAGATATATTCGTTAAATGCGAATATTCGCGATATTTTTTGGAAATGAAATGATTGCGAAATTTCGCTATTGCGAATGCGAATGCGAAATTTCGAGAAATGCGGAAGGAGCACTCTGATTGGCTCAGAATATTCGTGATATTTTATAATACAAAATAATTGCGAAATTTCGAGAAATGCGGAATGGAGCACTCTGATTGGCTCAGAATATTCGTGATATTTTATAATACAAAATAATTGCGAAATTTCGAGAAATGCGGAATGGAGCACTCTGATTGGCTCAGAATATTCGTGATATTTTATAATACAAAATAATTGCGAATATTCGGCAAATGCGGAAGGAGCACTCTGATTGGCTCAGAATATTCTTGATATTTTATCGTAATTTCGCAAAAATGCGAATGAGAAATTGATTGCGGAATTTCGACAGTAACACTCTGAAATCGAATATATGTGTTATTTTAGCTAAAAACAATATTGCGAATTTCTCGAAAATAATCGCGCGATATCGCTATTGCCGAATAATCGCATTGCGATTTTTCGGCAATATAAAATGATCGCTGCAGATACTCGGCCCAAGGTCTCTAATCATACCAGCAATACTTTTATACGTCGATGGGGATCTCTAGGATGTGATCTGTTCTAAAAAAAAATGAAAAAATATGAATATTCGAAATAGCGAATATTCACAGCGAAATTCGGAATATATCGCGAATACTCGAATATGCCATATTCGAGCCGAATATTCGCAATACGAATATTCGTGAGCAACACTATTAGGGACAAAAAATATGAATGCATGTTACTCACTGGAGGAGAACCTCTGAGAGAATCAAGGATGGAAGAGGATCTGTGGGTCCTTGTAGATCACTGCTGCTTCAGTTATCCAGCTTAACTCTGGTGATGCACCTGCCATGCAACTCTGCAACCAATGGAAGATTTTACAGACACTGTTACCTCACCGTGCTCTCACAGCCACTGTCACAACATCTGTGATCCTTGAGCTGGGGCTGTACGAGAGGTCTCCCTTTACAAGTTACAATAAACGTGACAGTATCAGACAGCCATGTGTGGATGTGTGGATGCTTTTCTTCTGCAGGGATAGGAAAGCTGGTCAGAGTTGATGGGAAGATGGGTGGAGCCAAATACAGGGCAATCTTAGAAGAAAACCTGTTAGAGTCTGCAAAAGACTTAAGACTTGGGCGGAGGTTCACCTTCCAGCAGGACAACGACCCTAAACATACAACCAGAGCTACAATGGAATGGTTTATTTCAAAGCATATGCGTTAGAATGCACATAAGAGAGAGTAAGCGCTAGCACCAGCAGCAGTGGAAATGCAGCTAAAACAAATAAAAACAGGTGAGCTCATGAGAGCTAATTAAAACTTTAGACTGTTGATATAGTCCTTTGAGTTTGTAATAAAACACTTGCAGGCAGCCTAGTGAAGATTGGAAGCAAATCTGAAGGCAGAAGAGGAAAACACAAAGGCGCCACTCTAAGGGCTCATTTCCACTGGCGTTTTTACAGCCACTTTTCTGAGCGTTGTTTGCAGCTTAAAAACGCCTGTCCATGTTAGTCTATGGCCTCATGCCCACCATGAAGTTTTTGAACTGTAGATGGCTAAGCTGCAAAAAAAACGCGGGACCAGTGCGTTCTGAAGCTCCAGCAATAGAGCTGTAAAAACGCCAGACATTAAAAAGCGCCCAAAAACGCGCATAAACGCGCACAAACGCTCAAAAACGCTCAAAAACGCGGCCGCTGCGTTTTTAAAGCTCCAGCTCCAAAAAAAAAAAAATGAACATGGACAGGCGTTTTTAAGCTGTAAAAAACGTGGCTGTAAAAACGTCAGTGGAAATGAAGCCTTAGTGTAATAAGTAGTGTAACATTTATTGGATAAAAACAGCAGCAAGCTTACACACAAACGTAGGTGAGATTAGGCATGTATCACCAAAGAAATGTCCCCGGCTGTCACTGTATGCGGCTGTGTTGTGGAGCGGTTGGCGGTGGTGGATGCCGTCACTTCCTCTGTCTCTGACACACTGGGAGCCGAGCTGTGACGTCAGTTCCGGATGGACGCTGGATCAGATGGATGGACGCTAGATCATATGGATGGCAATACTTCCAGGTAATGTGGGGGAGCCAGTAGGCAGGTCAGATGGATGGCAATACTTCCGGGTAATGTGGGGGAGAGAGTAAGCGACGCATTCGCCACATTACCCGGAAGTATTGCCATCCATCTGACCTGCCTACTGGCTCCCCCACATGACCTGGAAGTATTGCCATCCATCTGATCCAGCGTCCATCCATCTAATCCAGCGTCCATCCAGGACTGACATCACAGCTCGGCTCCCAGTGTGTCAGAGACAGAGGAAGCGACGGCATCCACCACTGCCAACCGCTCCACAACACAGCCGCATACAGTGACAGCCGGGGACGTTTCTTTGGTGATACATGCCTAATCTCACCTACGTTTGTGAGTAAGCTTGCTGCTGTTTTTATCCAATAAATGTTACACTACTTATTACACTTAGAGTGGCGCCTTTGTGTTTTCCTCTTCTGCCTTCAGATTTGCTTCCAATCTTCACTAGGCTACCTGCAACCGCTCCACAACTTATTACACTGTTACACTACTGTTACACTACTTATTACACTTAAGCCATGTACACATGATCTGACCAAACCGATGAAAATGGTCTGACGGACCGATTTCATTGGTTTACAGACTGATGGCCTGATGGTCTGATGTGCGTACACACCATCGGTTCGAAATCTGATTGGGCCAGAACGTGGTGACGTAGAACACAACAACGTCCTGAAAAAACGAAGTTCAATGCTTCCAAGCATGCGTCAACTTGATTCTGAGCATGCGCGGGGTTTCGGTCCGATGCTTTTGCATACTAACCATCGGTTTGGCCGAATGGTCAGGCGTCCATCGGTCCAATTTTAAAGCAAGTTTTAAAACTTTGGTCCGACGGACGACGGTCTGATGGGCTGTACACACGATTGGTTTGGCCCGATGAAACTGGCCTTAAGGACCAAACCGATCGTGTGTACGCGGCCTTAGAGTGGCGCCTTTGTGTTTTCCTCTTGTGCGTTAGAATGGCCCAGTCAAAGTCCAGACCTAAATCCAAATGGAGAATCTGTGGCAAGACTTAAAAATGTATGTTCACAGACGCTCTCCATCCTATCTAACAGAGCTTGAGCTATTTTACAAAGAAGAATGGGCAAAAATATCGCTCTCTAGATGTGGAAAGCTGGTAGAGACATCCCCAAAAACTTCTACAATGTATTGATTCACACACTTTTCCTTCCACTTCACAATTATGTGCCACTTTTTGTTAAGCCCCATACACACTATCAGTTTTCCTGCAGGTTTTTCTCTTCAGGTTTACCAAAACCATGTAGTGCAAGGGCCTGCCTGATTGCATACAAATTGAAACTCTTGAGGTCTGACCTCATATTAGATGGTTTTGGTAAACCTGAAGGGAATAACATGCAGGAAAACTGATAGTGTGTATGGGGCTTTAGTCTATCACATACAATCCCAATAAAATATATTTACGTTTTTGGTTTTTCAAGGCACTGAACTACATTTTTGAGTTTAATACTGCTTTAAGTTTTTGTGCTCAGTGCTCTCTAAATCCCCAGTTCTCCAAATCTGGCTTAACAAAACCCAATGGCAATCGTTGCTTAGTTGCAAGATAATTTTTTCATATCATTATGATCCCTGCATATATTGTCACAATAATTTAGTGCTTATGTTGAACATCACAGAATTACTGTGATTTATTAATGGAATTGTGCAGTAAGGCTTTTAAGCAACTTGTCTATTTAGCTTTGTTTTTTTTTGTTCAATGTAGTTCGGATTCTGGACTCAGTACTATATTGTTTTGAATCTTTTGTGATCACCGCAAATATCCCATCTCACCTTACATATAATTTTATACATTGTTAATATTTCTTCTTTTGCTGAAATTCCAATGTTTCCTATTTCTTTGCAATTTAGAAATTTGCTGACTAATCAAATTGATAATACATGTATTTGAAGTAGTATTTTAATAGATGTTGTAAACCCTTTGTATAAATCTTTCTGAAGAAAATAGCACATGACAAGTATGCTAAGTTATATGCTTGTAACATAAATATAAAACAATGCATTGACTTTACAAAAAGGTAAAACATTTGTACACACAAAAAAAGCATGCTAAAACATTGTTGTTACAATTTTAGTAAATAAAATATCAATATTAAAATGCATTCACATTTACTGTTTTTTTTTTATGAGGATGTTGAGACAAATAGAAGGTCAAAACAACTACTATGTCTCTAGAGAATAATTTACAAGGAAGTTCTAAGTCTGAATTATCTAATAACCTCATAAAGAAATAATTAGAACACTTAATTGGACAAATTAAGGAAATGTAATTAACAATACCAGTGGCAATTGCTTGATATTTTTAAGAGCTTTTCGTAAATTAAAATGGATTTATGTTGAGTGATAAATGCTAGTCATGTGGATAAGTGAATCAAATTTGTTTGTCATATTAAGAAGGGCAAGTAGCAATTCAGCTGGTACAGAGACTTCTTGGCTCTTACAAATTCTCACTGTCAATTGCCAACAATAGGCATAATGCCAACAAAATCCCATTGCAAGCACAAAAGGATTAACAAATCATGTGGCAGAGTTCGGACTTCAAACACTGCTTAATCATGAGTCGATAATATGCAAGAGCCTAGTCGATCATCCCTTTGTAACTTGTGATTGCTCATATAGGTCTAGCACATGAACAAAGAGAAGTAAGATAAATTATATTGATATTTTAAATAGAAACATGTTTTAGCCACATTGTTTGCCTTGTAAGCCGGTATACATTCTACATATTATAACTTAAGTTTCATTAGAAAAGCAAGCAAATAAATAATAACAGTAAACTTTTACATCACTAACCTTAACTTTTCAGTAAATGTTACTTGTAGACATGCCAGACTCCCTCAAACATTGTTTTCACCAAAGGAAATGCATATGTAGCTTACAATTATGTTGTAATTTAAAGAAAATGTATTGCTTTTTCAATATTTATTTTCTTAGATATACAATGCATATAAAACAATCAGCTTAATGTAAACATGTTATCAATGTATCTTATCTTTTTAAACATTGTTTCTATGCATAGTTTTGTATATATATATATATATATATATACACACACATTTATTAAGGACAGACATATATGTTTACATATGCAGGGTCTGCTTGCTGCTATGTAGTGCTACAAAAATGCTTTAGTACTCCTTCTAAAAAGAGAGAGACTTCTCCCTTTAAAAAGATGTCCACTAAGCTTTGTAAATAAACGGAAGCTTTGTAAATAAACAGAAGCTTTGTAAATAAACGGAAGCTTTGTTAACTTTCAATACCTACTCAGAAAATTACAAAACAAGATTTCCTGGTAAAATTGTTGTGAGCTCAGCTTCACCTAATTTACTAAGCCTAGTGAACACTCTTTCTTACGTAAACAGCCTCTGCTTTTACAAACAATACTGTGAGTAGTAGTTAAAACCTTGTGTATTAGTATTGCCTGGGCCTTGAAGAAGGGAGCTCACCCTAAAAGCCTGTCCTGAAAATGTGAATATTAGTGTAAATAAAAAAAGTATCACAAACAGTACTCAGTTGTTCTTGTAGCCAGGAATGTAAAACCCTCATAATTCTCAAGATGTTTCTAAAGTAAGGGAAAAAATAGAAGCTGTCATGTGCCTAGAATTGAACCTTGTTTCGGCTCTGTCCCCTTTGTCACAGGGGAACCTGAGTGATACAGTTTACACCTTCCATAGTACCTTTGCTGTACTCTCTAGCCCCACCTGCCTTCCAGCTGCAATAAATCCACAATCAGATCAGCTTAAAGCGGACTTCCAAGGCTCTGATGAAAACAGCGTCCATTGGCTGTTGAAACTAGTCAGCTTGACGTCAGCATGTCCTCTTGGAACCAGCAGCTGCTGAGGAGATCCTCTGTCTCTACCACTGGCTTCCTGCACTCCCTGTTTGGCTGTCTCACTTTACACAGGACCACACCTGAAGCTTGCCTGCTATTTGCATGGTCTTACTGCAGCACAGATCACACAGTGGAGAAGCAGTGTGCTGCTGTCTTTTCCTGTGTGTGTGCTGCCTAGCACACTGAAAACCCAGCTTGTGTCCTGTGAGTATAATGGGGTATTGAGAGGCTACACAGGTGAAGGACTGTTACTAACCAGCTGGTGAGCTCTGACATCTCTACCTAATCTTTTACATAATGGACATACCAGCCTGACCCCTGTGCTTTATACTCTCCCCCATATCTGCAGCCCAGCACCATATTTGTGCTATATATGTACCTACTGAAGCCTGTGCATACTTGTGTTAATCACACTAGTGTTTCTCTATGGATTGCATCTGAGTTCTATTACCATTGTGATTAGCAAGTATTTGTCCTATTGACAACGTGACAGATCTACCTCCACGCATCCATCCAACCAACCAACACCCTTATCTCTGGATTCACCCTTTTCAAATAGCACATTCAGCTCACGGGAAACTTTTCCCCTCTCTATACACAGGACTGCTTGATATATTTAAAGGAACACTAAAGGTTTGTTTTTTATTAGATCAATTGATTGCTGTAAGTTCCCATTAGGCCATGATGTAGCAAGAATGAATGCAAACCAGGAAGTCAGTGAGAATAACGATTTAGGAGTGACGGAGGTGAATAAAACAGCTCGATTTCCGCAGCTATCAAACTAGTTATAATGCAAAACATTACTTTTTACTTTTACTTTATCAGCTACTGTCAGACTTTAATTTAAGAGGAAAATATTTTTGTCTTTACAACCCCTTTAAGCCCTGGTTCACACTGGGCTGCGGGAGTGAAATTGCGCGATTTCAGCTGAACTCGCACGATTTCACTCCCTCTGGCAGTCCCGATTTCGGCTGCGATTTAGGAGACATCTGTGCAGGTTTCTGCACAGATGTCAATGTAAATCGCGTCCTGAAATCGCAAAAAGTAGTACAGGAACTACTTTTTGAAATCGGTGCAGCGCCGCAGATGCGGTGTCGCACCGATTAGGACGGTGTCATTGCCGGCAATTGCCGCCGATTTGAGATGCGATTTCACATGTGAAATCGCACCTCAAATCGAACCAAATCGTACCCAGTGTGAACCTGGGCTTAGTCTGGGAGTGTTCCCACTCTGAGCTGTGCTCCATTAATTGTGTGCCTGAACCAGGTGTGTTTGGTCATTGGGTTATGTATCTGTGATGCGCAGCTGGGATTCCTTTGATTTTAATTGACAACGTTGTCTTTTTTAACTGTGATACCACTCTGTTTATCTGCCATTTTCTATATGTTTTGTGTAGCACTATATTTTTTCTACTTAATTAAATTCAGTGTTTTTTCCATAGTGTTCTAATTTTGGTCTTCTTTGGGGGAACTATTTTCTCTCGTTTTGTTGGATCTCACCACTGTCATTGCATCTCTGCTTACCTTGAGATAAATGCCTAACTAAATGTTTAATTGTAAGTGATTTTACACTATTGTTGCCCTTAAAACGTATTTTAGTACACAAGACCTGGATTCTTTTCTGTTTTCTCTTTCCAAAATCAATCCCTATAGCTCCATACACACGAGTAGACAGATTTGTTCAAATCGGTCAGACAGACCGATTTGAACAAATCTGTCTGCTGGGGACGTATTGGTTTGATTGTGTACACACGATCAAACCAAAATCCCCACCGGCAGACGGCGCGCTGACGTGGCGGTGACGTTGACGCCGCCATGTCACCACACCAGGAAGTAAAACACTTCCGCGCATGCGTCGAAACCAGTGTACTAACCAGCAGACATGTCGGGCGGACGAGTTTCCAGCCGACCGATTTGAAAGCATGCTTTCAAATCGGTCGGCTGGCCAAATCCGCCGGCTCGCCCGTACACACGATAGAATCTGTCTGCTGGGACGCTCTGGCAGACCGTTTCCAGGAGACAAATTTGATCGTGTGTACGCGGCCTATGAGTCTTCTAGTTCTTTGCAAGCAACGCATTTGTTGTGTGGCTGATATCTCAGCTATTAGGGTGCGATTTAAACAGTTGTTTTCCAGTGTTAACCACTTCAATACCAGGCACTTTTACCCCCTTCCTGTCCAGGCCAATTTTCAGCTTTCAGCGCTGTCACAATTTTAATGTCAATTGTGCGGTCATCCAACACTGTACCCATATTCAATAAAAAAATTGCAAACAAATAATATTTCTTCATAAATTTAGGTAAAAATGTATTCTGCTACATTTCTTTGGTGAAAATAAACCAAATCTGTGTATATTATTTAGTCTGCAGGAAAGTTATAGGCCCAGATTCACAGAGAGTTGGGCGCACATTACGCCGCCGTAGCGCAAACGTCGTAAGCTATTTATCCCAATGCTGTGACGGCGTGGCATAGGTTCGAAGGCGCAGACCGGCGTAGGTGGAAGTGGGAGTGACCCCATGCAAATGATGGTCTGAGCATGGTGCAGTGTTTTACGCCCGGCGTATCACTAACTGCGCATGCGCCGTGATGTAGCCGTGACGTGGACGCATGAAACAGCACCCTTATGCGCATGCTCACAACCACACCGGCACAAATGCCTAAGCTACGCCGGATCACCACGTTCGCAGTGAACGTAACGTACGCAGAATACGCTGGCCTGTGTTCTCTGATGCAGACCTTTACATGTCTGTTGCCGGGTTGAACCTCATCTATGGGGAATAACTTTACGCCGGATGTACAATTTACGCGCACCTTGCGTAGCATGAGTTGGGCGCACATACGTTTGTGAATCGCCGTATTTCCCTCATTTGCATGTTTGAATGCTTAATCAATGGGAGCAGCAACATGCGTCCAGACGAAAAGTGTGCCCACGCTACGCCAGCGTATGTTAGCTACGTCAGCGTAGACTGACCAGTTTTTAGGCGTATGTTGGTTTGTGGTTCTGGCGCACAGATACGCCGGCACAAATTTGCACTTACGGCCGCACATTTGCACTTACGTCAGCGTAAGTGCAATGTGAATCTGGGCCATTGTGTCAACAAACTATGGTATACACGTGTCTGAAAATTGATCAATCCCTGATGTACTGATCTAATTTCTTGAGGCCTAAAAATGTTAGGACAGTACAAATACCCCCCAAATGACCCCTTTTTGGAAAGGAGACAGTGCAATGTATTTACTAAGAACCATGGCGAGTTTTTTAAAGTTGTAATTTTTTTGGCCTAATTTTGTGGAAAATGTAGAAATAATTGTATTTTTTATTTTTTTTACATACTGTCACTAGTGCAGTACAGCATCATCATATAACTGGTGTTGCGGTTACATCTATACCTCCACCGTCTAAGGTACTTGTTGAGAGCTGAAAAAGAGTCAATGTCCACACGTTGCATTCCTTTTTCTTTACTTTATTTACGGAATGTGGTAAAAGAATGAACAATAGATTGAAGAGGTGGAATAAGGTATAGGTAGTGGGTTCAGGTTTAAAACGTAATCAGAACCACTCCTGCTTCCAGTCACAAACTCTCGTTGCCACTCTAGCCAGAGTGGGTATTGTGCCTCTGGATAGGCCTCTCTCACTAGTCCTAGACTCCTAGCAGCCAGGGCATCACACAGAACTTTGGTAACGTCTCTGCCACCGACCTTTCCAAAGGTGGAGATACGTTTGGTCCAGAATCCTCTCACTTTAGGAATTACCACCCGGATCTCTTCTTGAAGTAACTGCTTATGAATTCAGGAAACTGACAGGCGACCATTGCTCAGCCTTTCAGTATTAGTGCGTCCTTCAATGAAGTTCAGGCCTCCCCTGAGCGTACCAGCCTCATGCTCTGTGCTCTACAGGTACTTCATTCGGTGGCTTCCTCCCTCTAGGATGGACAGCGCAGGACCACTTTGTTAACATAGACCCAGTCAGACTACTGGGCCTACTCGGCAAATTACGACTCCGGACCAACATGGTCCCAGAGCCAGGAACTCTGGACACGCACCCCTGGCCAGGAGGGCCACACACAGGGGTGGTGGGACGACTGCCCATGGCGGACGACGAAGACCCAGAACTAGTGACATCCGTCCCTTAAATACTCTCCCCCAGCATTGACAGCCAGGCGATCAACCCCCACTGATTGGCCGCCGAGGAAGAATACCCAACACACCTTGATCTGACTGCTGCCACCCTCGGCCTGGGGTGGAACTGACAACCCCAGACAACAATAGTGGTCAACTGCAGTACAGCCATGGCTGGAACAGAGGCCCAAATTTGAAAACAAATCAGTCAGACATAACTTATCCTCTGACTACCTTCTAAATTTAAAGCATGGGCAGCAGAGAAAAACAGCTGCCCGCTACACACACACACACATATATATATATGTATATATATATATATATATATATATATATATATATATATATATATATATATATTCAATTTATTTATTACATTTCATTTATCAAAATATTAAATCTTTATCAGCAAACAAAACAATAACATTTTACTTAATGAAGAGCATCCAAAATGAAACCATGGATCCAAGCACTGCAAGGAAAGAGTGTTAATAACTCAGTAATTGAGAAAATGATTTGGAGAAATATTTTTTTAGGGTGGCATGTGACTGGAAACTGGACACAATTATTTTAAAAATGAATGTAAATATAATCATTTTTTTACAAATAGTTTTTATTTTATCATATAATGTGGTTCACAGTGAAACCAGCTATACATGCACCTTTTCGTAACGCCATAAAATCATTTATTTTTCATTGCTTTAATCTCATTCTTTAATATATCACAAACCAATCTTTTGTGTTTGCCCCAGTTTATACATTCCAAAGGCTTCAATGCTTAGACATTTCTAACAAACCTTCTAATCAATCTCTACACTTTTATCAGTTTATTGTTTGATTAATACCGCCATGGTTTTTATTCCATTGTACCTACTCAGTACATAAAATAAACTACTTTGCATATCAAAACATGTAACACTTGAATTACTTGAATTTGTTCATTAAACACAAAACTGAATGGCATGCATTTGAAATAACATTATGTATCCTTTGATGTATAGTAGCTGTTAGTTGTAATGTTATTTTATAAAAGAGATGGTTGTTTTTGGAATTTAGAGTTCTTCAATATTTTTATACAGAGCTTAAATGCTAAACACCCACTGCTCCACTGTACAATAACATAATGCATTCATCTGTCTTAGTATCCTTGGTTGCCAGGGAACTGAAGAGAGAAATATGTGTGATATTATATGATTGTATCTGTTAACAGGCACCATTAATTATGCATGCCTTATGACCATTTGTGTACCAATCATACATATTTTTCAAGTGCCAAGCCCATGAATAAAGGCTAATGAAGACATCAAGTAATCAGTAACCTGAGACCTTCAATCAATTACATTCTAATAGACTGCAATCTATGCATCATTTTCAGAAATCCAATAATCAGAAAGTATTTCCAGATTGTGAGTTTCAGTTTTACCATCAAAATTACTACGTAATATCTTATTATCTGAATTATCTAGTTTGCCTTACACATTTAACTAACGTGGTTTGTATGTTTTATTAATTGTTATGAACAAAATTCTGTATTAAGTATATACTGTATTTTACTTTCCAGAAAAGGAGTCAAAATGGTGTTTAAATTATACAGTCAGTTTGTGCTCTATTAATGTTTTCTTTTTTTAATTTAACAAAACCTAATGGGTTACCTGAATAGTTAGTAGACCATGCGCAGTAGGTGCAGTGGGTGAACACATCAACTGAATCACAAATTATAAAATATTGACAAGTAATGTAGCACTTTTAGCATGTTCGTTTATGCAAAGTTCACCAAAGTTATTAGTAACCTTGTAGAAAATTCTCTTAAAGTGTATTACTAGCTGATTTTTTTTTTTTTATTTGTAGTTTTGGCTACTATAGGGACTCGTATTAGATTTTCTTTGTTGTCTTTGTCCCCAATGGGGAGACCTTAATGGTGAAATCTGTTACATTCACAACTGTGAAAGGGGATTCCCCTTACTTTGGAGCGATGTCCACTCATTTCCTGGTATGTTTTGAACAGGAAATCTCTATAATATCCCTAAGTGGAGACAGGGATCAATTACAGCCCATGGGAGGTATTTGTAGACTTAACGATAACCAAATACAAAGTTGTTTTGGACAAAGAAATAGTACACTTTAAGCTGACCTTTGTCTTTGCATTTTTTACTAAACCCAAATTGTAATATATTGTGGTTTACCAGTCTTTAGATGTGATGCCTGCACTGGTTTTAATTTTTCAAGTTAAGGCCAATTTTAACAAAATAATTCCATGTAAAGTACAAACCTAATCATCCTCTATGTAATGAAAATGAATGTAATCAATATAATGATTATAATGAATATATTTGAAGTTCAGCCTGGGTGACAAATATTCTTGGGTTCAATTTTCAGCCAGTTTTGCAAAGTGTCCTCAAAATTCAGAAAGTCTAAACTTTGCCCTGAACCCCATTGAAGTCCATGGGTGCTGAATTTTAATATTTAAAATCCAATATATTAATCTTGAAAATGAGGCACGTCGCATACAAATTGTTATGTAATTGATATACACGATTACAAATGTATTATTCCTGCACAGCCAGGACAGTCTTTGTGTCTTTGATCCACTGAATGACACCCTGTTAAGGTTTCTGCTCTCTGTTTGTTTTGGCTCCCATGAGCCCTGACTTGCCACCACATATTAGGAGCAGGGCTCCTGCCGACCCCACTTCAATCCGGAGATTCAGGCTCTCTTTTTGAGTGTAGAAAGCCTTATGCAATTGTGGGTTAATCGGCTTTATTTTTACTTCCCCAATGGCTACTAAGTAACTGTGTGGCCTTGTGACATATAACGCCATCCACCTGCAACAATGCTGTGCATCACTTACTGTCCAAAGAACATGTGATCTAAATATACCAGCAAGCTTATACCTAACCCCTGAAGAAGGATATACATACATGACAATAGTAATTGAATGCCTGTTATGTCTTTTCCGAAACATGTAGGGTTGTTGTTGCTACTACAGTTTGTATCTGACACCTTTAAACACATTGTATAGTGCAACAATTGAGCATCTGTATTTCTCTGAGATTGTGTCCTATTTCCATGATATTTTCTAAAACATTTATATTTTCTTTTCAATAAAATGTATATTTTGATATATTTACCTACTCCTTTTTGTGGCTATCCTGGCATAATTCCTATCTGCACCACCCCCTGGGGCATTCCTCTTCTTTAATTATTCCATAAATAACCACAATAAAATCTGTGTTAAAAATTATATTGAGCTGATTATTAGTATGTATTAAATAAATAATGAAAAAGGGGTGTTTTCCGCGCGAAAAATATATATGTGAAAAATACTAGCTGCGATACAAGTAATATATAGCTGCTCCTCAGGTTACAGGGGTGAACTGTGTAATTAGTGATAAAGTGGGAAAACAAGGGCGCTGGAGTTCCTACCAGGAACAGATAATGGACAACAATGCAATAAATACTTAATAAAGTGGTTAATAACTCTAACATATATGTGAATTGTGACCAAAATTTTAAATCCAACGTAAATAAAAAAAAAGTCCCAATAATCTTAGTGCAAATGTGAAAATATCCAATAGTGACAATCCAAATGGTGGAGCCTGAGACGTCATTGCGTACAAACCAGGAAGCAGATAGCAAGCTGCTGAGGAAACAGAGGCAAGGATATGCAGATGTTTTAATGATCCACGGATTTCTTATTGTAACCACACAAGCGATTCACCTGTATGCACCAGGATTAGTGCATCTGTAAATGTCAGTTTACATATTTTGTTTTATTAAAGTGAGTGTTTTAAACAGTAAACACTATGTCACATTCTTTCTTATTCTATGGTATCTACTCATTAAGAACGTTATTTAAGAGATTGGGAGCCCCATACAGAAAGAAGAACAACAGATTCTGGATTTTTACCCCCAAGGGGAATGCACCATTGGACCCTATTGTGGGTCTTTATGGGAGGTGAGTGCATAGGGTGACCGGTGGAGGGCACTGCGGTGTGCACACATAAAATATAATTTGGATTGTCACTATTGGATATTTTCATTTTTGCCCTTAGAAGGGAAAACCTTTTTTTTTTTTTTGGAATTAATGAACTAATACATCAAGTTCATTATTTGCTCATATTATTATCAATTCATGGACTTTGCATTGTTTATTTATTTTGTTTATCAACTGTATCTTAAAGGGATATTTCAGATTGATTATTGATTATATTATACAATTGTTGGAGCCCAACAGGGTTTAGTTGGGTGAGGTAGTGCTTCACAATATATTATTTTTATTTTCATTTGTACATTTATGTGGGAACACATTCTGTGTTGAGCAGCGCCTTCTTTAAAATAAGTTTTACACGTAATTTCACACGTTTTTAATCACTACACATAGTAGTGCAGAAGTTACATTTATTCCATGATTGTATAACATATTGCAACCAAGGACTCATTGCGTTTTGTGTCTCTCTGTCCACTTCTTCATGAGTAGATGCAAGATACATGTCTACAAGATGTAAGTTAATAACAAAATAATCATAACAGTGCTAGAAGTTGAAGATCCTAGGGCAGGGGTGCCCAACCTTTTGAAACGCGAGGGCCACTTAAGCAACTTGGTAACTGGTCGCGGGCCACAATCAGTGGAGCGGGCGGGTGGCAGAGCGGACACAGACACAGCCTGATCAGTTTGGAGGTAGGACACAAGTAGGTTTACATCTGCCACTCCTTAGAGGTGAATGGAGGGTCCAATTGGGTCGGACTGACCATGGGAAAGGGGCCCATGGTTTCTTTTACACTGATGCAATGCAGTTTACCTGCACCACGGGTGCAATGCAGTGTACCTTTGGGTTTTCTGCACTTTGCAATAGACTTCTATTATATTCTATTCCATCCCAGAGCAGGAGGTCGCGGGCCACATCAGAGGGCTCTGCGGGCCACATGTGTCCCCCCGGGCCACTGGTTGGGCACCCCTGTCCTAGGGGATGTCTGCCCTGGGAGCTGTGACAGTATAACCACAAAAACTAAAGGGGCAATTGGAGGGGCGGTCGAGTGCCTGTAGAATGCAGACCCATATATAATAGTCCATAGTGACACCTACGGTGAAATCTGACACACTCAGTGAAAAATATTTCAGTGTACGTTACTACATAATAAGTATATCGGTATTCATGTGTGACATGTGACAGCTGTGCAGACAAGAAAAGCAAAGAAGAGTAAAAATATATGTACACTACTAAGGACTGACACCCAAGAAACTGAAATAAGAGTAAAAGTAAAGCTAGGGACAATGTAGAATTGAGCCCAGAGAGGGTAACCAAAAAACAGATCCATCCATTAAAAGAAAATTAGTAACCAAAATCAGTGACAAGAAAGAACTGTGCAAAAACAGAGACCATGGGAGTCTTACATACTGAAACTTGTAATCCAGAGGGTAGTCTAAAATATTCAAAACGAGAAAAAATCATTCCACCTGTCACTACTATTAATCCCAAATATCTAGCCATGGGTGTTATTGTACAATTCTTTCACTGCTTTTAGTAACTGATTTTCTTTCATTGGATGGATCTATTTTTTCGTTACCCATCCCCTCGTGCAGCTAAGTTTAATTTGGAGCTGATTTGTAAGTAGTAGGGCTATCCTATCTGTTGCACTTGGGGAGTCATATATTTGATTATATGATAGAATTATTTTGTTATTAACTTATATTTTGTAAACATGTATCTTGAATCTACTCCTGAAGGCATCGACAGAGATCCATGAAGCACGTTGACACTTTGGATGTAATGCTTTCCTAGTTGCAATATGTTACACAATTACGCATCAATATTTAAACTGTATATGTAAAAACAATATTATGACCATGAATGAATTTATATTGTTATATTATTTATTTAATACATACATATAAATCAGCTCAGTATCATTTTAATCAGATTTTATTGTGTTTTTTTTTATGGAATAATACATTTGTAATCATGTGTATCAAATGCCTAACAATTTGTATGTGATACACCTAATTTAAAATCCCAGAATTACTCACTTTAGACAGTTGATTGAAGGAAAGGCACACACCCCCCACTCCACATTGGCAAAGGAAGGAAGGAATGGGCAGAGCTGTGCTGTGAGAAGGCAAGCTGCCTGCTAATCTTTTTATAGCAACCTCCCACGACACAAATTCCAGGCTGCTTTAATCTCATTTTTAAGGACATTCAGGGTAAAAGAACAGTATATGGCGGGGTCATCAAGGAAAAGCAAAGGGGAGGGTATAAACTTAGGAGTACATAGAGTAGATGACGTAGTCCAACCAAAAACAGGGGGGGTAGGGAGGGTGGGGGGGTGTTTAAGAGATCGTCAGTCCCGCGAGGGATCCTGGTAAAGAAAGAACATTTTCTCAAAGTTCTAATCTCCTGTCTTGAAGTACTTGTCAGAAGTTATCAGGCTGATAACAGAGCTAGAGGAAGCAATGTGACTCAGTGCTTTGGAGAGAGATAAGAAAACACTACAGGTGTACCCAGCTCAAATTTCATAAATAGGGTTTACATGCACTTTAGTGTCTCAACCACACAACATGAAAATTCTGATACAGCATGCTCAGGAGTTTGTCCAGACGATGCACTATTTTATGCGAAACGTGTCGGGTCACTCCACCGCTGCCACTTTGTACATTTGAAAGCGCTGTTCATCTTTTTTACATTAAACATTGGTACCCTTTTAGTATTACGCTATGTGCCCTTCGTTTCTTCTTACACATCTCTACATATTGGTTTAAACTTTTGGCCCACATTGGGTACCCCTGGAAGCGTCCATTTACCTGAATCGATCTCTTGGTTTCCTCTCTGATTGATGTGTGATTCTTTTTCGTGAGAATTGCAGCTGATGATCCAGGCCTGGGAGTGGTTTATATTCTGCTTTACTGACCTTCTGGACATATGTCCATTAGGGTACAGTATTTCTGGTAAGCTTCCCCTTCAATGATCGGTGGGGGATTTCTTTATTGCACTTCATCTCGAGACTTTGGGATTAATATCACTAATTCTTTTCACATTGGACTTTTTTGATCATTAATTTTCACTGAGGACTTTATGAAGTGATAGTGCTGTTCAATGCAGTGTAATACTATAAAAGGTACCAAGTCTAACCTACTGAACACACATGTAGATTCAGTTACATCTTCTACCTTACAATTATAATTGCTGTATATTGGGAGTAGGGATGAGCTCCGCGTTCGATTCGAACGTCTGTTCGTACGTCCGTCGGAATTCAAACAAAACGGGTCGTTCGCACCAAATTTGAGTGACACGTCACGGCCCATAATTCACTGCGGCATTGCGCGCTGATGATTTGCCAAGCATGCACTATGACCCGCATGCTTGCCCAATCACAATGCACAAAAAACGGAGAGCCATAATTTGCCAAAGCCAGGGTGGCTTTGGCCAATTATGGCTCAGGGGGTTTAGTACACGCCCCACACTATAAAAGGCTGCCTGCAAGGCGGCCTTGTGTAGTGTGTTGCGGCATTGTTAAAGAGATCAGTCCTGTAGAGAGAGAGAGACACAGTGTCTTTATTACTAGATAGATAGATAGAGCAGGCAGGCCAGTCAGTTTAGTTAAATTTACAGTGTGTAGAGGATATATACATCCCAGGAGTTGTACATATATTTATACACTGTATAGCTTAGCTAAATCAGTTCTTCCTAATTTACTGGCAGGCAGGTGATTGTGCTATTTAAAGACGTTACCATAGGTATAGACACCCAGCAGGTACAATATTTAAAGGAATTTTTATTTTTATTTTTTAATTTAAGCATCATTAAAATCACTGCTTAAATAAAAAAAATAAAAAAAATTCCTTTAAATATTGTACCTGCTGGGTGTCTATAGTTTGCCTGTGAAAACGTCTTTGAGAACCCGGGTCTTGCTCAGGGGACATGTATCAATGGAAAAAAAGTTTTAAAAACGGTCATTTTTTCAGGAGTCCTGCTCCTGAAAAAACTACAGTTTTTTAAACTTTTTTCCATTGATACATGTTACCTGGGGCAAGACCTGGGTTCTCAAAGACGTTTTACGACAATGACTTGCCTATTAGGCTTTAAAATGAGCACTTTTAAATTTGAACGTTCGAGTGCCATAGACTTCAATGGGGTTCTAAATGTTCGTGCGAATGTTCGGTCCATTCGACGGTTCTGGTGCGAACCGAGCGCGGGGGTGTTCGGCTCATCCCTAATTGGGAGTTAAGAATATGTGCGAAACTTGGGTATACAACTTTTCTGTGTTTCTGTACTATATCAATCTAATTACGTGCCTCTGCTAACTTTGATGCAAAATGAGTTAGTTAGATTGAGTGTGTTTTACTTCTCTTGGTCAGGGAGGCTGGCTTCTTTCAAGATGCTAAAACTACCTAGAATCTAGGGCACAATTTCTTACTTATGCTTACCCCCCCGGGAAGGCATGGAATCTATGGTCGTCAGATTATCATGAAGTTAAAGGTATTGCCAACTGTTACAAATTTATGCAATCTAAACTAACATTAGCCAAAACGTCCCCCTTACTTGAATTGCCGATAATCAATGGCAAACAGCTACCAAACACAGCTATGTTAAATCCAGATGAACAACTTACTGGGAGATGTTCCAGAAAATACATATTAGATTGTATATTACACCATATATGCTGGCTAAATTTTCCACTTTGAATACCAACCTGTGTTGGAGAGGATGTGACAGAGTGCAAAAAGGTATTCAGGCTCATTGCTGAAATAACACTATGCTTCATTAAACCCACTTCAGAATTGACAATTCTCAGTATTGGAATTGAATTGTATTGCAGTTTCTCATATCTCTGAAATTATACAGCATCTAGATATGTTTTTCTTTTTTGAAAATGGTATAGTATGCCAGATGGGCTGGCAAAATATGTTTTTTGACCCATGGGATCCATGGTTGGGCTATTCTCTAATTGTGGCAATACACATTGTAGAGCACACCTCACACAGCCCTCTCACAACTATCTCTGCCCAAGTTATGCTTTTTATGTCTTTATTTCTAAGTTACATTTTTTGTGAGTAAATAGGGGTACCAAGTACTAATTAATGTAAGGTGGGGGTGGGGTGTGGTATCTGGAGGCTTCTGTGTGAAGATAGCTAGGCTGAGTTTGTAGAGTTTACTGCGTGGAGATTCTGGTGGGAGGGGGTGCTGAAAAGGCAGAGTGACCTGGCAAGTGTGCCTTGGGGTGGAGGCTGCGACTACTCTGAGAGGGCTGAGTTGCTGTGAGGAGTGCTGACTGCTGAGGATCTGTGAGAGTCTATCATTGCTGTAAGAGGGGTGTGATTGTAACAAGTAAACTGTGTTTGCTGTGTGTGGGCTGTGTTTGCCGTCTAGGGGGTGTGTTTGCTATGTGGGGGCTGTGGTTACAGTAAGATGAGTTGTGAGTATTGTGTGGAAGCTGTGATGGCTGTGAACGTATCATAAGAAACAACCAGCATGGATTTATTAAAGATCGTTTTTTGTTAGACAAAACTGTTATCCCTCTGGGGTATGGGGGTAGTTAGTGAGAAACTGAATGGTGGACTAACAGTAGAAGTAGATTAAGGTAAGAATAAGGTCTGTTGGAGTTGATGAATTTGAATGTACATGGATAGTAAACTGGGTACATGACTGGGTCCAGAAAGTAGTGATAAATGACTCATTCTCTAAATAGTCTGACTGGGAGGGATGTGTTTCATTAAGGCTGGGTTAACACCTAAGACGGATCTGTCGCACAGCAGGGGTCCAGTGTGTCTTGGTTCACCGTTTCAGGTCTGATTTCAGCCCGAATATTGGGCTGGATTCTGACCTGAAATGGACCAAAAAAGCATGTGTTTTTTCTGCGAAACGCACTGGACCTGTTGCAGGGATATGTGAACCGGCTCCAGTCACATTCTCCTGCTATGCAAATTGGATGCAGGGAAGCCCACATCCAATTCCCATAGGTGTGAACCAGCCTCAGTGTTTTTAAAATATAAGGCCTTACACACTCCAAATGATTCAACCCACACAGGAGAGGTCACGTAAAATCACAACCACAAAAAGGACGATATGTAAAATAACATAGATTTTATTATAACCTGATTGTCTGAGACTGCAAAGTTGAGACAGACAATCTGTTGCAAGCCTCATTATAAATCATACCAAATAAATCAAAAGGCTGTAGCAGTGGATAGATCTTTTAACCATTTTGCCCAAATGCCCATTTTTCCTCTTGACCCTGTTTTTATAAGTGTCCTGGTATAGGGGAAGGTTTGGATTCACCAAATGTTTCCAAAAAGTGATGGGGGGAGTGGAGGCGTTGCTTTTCCCCCCAACTTATGGTATTTGCATTTCAGGGCCAATGCTGTTTAATTTGTTTACTAAAGACATTGAGGTTAGAATTAATAGATCGTTTTCATGGCTGATAATACCAAATTATACTTCAGACAGGAGGCTCATATCTTATGCATTATCTTTCTTTAATAATGCTCATAGCAGAACAATTTCTATAAACAGTTTAGAACTAAAGTCAATAGAAAAACTGAAAAAACTACGTTTCCCAGCAGTCCTTTAGCCTGTGGCCACTCCCCTCTTGCTTCTATATAAGGACTGCTGCCCTGAAGAACTTCCTCTTTCTTTCTGCTCATAGAAGGAACAAGATAAGTGAATATTTTTTTCTGAAATATTTGTTACTGTTGTCTTATATGGATTGCCTTTTCTTTTAGGTTGGAACTTTATGGGGTCTCAACGCGGTCGGCGCTTTCCACGGCGGTGGGGTTTTTACCCCTAACCTGTCGCATTAATAGTATTGACGGCGCCTCTCTCTTTCTTACCTGAGGTGCCGCCGCCATCTTGATTATATTCTGTCCCTCATTCACACTCGGCGGGGGGGCGGGCATCCCCACAATTCCCCTGTGCCGCTGAGATCTCGCTGCCGAGATCTCGCGGGATTACGCCGGCCAATGGAAAGGCCCCGGGAGCCGTAATCTTGCGGGATTTCGAGAGAAACAAGCGTTTTTCCTCCCCTCCCTCATAGCAACACCAGAAGCGCTGTGGAAGTGTGAGGGAAGGGTGAGAGCGGTGCCTGCGCCTCCGGTAATAAAAAGCCATTTAGGAACGAACTAATCTAACAGGTACAATCTGCAAATTACATACCATGGCTGAAGGAAATTCATCTCCCACCAAGGGAGATTCCATGCCACAGGGAGCAGCAGGATTCCTGAGCACTGCTCAAATCCAAGAGTTTATCACTAGATCCATTCAAGCTGCTATGGCTGCGGTTTCCCTCCCCCCAGGATCGCAGATTCCATCCCATACCGCCCCCTCACCACTGGCCATATGTGATGAGCCACAGGTGAAGAGGGGTAAATCCTCTCAGAAGAGGAAGCATGTGGCAACAAACGATGACTCCCCGGCAGGGGAAGTAAATAATATGTTTGAGGCATTACCCCACAAGGAAAGCCACCCCACGCAGCCCTCGGACCCTTTTCAACCCCTGGGCCTCAGGGAATCAAATCAGAGGCACGTATTCACTAGACGAACGAAGCCTGATTCATTCGTACTCGATTCGGACGATACCTCATCGGCTGAATCATCCCAATTTCGCGGATTCTGGGTCCAAAGATGAGGACGGGGCGGATGCTGGGTCATTGGCGCATCCCCACGACGCCAACCCTGATAATCAGGGCAATGCCATAACGGACGCCCTTGGCGAGCCACTATTTCACCCGGATGCCATTTCTCATCCCCGCTCGGGTGATTGGTCCCCTTTACCACATGTGTCCCAATATATTGAATTTTGGGCACGCAGACCCCTGGACAGGACCAACCGCAATAAATTGCGAGCCGAGTGTCCACGCCCACACATCCCAAAAAAAGTGGTCCACACACCAGAGATTGACCTCATCCTGGCCAAATACCTGGCTAAATCGGGAAAATTCCCCAAAAAGGGCATTGACCATTCCTTCAGGAACATTCAGGACCGTATCCTGGATCTCCTGGGCCCATTGACGAAAATCCTGAACCTCTCGGAACAAGCGGTGGCTTCAGATACTGTGGTCGATGTGACCCAACTCGGGCCATATGCCTTCTAGGAAATGCAAATTCAGCCTGCTCCACGGAGCGCAGACGTTCCATCCTTATGCGCCTGGACCCTCAATTGGCTCATCTAGCCAAAACCGAACCGGGCCCGGTCGCTGAGGGATTGCTGTTCGGGGATTCCTTAGTCAAGGATATTAATACGTTTGTGGGGCTCTTCAACAGCTTAGATAAGGCTCAGTCCTCACTCAAAAGAGCTGGCAATAACAAGATTTTTGCCCGGGCCGGCAGGGGTAGAGGCCGCTCTGCCGGCCGTAACCATTCCTTCAGGCCATTTAACAGAGCAACAGCACCACCTTATGCTCAAACCCCGACCTCATACGCCGCAGTGGCACAACCGGCACCTTTCTTCCCACCCCGAGGGAGGCCATGGAGAGGACGAGGGAGCAGAGGAGACCCTCGATCTCGCCCGTTTACCGGTAAGTCCCAGTATTACCACTTGTTATCACACACCAGTGGGGGAAAGGCTGAGATATTTTACCCACGCTTGGTCTGCGATTACGGCAGACTCGTGGGTACTAAATACCGTCAGGGGGTTTCACATAGAACTTATGTCCCCACCTCAACTGGGCGCTATACCTGCCCCCATTCATTTCAGCACGCAAAACGCGATGTTGATAGACGACGAATTGCGAGACCTCATATCCAAAAAAGCCGTCATCGAAGTCGATCCAAACTCCCCGGGGTTCATCAGCAACCTTTTCTTAGTCAAGAAGAAAGGGGGCGGCTTCCGTCCCGTGATAAACTCGCGGGAGTTAAACCAACACGTTACGTATCGGCACTTCAAAATGGAAGGGATCCATTGCCTCCGAGATCTTCTCCAAACAGGCGATTGGTTGGTAAAGGTGGACCTGATGGATGCCTATCTCACAGTACCCATGAACCCGGGCTCACAACACCTGCTGCGCTTCCTGTGGGGGGGACGCGCGTGGCAGTTTACATGCCTGCCATTCGGGCTGTCATCGGCCCCGTGGTGTTTCACCAAGCTGTTGAAACCGGTCGTGGCGACATTACGGAGCAGAGGTGTACGTCTCATAATCTATCTGGACGACATCCTCATCATCGCGAGTTCCAAATCCCTAATCCTGTTACACATGTCCTGGACTCTAAACCTGCTAGAGGGGTTAGGTTTTCTTATCAACCTAGAGAAATCCATACTGGTCCCGACTCAAGAGTTGGAATTCCTGGGCTTCGTGGTAGACACCAAGCAAGCGATCCTCCGTCTTCCCAAGCCGAAACTCGCACTGATCCGCAAGGAGATCAGGTCAGTGCTACGCAAACGAAGCGTATCACTACGGGTTCTGGCCAGGATAGTAGGCCTTTTAGCGGCCTCTATTCAAGCCATATTCCCAGCCCCCCTCCACTACAGGGCCCTTCAGCGTCTCAAGATCCTTCATCTTCGACAGGGTCTCCGATACGCAGACGTGATCCCATTGTCCACGGAAGCCAGAACCGAACTACAATGGTGGCTTCGACATGCCGTGGAATGGAATGGCAAGTCGATTTTCAATCCGCATCGGATGTCATTCTAGAATCGGACGCGAGTCGGAAAGGTTGGGAATCTCGTTTGGGCGAGACCTCGACAGGGGGGTTTTGGTCCGACCAGGAATCCCGGCTGCACATCAACGCCTTGGAACTCCTGGCGGCCCTGTTCGCTGTCCAAAGTTTTCTCTCGGAGAGTTCCAATTGCTGCGTTTTAATACGCATGGACAATATTGCGGCAGTATAATACATCAACCGCTTGGGGGGCACCAGATCCAAGATTCTGGCGAACCTCGCCACGGACATTTGGCATTTTTGCATGGATCGCAACATTGTTCCGATGGCGGAGTACATCTCGGGTTTTTCCAATATCGTAGCACACTGGAATTCCCGATATCTATCCGACTCCAGCGAGTGGGGTCTAGACCAATTCACATTTACCCAAATCAACCAACTTTGGGGACCCCTGGGGGTGGACCTGTTCGCCTCCCGTCTCAACTATCAACTACCTCGCTATTTCAGCTGGAGGCCGGACCCGGGGGCCACAGCGGTGGACGCTTTCCGCCAATGTTGGAGCGGGGAGACACACTATGCGTTTCCCCCGTTCGCAATGATCCCCAGGACTTTACTGCAGATCGCTTCCCAGAACGCGGCGGTAGTATTGGTCGCACCCTGGTGGCCGACGCAACCATGGTTTCCCCTTCTGCTGGAGATGGTCATAGACCACCCCAGAGTGATTTCCTCATTTCCGCACATCCTCTTACACCAGTCCAAGGATGTACATCCTTTGGTATTGGACGGTTCTCTGACCCTTCTAGCTTGCCTGGTGTCGGGGTCACCAGTACTGACGACGACTTTTCTCAGTCAGCTAGGGACCTTCTCGCGTGGCCTGGGCCCCCGGGACTCAATCGGCATATAGATCGGCCTGGGGACTCTGGGTGCGTTGGTGTCATCAATGGCAGGCCGATCCTTTCCAGGCACCTATAACGTTTGTCGTTAATTTTCTAGCGGAAGCTTTCGATACCGGTAAGGCATATCGATCTATCAACGTATATAGATCTGCCATTTCGGCCCACCATAGCCTGGTGGACTCATTGCCGGTGGGCAAGCATCCTGTAATCTGCAAATTAATGCAAGGCATTAAATTCAAACGCCCTCCTCGTCCTAGGTACCAAACAACCTGGGACGTCTCCAGAATCCTTAACATGTTTTCAGAATGGGACGATAACGAGGCGTTATCTCTCAAACTCCTGTCCCTTAAACTTACTGTCCTCTTGTGCTTGGTCTCAGTCAAGCGGGTCTCTGACGTGAAGGCTTTGGAAGTTTCCAGACGTCAATTCTCACCGCAAGGCGTACAGTTCTCGGTAGCCCGTAGGACCAAGACCGATCTGACGTCAATTTTCTATCCTTTCTTCACTGACCACCCACGACTCTGGGTGGTACGGTGTCTTCAGACCTACGAGTCACGCACGGCTGACCTACGCTCCCCGGAGTCGTCCCAGCTCCTACTCTCTTACGTCACACCCCATCGCCCAGTAACTTCTGCTACCTTAGCACGTTGGGTTAGATCAACTATGGCCATGGCGGGCATAGACATATCCCAGTTTGGGGCACACTCTTCCAGAGGAGCCATGGCTACCAAAGTGGTCAAAGCGGGGGGTTCTTTAACGGACCTCCTGCTTGCGGCCGACTGGTCCTCAGAGACCGTTTTTCGCTCCTTTTACTTCAGACCAGAGGAACATGTGGCCATGACAATCCTACAATGATGTTCCTTGTTGTGTATACTGCATAAGTCTCTTTATTGAATGTACATTTTATTCCTGATGCTAAGCTTTGAACTTGCATAAGACATGAGCCTCCTGTCTGAAGTATAATTCGAGATTTTCCTAGCGTGTGACGGAAAATATTGATTATATGAAGACAGGAGGCGAGTATCTTCCCTCCCTACCCATCCCTATTACATACATCTGTTTTGTTTCAGGATACTGATAACATCCGTTTCCCCTGGATATCAGCGATCTGCACTTCAGGACCGTTTTAACATGTTCGGACGCCCCGTTGGCTGCGATTCATGATTGTTGGTCCTCGTTGGGACTTACCTGCGACACGCAAAATCCCTCCTCCGGGACGAGGAACAAGCTGGTTGACCGAAGACTCGGATGTGAGAAGTTCGTTGGACGTCAAGTTCCGTTTACTGTTGGGATTCGCACGAAGAAAGAGGAAGTTCTTCAGGGCAGCAGTCCTTATATAGAAGCAAGAGGGGAGTGGCCACAGGCTAAAGGACTGCTGCGAAACATAGTTTTTTCAGTTTTTCTATTGACTTTAGTTCTAAACTGTTTATAGAAATTGTTCTGCTATGAGCATTATTAAAGAAAGATAATGCATAAGATACTCGCCTCCTGTCTTCATATAATCAATATTTTCCGTCACACGCTAGGAAAATCTCGAATTATACAGGGAAGTAAATTCAGCACAGGAAGACCTTGATAAAATAAAGGACTGGGAAACTACATGGCAGGTGAGGTTTAATATTGAGATATGTAAGATTATGTACTTGGGCGCCAAAAATACACATGCAAATACTCATTGATTGAATCAATGATGGAAGTTCAGTTTTGATCACCAATCCTCAGGAAAGATGTTGTTGAATTAGAAAGAGGTCAGCAAAGGCTGACAAAATAAGGGAACTGGAGAGCTTCAGCTATGTGAAGTGATTACATAGATTGCAGTTATTCACTCTGAAGGAGAGGCAATTAGGAGGGGATATGATTATAATGCACAGATGTATAAAAGGTGACTACAATGCACTATTTACTCTAAGGTCCCCGAAGAAGACATGTGGTCACAACCTCACATTAGAAGAAAGAAGGTTTAACCTTAGATTGCAAAAGGGATCCGTTACTGTTAGAGCATTAACAATGTGGAACTCCTCCCCAGAGCAGGTGGTAATACCTATGAGTTTCAACAACTTAGAAAAAAATAACATTTTCAGAAGCATAATAAACAGGCTACATGTAACTATGTAATATTTGTATTTATTTATTGATGGTACTTTATATAGCACCATTAATTTAAGCAGTGCTTTAAACATATACAGTATATATGTATATTGTACCTTTACATCGGTCCCTGCCCTCAAGGAGCTTACAGTCTAATATAAAAATAACACAAACCCTGTCCCTTGTTCACAAAGTTAGCTGCTAAGTGAAGTAGCAACTAATGTTATACAATTTTATCTGTATCAGAATGATAGGACTCCTCTTTTAGATCACAGGGTTGAGGATAGCACTCTACCTGTCCTTACCTGGGAAGTAGGTTTTATAAGGCCCCTTTTTTTGATTACTGAGAACAAGGAGTGTGAAAGAGTCTTGTGGTTTACTGTAATTAGAGCCAAGTACCTTAGTCTAGTAAGACTCTTTCAGCAGACCATGGGGGACTGAACAAATGAGGACTGAACACCAATATTACAAAGGGGCCCCGAAAAGTGACCATCATTATTGTAAGGGTCAAAAAATACCGACCATCAATATTATGAGGAAGCTGAACACCCATACAATAAGGGCACACAGACTAAATGTCATGGACCATGAAATACTGAAATCCTAATTCATGTATTACAGGAGATTTTATTCTGAACCCCAGCCAGGTCAACAGACTCATAAGAGATATTCATTGTCCATTGTGTGATAACCCTATCTAAAGCCTTTTGATTATCAGGTGTGAATGTCTTCTGCCCTGTCTCAATTCTCCAGACAGTTCCATTGTTCTGTGGCTGGCTATTGTGTACATTGATTGCCCCCCTGGGGCTTGTGTCTGAATACACATCAGTCTTTCCATTCAGGCTATTCAAGCTTTGGGACCAATCTCTGCTGAGACATTTTGAAGTCCTAATTTGCATGGGAGAGGACCTGAGTGAAATCACAAATGTACTTTACAATTGACCAATAGAAAAGCGGTTGTTGGGGGCGGGATGTTCCAAATCCTGTATAAAAGTGTGCTGTGTACTTTCAATAAAGTGTGTCCTGTTACATCCAGCATTAAGCCTTGGCTCATGTGTGGATTATTCGGTGATTCCAGGGATATTCCTACTCGTGGAATATTGGGTGATTTCTTTTATGGGAGAAGAAGGGAATGGATGACGGAGATATGTTCGACTACCGTCACACTAGTGATCACTAATGTAATAGGGAGACACTAAACACAATGTAAAGAGACTACACTAACAGTTAGGCCGCGTACACACCATTAAATAAATCAGATCAAATCGGTCTGACAGACCGTTTTGATTGGATTTGTCTGCTGGGATAGATTGGTTTGATCGTGTACACACGATCAAACCAAAATACCTGCCGGCAGACAGCGCGGTGACGTGGCGGTGACGTTGACGCCGCCACGTCACCGTCACCAGGAAGTATAACACTTCCGCGCATGCGTCGAATCCATTCGACGCATGTGCGGACAGATATGTCTGCTGGTTAGTGTACTAACCAGCAGACACCTCAGCATGCTTTAAAATTTGTCTGCTGGAAAAACCCATCTGTCCGCCCGTACACACGATCGAATTTGTCTGCTGAAACTGTCCGTCGGACCGTTTCCAGCAGATGAATTTGATCATGTGTACGCGGCCTAAATGTAATTTGGGGCCCTAAACCCATGCGCTTTCACTGCTACACTTTATATGTTATGTTGTACATTACATAATTCTACTTTCTTGTGTTATTTGGCCATGCCTATTCACCGTAGAATTCATCTCTTCAGTGTCCATATTTGAAGCTAGAAGGAAAACGTGTCCTTATGCTTTCTCCCAATCATGAGATTTCAGTGTCTTCCATTGTCAAAAACAGACATAATGATGCCAGCTGTAAGGCTGCAAAAACACAATAATGCCGACCACATGCATTGAAAAAAAAAGGCATAACAACTTCTTGCACTCAAAATATTTAAATTGGAGCAGACAGCCAATGAAACATTTATAAGCTTTTTTAAGCTTTTACCACTTCTAACCTTGTGACGTTAGACTTTTTGGATCTTGTACCCTGCCAGTCTTCCTAAAGGGCAAACCAAATTTTAAGGTATCATTCCAGTTAAGAAAGACAATTAAGCTGCAGAGTCTGCATTACATAACCAGAGGAATGATGCAGAAAGTCATAGTGAAAGTAATTCACCTGTTTCCAACTTTCCCTGTACTACAATGTATCTGACCTGCCAAAATCACTCAACTTTAAACTTAGTTGACTGTTGCCCTAGGTCCTGATTCATGGCTCTATGCTGTTGCTCAGGCATAGTAAACCAAGCCTAGCGCATTACCATTGCAATAACTGTATTAATATTATTAAAAAACAGGGTATACATCTGCTCTTTTAATAATATTAATAAAGTTATCGCAATGGTAATGCGATAGGCTGGTGCACCCTCTGTTTCTTGTTTTGCAGTATTGCTTCTGGGCTTCTCTGGCCCATTAGGGGGCAGCAAAGCCAGTGCCAGTATTGCATCAGTTTAAGATTATAGACTGACTTTTTGCAAGTGCAGGAGATTGGTTTCATCTTCTGTTCATAGGAAACCAATTAGTATGAGTGCTGCTTTAAAATTCCTGCCATAATTTAGAGATCTCGAAATGGCTGTCAGGTAAAACAAATATCTTGTGTTTTTGCCATATTTTGTAATAGAAGAAAACATACAATTTGAGTTTTACCAACACTTTCAGTACCAGTAACAAAGGGGATGAGGACAAATAGAGATGACAAATCTCCCCAGATGGGGATGCAGACAGCACTGTTGTTCAAATACAGTTTTATGCACCGACTTACCGCCTTAGACCCAGTCTGTCCAGACAGTATGGGCACCTCCTGACTTGGCACCATCTACCAACAGTTTAACTCTTTAATGTCAATATGTTTTTATTGAAAGAATTTTCAAATAACAAGTAACATGTCTCAAGGCCCATAGCTGATGCAACAGCAACATACAGTTAAAGCATAGTACCGTTGAATAATGCAACCTCAGACAAAGCTAATAAGTCAACGTAGGCCTAAAGAGGTAAGAAAAGGTAAAAGGTAAAACAGAATAAAGAAGTAAGATAAACAAAAGGAAAATAAATAAATAAATAGATAAACAAAAAGGGTAACAATCACTCATCCACCGGATTCACCCCTACTATAAAATATTAGCTAAGGCTTCAATGTGGTTTGTAGTGCCCATATCAATCAAACCATAACTGCCACAGGGGACGTATTTTATATAGGGAGTTTTGCATAGAGGCGAACAGCATTTCATATGTGGCATGGGTGTGGGTAGTTGTGATCACTTCCTGTAATGGAGGGGAGTGCAATTGTTTCCAATGGCGGACGAGCACAAGTTTTGCACTCAGGAAGACATGTACAGCTATTATTCTTTTATTAGGGGGAAATGCCTCAATGCCCAATGAAAGCAACGCCATACCTGGCCCTGCTGATATGCTTAAACCTAAAATGTTTAAAAGCAATTGGAAGACATCTTTCCAGTAGTTGGTCACTAAGGGACAAGACCATAAACTATGGTATAAAGTTCCCGGGGCTCCACACCCCCTCCAGCAGCAGGCTGCAGCCTGCAGGGGATAACTTTGCGATCCTAGATGGGGTCAAATACCATGTCAACAACATTTTTGGGGTGAGTTCCCACAAGGTTACACATTTAGTAGCCGCATATGTTATACCGAGAGTTCTACGCCATTGATCAGGATCATATTCTTTCTCCAACTCCCTCTCCCATGCTAACATTGCGGAAGATTAAGAGAAGACATATTTATTATTAAGTAGCAAATAAAACAAAGATATACGCTTGGTATTGACTGTAGGGCTGGTGTAGAACAAAGTTACTTGCCACGGTAAGGAGAGGGTCTTTATCAGGTGAAGTCGTAAAAAGTGGTTAACTTGCAGGTATGTAAATACATCAAAAGCAGATAGGCCAAACTCCAACTGAAGGGCACGGAAAGTTTTCAGAGCCGGACCCACCATTAAATCCGCTATATCCCTTATCCCCTTGGTTACCCAACCACCAATATTTATGTTAGGGATTGCACTAGCCAAGCATTGGATTGGTAGAGGCATATTAGAACAAGCTTGGTGGTGGAAACTGGAGGAGGTAAGCATATCCCATCCCTGGAGTGATGCCAGGATCAGTGGGGAAAGTTCACCCAGCTGCAAGTTAATGCCAGTTTAACTCTTTAACAAGACACAGTACTTGAATCCAATTCAGTTTTACTTCAGCTAATTGCAGTACATAGGATGTTTTTTTCCAGTCTTTTGTAAGCTCTTACCAGTGAGTCTATGTGGTGGAAAATCCACCCCCCAATGTCTGTTGCCCCAAACAACACTGATGTTTATATCTCTAGAGATTATATTTTTTCTTAGCTTATTGTTGTCTCCTGTGCTGCTTTAGTCTGCATATTTATGCAGCTCGAGATATCTTTCTCCAGCTGATACCTATCTTTTTCGATAAACTCATGCAGTTTAATACAAGACATAAAAAATACATGAAAGTGGTGCAGAACAACTATAAATATAAAAGGGCTCTAACCCTTTACCATTGTGTTCTAGACAGAAAAAAAAGGTTTTGACTTATGATATAATTTAAGCGCTAACACATACATACTTAAAGCCTAACTCAAATCAATATATATATATAATTTATATATATATATATATATATATATATATATATATATATATATAGTGGGAATAGGCTACAGCGTCCTTCAGTTTTGTCCATCATTTCCTCCATCATTTTATATGCATTTAGAACATTCTGCAATGTTTGTAAATCCACACATAAGAATGTGTATAGGTGATACGTGAGTTTATACATGAACCAAATAGTGGTACTAGAATTGATAAATAAAGTGTGGGGAATGCAAAGGTGGCACATTGCCTAGGACAATATTTGACCTTTATCCATCTGTGGCTTTGGTCCAAAGAAAGATAAATGTGTGACTTCTGCCAAACATGACCACTCCAATGTCAGTTAGCTCAAATCCCTGTATCAAAATACTTATCATGTAGGATTTAGTAAACATAACACTGAATAACATTAGTTGCAAGAAGATAATACCGGTACATTCCTTTTTTTTTATTTCTTTTGTTGTTTTGCCATTACTACATTGATAAGTATTGCCTAACTTCTTTTAACCTAAAAAAAGCAAAAACCTCTGTTACATGTATAAGTGGTGTCCTTGGAACAGTTCTTAAGACGTGGCCTTGGCAATGGACTTACACAAAGGAAATATTATTTTACCTCAATGTTTCTCACATTTTCTACATTCCAAAATTGTGTTTGCATATGTGAACTCTCTCTTGGAATTGAGTTGTGATAGTTATCAGTATTTCCAAGTGTTTTGCCCAGCTGTGATCCATGACCTAACACCCTAGCCTAGGTATGCAACATACTGTCCTTATGTCAATCTATTTACTGTGTGAATATATATGTATATATATATATATATATATATATATATATATATATATATATATATATATATGTATATATATATATATATATATATATATATATATATATATATATATATATATATATAACTATATATATACATATATAACTATATAGATATATATAATTATATATATCTATATATACACATCAGGGACATGCAGTCAGGGGAGGCAGAGCCATTAACATAAAAAACAATTAAAAAAAAGACAGACTTTGATGGTCATAGCTCGGTGGGGTAAGGGTAGGTAGCTGAAGTCCTTCCCCTCCACTGGTCAAAATGTAGGGCTCCTACGACCTATGATTCCAGAGATACAAGGCTCCTTGCACAGCCTGTCAGAAGCTACATACAGAGCGGCCAATTTAAATACAAGCTGGCACACTCTGTTTGTAGCAGACTGAGAGGTTGAGCCCACAGTGTCTCTCCTCACGTCTTGTCAGAGGCACTGAGCTCAATGGATAGCTTGGTGCCTTGGACCAAAGCTGAAAGTCTGCACTTTAAATGGATTTAGATTGTTTTGTTTTATTTTTATTCTGGTGGCAGACAGAGCCAAAATAATGAAAATGATGCCTGTGTCCAAATATATATGGACCTAACTGTATATACAAGGGTCTGGGTTAAAAGGCACACAGGGGTGGTGGATGGGAGGTTTTGGTGAGCCTGAATGTGGACTGGAGCAGTTGTGGGCTCCTGGGAAGCCTGATTAGCTCTATACAGTAGATTAGTCTCCCCTTTAGGAGGCTGAGCGTAAGATTTGTCTGCTGGGCCTAGTCCACAAATACACTTGCCAGGGTCCCTTACTGAATATAAGGGCTAGTAAGCTCTCACATGAAGAGGTGGTGCTACCAGTTTGAAATCCCAGTGGATGTAAAACTGTCAAAATGCCAATACTGCTGTACTAACAATAATCTATTTAATCTCCTCAGTACTTAATAATACCACCTGGGTCCAGCCTGGATGCTTCTGGTACACCACTGTTAACCTAAGGCTGTTTAGGATGTGGTTTGTTACAAGCCCCCTGTTGTCTTCTTGTTTTTTAACAAGCTATTTACACAACTAGGGATGATCCGAACACCCCCGCGTTCGGTTCGCACCAGAACCGTCGAACAGACCGACCGTTCGCGCGAACATTTAGAACCCCATTGAAGTCTATGGGACTCGAACGTTCGAATTAAAAAACGATCATTTTAAAGACCAATATTCAAGTTATTGTTGGAAAATGTCTTTAACTACATGCCGACCGCCCGCCGTCATATTACTGCGGAGCGGTGGCTCTGTCTCGCGGGAGCACGTAGCTCTACGTCCTCCCTTCAGAGACTTGTAGGGTGCGCGCGCGCCCCCCGAGTCCCGCGCGCGTGCCCGGCGGGTACGATCGCCGCCGGGCACCCGCGATTGCTCGTTACAGAGCGGGGAACGGGAGCTGTGTGTGTAAACACACAGCTCTCGTTCCTGTCAGCGGGGGAAACTCTGATTTTCTGTTCATACAATGTATGAACAGAAGATCAGTGATTTCCCCTAATGAGGCCACCCCCCATACAGTTAGAACACACCCAGCAACACACTTAACCCCTCTTCTGCCCCTGAGTGTTATCCCCTTCACTGCCAATGGCATTTTTAGAGTAATCCAATGCATTTTTATAGCATCGATCGCTATAAAAATGCCAATGGTCCCAAAAATGTGTCAAAAGTGTCCGATGTGTCCGCCATAATATCGCAGTACCGAAAAAAAAACGCTGATCGCCGCCATTACTAGTAAAAAAATAATAATAATAAAAATGCCATAAAACGACCCCCTTTTTTGTAAACGCTATAAATTTTGCGCAAACCAATCAATAAACGCTAATTGCGATTTTTTTTAACGAAAAATATGTAGAAGAATACGTATCGGCCTAAACTGAGGAAAAAAAATGTTTTTTTATATCTTTTTTGGGGATATTTATTATAGCAAAACGTAAAAAATATTGCATTTTTTTCAAAATAGTCGCTCTATTTTTGTTTATAGCGCAAAAAATAAAAACCGCAGAGATGATCAAATACCACCAAAAGTAAGCTCTATTTGTGGGAAAAAAAAGGACGCCAATTTTGTTTGGGAGCCACGTCGCACGATTGTCAGTTAAAGCGACGCAGTGCCGAATCACAAAATGTGCTCTGGTCTTTGGACAGCAATATGGTCCGGGGCTAAAGTGGTTAAGAACCCGGGTCTTGCCCCAGGGAACATGTATCAATGGAAACATTTTTAAAAAACTGTCGTTTTTTCAGGAGCAGGACTCCTGAAAAAATTACCGTTTTTAAAACTTTTTTTTCCATTGATACATGTTCCCTCGGGCAAAACCTGGGTTCTCAAAGACGTTTTCACAGGCAAACTATAGACACCCAGCAGGTACAATATTTAAAGGAATGTTTCATTTTTGTTTTTTAAGTTAAGCATCATTAAAATCACTGCTCCAGGAGCAGTGATTTTATTGATGCTTAAATAATAAAATAAAAAAAATTCCTTTAAATATTGTACCTGCTGGGTGTCTATACCTGTGATAACGTCTTTAACCACTTCCTTACTGGTGCCCAGTAAGAAAGTGGTTAAAGACGTTATCACAGGTATAGACACCCAGCAGGTACAATATTTAAAGGAATTTTTTTTTTATATATCCCTTCCTGACCAGGTGAAATTTCAGCTTGTGGCACTGCATCACTTTAACTGACAATTGCGCGGTCGTGCAACGTGGCTCCCAAACAAAATTGGTGTCCTTTTTTCCCCACAAATAGAGCTTTCTTTTGGTGGTATTTGATCGCCTCTGCGGTTTTTATTTTTTGTGCTATAAACAATTTTGAAAAAAAACTATATTTTTTACTTGTTGCTGTAATAAATAGCCCAATTTTGAAAAAAAAACTTTTTTTTTCTCAGTCTAGGCGATACGTATTCTTCTGCATATTTTTGGTAAAAAAAAAAAAATGGCAATAAGCGTCTGGTTTGCGCAAAAGTTATTGCGCTTACAAAATAGGGGACATAATTATTATTTTTTATTATTTTTTTTTTTTTACTACTAATGGAGGCGATCAGCCTTTTTTTCGTGACTGAGACATTATGGCGGAGACATCGGACACTTTTGACACATTTTTGGTGCCATTCACATTTATACAGCGATCAGTGCTATAAATATGCACTAATTACTGAATAAATGTGACTAGCATTGAAGGGGTTAATACTAGGGGGTGAGGAAGGGGTTAATGTGTACCCTAAATTGTGTTCTAACTGTGGGGGGAGGGGGGGTGACTGGGGGAGGTGACCGATGCTGTGTCCCTATGTACAAGGGACACAGATCGGTCTCCTCTCTCCCCTGACAGGACATGGATCTCTGTGTTTGCACACAGAGATCCACGTCTTGTCCCTGTAGCCACCGTTCCCGAGTGCCTGGCGGACATCACGGCCGCCAGGCACGCACATCGGCATGTCAGCAATGCGGGGGGCACACGCGCGCCGCCGCCGATGGCGGCGCTCGCGCGCCCCCCAGTGGCCTGGCGAAGCGTAGGCCGTAAAAACACGGGCAGTCAGAGAATCAGGACATCCCTTCGGCCGTACGAAGTCGTACGGCCGTAGGGTAGTGGTTAAATAGCACAATCACCTGCCTGACAGTAAATTAGGAAGAACTGATCTATCTAAGCTATACAGTGTATAAATATATGTACAACTCCTAGGGATGTATATATATCCTCTACACACTGTAAATTAAGCTAAACTGACTAGCCTGCCTGCTCTATCTAGCTATCTAAAAAGACAATCTCTCTGTCTCTCTGACTGCTTTCATTAACAAGCCGGAACACACTACACTAGGCTGCCTAGCAGGAGGCCTTATATAGTGTGGGGCGTGTGCTAAAGCCCTGAGCCATAATTGGCCAAAGCCACCCAGGCTTTGGCCAATTATGGCTCTTTGTTTTTTGCACGCTGTGATTGGCCAAGCATGCGGGACATACAGCATGCTTGGCCAATCATCAGCGCGCAATGCCGCAGTGAATTATAGGCCATTTTGCGGCACTCGAATTTGGCGCGAACGACCGCTTTTGTTCGAATTTCGTCGAACGTACGAACAAATAATGTTCTAGTGGTACATAGGTTCGTATCGAACGCGAAGCTCATCCCTAGTGCAAACATTCTCCCCTAAACTTTGCATTTTAAAGTTCAGTACCAGGTAAATCAAATGGATAGAAAAAAGAAAATGCAATTGATAACTACATTTATATGTGCTATCAGTGAAGTTGGTGTTCTAAAGGAATAATGAATGTTCACTTTCAACATAAATGTTCATTTATCTTTGTGAATGTAATAAAACTGTATTCATTTCAGCTATATAATCATCTTCAAAATAATACTGTTTTTCAATTTCTTGTGTGCATGATTGGTCATTCAATATGAACAGTTATGCAGCCTATACTGTATAACATCATAATTATAAAAAAATACAAAAGGTTTCAGCTGTATGTATTTTGGACATGTTCCAAATTAAAATGATTACAATTTCTGTATTAACAAATCAATGTAAATACTGGTATATAAAATTTGTGTAACTGACTAACTGGCTAACGCATTTGGTAAAGATCGTATAAAACTGGATACATTTATGCAATTATTAAAATGTTTTACCATGAAGTATATCAGCACAGAATGTGTTAACAGTATCCGCCGCTTCACACAGCTGCCTGTGTGTGTATATACACATAAAATACACTGTCAAGTGGTCTGGACACTAATGTTGATCCTTTTGCAGTTCAAATGATCCCTGCAGGCAACCAACAACTGGTAGATCTGTGGAATGTGCTCTTTGAACTGTACAAACGCCTTCAGCCTTCCATGTAAGGCTGCAAACAAAAACTGCCAACTGCAATAATTTCTGTGTTAAACTGTAAGGGAGTGCTTTCACAATAATATATATATATATATATATATATATATATATATATATATATATATATATATATATATGGCCAGATTCAGGTAGAATTAGATTCCCGCAGAGTATCAGAGCTACTCTACGCCGCCATACTTTACCTGGCTCTATGAGGAATTCAGAGAGAATTTGGCCCATAAGGTACGGCGGCGTAGTCTATTTCTCCCGGCGGAATCAAACTACGCGATTAGGGGGCGTGAGGCATTTAAATTAGGCGCGTTCCCGCGGCGATCGAACTGCGCATGCTCCGTTCAGAAATTTCCCGCCGTGCATCGCGCGAAATCACGTCGTTATGTCATTTTTTTTTTGAGTAGCGTCGTTTACGGACATTTCTATTCCGGAACGACTTACGTAAAAAATAAAAAATAAATTGAAAGTCGACGCGGGAACGACGGCCATACTTAACATGGGCCGCGTAACGTTAGAGCAGCTAATAGCTGGAATAACTTTACGCAGCAAAAAGATGCCGTAAGAGATTGCGAACGACGCTCATAACTTCGTGGATCGCTGGAAAAAGCTCATTTGCATACCCCGACGCTAAAAACGACGCAAACTCCACCCAGCGGTCGCAAAAAGATCGCAGCGTAGATCCGAAGGCGTACGAAGACGTAAGCCTGTCAGATCGAAGCCCAACGCCGCCGTATCATGGTTTGAGGATTCAAACTTGTGATACGGCGTGCGTAATTCGAAAGTACTCCAGTCTAACAGGAGTTAGACAGGAGTTACGGGTCTCTGAATCTGGCCCATAGTTTTTAGGGAGATGTGAAGAAATGCTGTAGAGTGAGAATGCTTTGAAAAGCATATATTTTAGTGGTTTTCTTTTTCAATTTAGAAAATGCAAAGTTAAAAATCTAAATCAAATCAATGTTTGGTGTGACTACCCTTTAGCTTCAAACCAGCATACATTTTTACACTTGTATAAAAATGTGTAAAATGTGTAAAAATGTATTCTGGTTTTGAAGCTAAAGGGTAGTCACACCAATATATATACAGTACAGACCAAAAGTTTGGACACACCTTCTCATTCCGAGAGTTTTCTTTATTTTCATGACTATGAAAATTGTAGATTCACACTGAAGGCATCAAAACTATGAATTAACACATGTGGAATTATATACATAACAAAAAAGTGTGAAACAACTGAAAATATGTCATATTCTAGGTTCTTCAAAGTAGCCACCTTTTGCTTTGATTACTGCTTAGCACACTCTTGGCATTCTCTTGATGAGCTTCAAGAGGTAGTCACCTGAAATGGTCTTCCAACAGTCTTGAAGGAGTTCCCAGAGATGCTTAGGACTTGTTGGCCCTTTTGCCTTCACTCTGCGGTCCAGCTCATCCCAAACCATCTTGATTCGGTTCAGGTCCGGTGACTGTGGAGGCCAGGTCATCTGGCGTAGCACCCCATCACTCTCCTTCTTGGTCAAATAGCCCTTAAACAGCCTGGAGGTGTGTTTGGGGTCATTGTCCTGTTGAAAAATATATGATGGTCCAACTAAACGCAAACCGGATGGAATAGCATGCCGCTGCAAGATGCTGTGGTAGCCATGCTGGTTCAGTATGCCTTCAATTTTGAATAAATCCCCAACAGTGTCACCAGCAAATCACCCCCATTACACACCATTACACCTCCTCCTCCATGCTTCAGGGTGGGAACCAGGCATGTAGAGTCCATCGTTTCACCTTTTCTGCGTCGCACAAAGACACGGTGGTTGGAACCAAAGATCTCAAGTTTGGACTCATCAGACTAAAGCACAGATTTCCACTGGTCTAATGTCCATTCCTTGTGTTATTTAGCCCAAACAAGTCTCTTCTGCTTGTTGCCTTTCTTTAGCAGTGATTTCCTAGCAGATATTCTACCATGAAGACCTGATTCACACAGTCTCCTCTTAACAGTTGTTCTAGAGATGTGTCTGCTGCAAAAGGTGGCTACTTTAAAGAACCTAGAATATGACATATTTTCATTTGTTTTACACTTTTTGTTATGTGTATAATTCCACATGTGTTAATTCATAGTTTTGATGCCTTCAGTATCACTCTACAATTTGCATAGTCATGAAAATAAAGAAAACTCTCGGAATGAGGTTTGTCCAAGCTTTTGGTCTGTACTGTATATATATATATATATATATATATATATATATATATATAGTAAAACTTTGGATTGCAAGCATAATTCGTTCCAGAAGCATGCTTGTAATCCAAAGTACTTGTATATCAAACCAAATTTCCCCATGAAAAATGGGAACTCAGATGATTTGTTCCACAACCATTTATTAATAGGTCCTTCAGATTATAGTCCATATAAAACGATTATAGCAATGTGACCAGGTTATGTAACCATAAAATTTCCATCCACAAATGGAAGCCTCCACAGGGAGATTAGAAGCAAAATCAAGCAGGAGCTACAGAGTATAAAAGAGAAGAGAGGCGCCTTTAAGTGTAGCAATATGGTTACATTTAATGAAGGTACAACATTTAGCAACTCACACGGTTGATGATTTAAAGAGGCACATCTAAGTATGCAGGCATCTAGGGTAAAGCTGTCCACATAGATCACCCCCCGCCAGCTCTCACTGCTGTCAGTCTGCAATCGTGACCAGAAAGACTACCCTGCAGTAGAGCGCTCATGGAGTGCAGCATGGAAGGGATAACGTAGATGGTGGTGAGGAGAGCGGTCTATGTGGACAGCTTTACCTTGGATGCCTGCATACTTAGATGTGCCTCTTAATTATCAACCATGTGAGTTGCTAAATGTTGTACCTTCATTAAATGTAACCATATTGCTACACTTAGAGGCGCCTCTCTTCTCTTTTATACTCAGTTGTGACATGACAATACTTGCTTGTATATCAAGACATCGCTTGTATATCAAGTCAAAAATATTTTGTTTGTTTTGCAAAACACTCTCAAACCAAGTTAATCTCAAACAAAGGTTGTACTGTATATATATATATATATATATATATATATATATTTCTGTGCAAATGTTTTAGGCAAGTGTGAAAAAATACTGTAAATTAAGAATGCTTTCATATATAGAAGTGTTAATAGTTTATTTTTATCAGTTAGCAAAATTAAAATTAACATAATAGAAGAGACATATAAATTGAATCAATATTTGGTGTGCCCATCCTTTGCCGTCACAACAACACAGATTATTCTAGGTACACTTGCACACAATAAATTAACTCAGCAGGTATGTTGTTTCAAACATCCTGCAGAACTAACCAAAGATCTGTGGATGTAGGCTGCTTGAAATCCTTCCGTCTCTTCATGTAATCCCAAACAGACTCGATGATATTGACATCGGGATTCTGTGTTGGCCAAACCATCACTTTGTTCTTCTTTATGCTGAAGATAGTTCTTAAAGTAGAACTTTACCCATAAAAAAAATGTTCTTTAGCAAGGAACATATATTTCACATCAATAATTACACTACCAAAATTAGTGTGAACTGTAAATTGCCTCCAGCATTGCTCTTGTTTCTTCTTGCCGGAGGCTGCCATTTTGCTGAAGCCCAGCAGTAAATTATAAAGTGGAATTCCAGGATTGCTAACTGTCCTCAACCAAATGGCTGGTGTCATAACTGATCACATGTGCACCATGGCTGTTGAAGATGAAACAGAAGCAGCATCCTTAACTATAAATGATAGGAGGGTTTAATTCTGCTTTAATGCTGTCAGTAGTTTGCCTTTACAAACTCAGCAGTGCCTAAAAATGGAGAGCAACTGAGCATGTGCAAAGCAGGGTGAGACATTGTATTACTTTATTTTACACTTTATGGACACTTATATTTGATGTTTTATATACTGAAGCTATGCCTGCAAAAGTAGCCTACATATCGGCCTATTGAGAAAAAAAAAATTTTATATGTGTTTATTGGGGGTATTTATTAAAGCAAAAAGTAAAAAATATTGCTTTTTTTCCAAATGTTCGCTATTTTTTTTGTTTATAGCGCAAAAAAAAAAAATGCCACCAAAACAAAGCTCTTTTTTTGGGGAAAAAAGGATGTAAATTTTGTTTGGGTACAATGTTGCACGTGCAATTGTCAGTTAAAGCAACGCAGTGCTGAATCCCAAAAAATGGCCCGGTAATTGGGCAGCCAAACCCTCCTGGGCTGAAGTGGTTAATGGGTCTCATATTGCAAATACAATAAGAATCTAAGAAGGGATACGGGGGGGGGGGGGGAAGGGATGAGGAAAGGAAAGATGGTGGAGGGAAAGAGAAAGAGGGAAACAGGTTTGGGATGGGATAGAAGGGGGGGGGGGCGGGGATAAATGGCAAAGGAGAGGTCAATGGACGCAAAACTAAAATAATTACCCAGTGGATGGGTGGATGCGTCCAACATGACAAGAGTCTGGTTGCATGCTTCAATCCAATCTGACCAGATCTTTTTACATATCTTTGGACAGTGTCTACTCTCATATGTAATTCTATATAATGGTAACACAGTATTACCTGTCTGTAGCCATGCAGCTTGTGGCTCTTCAGACTTCCATCATATCAAAACTTCCCTTCATGTATAAAATAAAGTAAAGGTAAGACAAAGCTTGGTGTACCTATTATGTTTTACGTCTTTCAGGTAGCTTAGCGACAGGATCGGGGAGTCCAGGGTGATAGTCAAGCCACTTATGTCACTCAGGGTTTCAGCCACTGCTTTCCAGTAGGAACATATCTTAGAGCAAGACCAGACCATGTGCCAAAAGGTGGCAGGCTCCATTGAGCATCTAGTACACATCGGGTCACACTGGGAGTAAATGTTAGAAAGTCTCTGAGGGGGGTAATACGCCCTATGCAGGAATTTTAATTGTATAAACCTATCCCTGGCAAAGATAATGGAAGGGATAAACGAGGAAACACAGTCTATCCATTCCTCCTCTCCAAGGCAGGGATATCCACCTTCCACTTGTCTATCGAGCGAGTTGGCTTAGCATCATAGGCTAGGGACAGGTATAGATATAGGGAGGATAACAGTTTTCCCAACTCACTAGAGATAAGGAGGTGCTCTATAGAATCAGACTCAAGTACAATAGACTCTAGAAACTGAGTCCCAATGGCATGCTGCAGCTGCCAATGACGTAATTTAAAGGATGTGGACACCAAATATGTGTGTCTCAACTGACATGAATATACTATCATCCATTATGTGTTTAGTAATTCCTTTCTTAGCCCAAACAGATGGGTCTGGATTGGTATATAAGTGAGGAAGTCTCAATGTGTAAGAAGTAGGATTGAGGGATGTGTGTCAGGGTATTCCGAAAGAAGTACAAAAATGTAGGTAGATATATAATGTTCAGTAAGTTTATGCACCCAACCTGGGTCAGTATAAAGTTGTAGCAAACGGCACACTTTCAGGTGAGTTGCAGCAGAAGGGGGTACACATGTTGCTCTATATAGGCCTCAGTAGTCCCACTCATTTTCACTCCCAAGTAGGTAAACTCTTCCTACCCCTATGCCTCTAACCTCTGGGTCTGCCCTTAGGAGAATAGCCAATGGTTACAGGGCCAAGGCGAACAGTCCTGGGGAAAAGTGGACAGCATGGACGCGTCCCACATTCTAGAGGAAATATTCAGAGAGGCTGTCATTAGTACAAACTCACGCCCGAGGGTTAGCATAAAGTAGCGGCGACCAGGAGAGAAATTGGGGTCTGAACCTAAATTTTGCATAAACCCCATCAGATCGGAACGAATCAGTGCTGTTATGACCATATATAACTGATTGGCTAGGATCTTGGATAGCAATTTGGCATCCACATTTAATATGGAAATGGGGTAATGAGATGAACAGTTAGAGGGGTTCTTTCCTACCTTAGGGATCACTACTATCACCGCCTCACACATGGAGCCAGGTAGTTTCTCCGTCTCCAATGATCCCGCCAGTACTGCCTGTAATCTAGGGCCATGTATTCCGCATATGACTTGTAGAATTCTACAGGGATACCATCAGGTCCCGGAGTCTTACCAGGTTATAATGACACCAGAGCCCTTTGTATCTCTTTCACATTAATGGGCAAATCTAATTTATTGCGTTAAGTCGAGGTGAGTCCTAGGATATCTATAGTCTCTAGGAAGTAGCTCAATTTGTCATTGTCATATGTCACCCCATAGTGGCATAGAGTGTGATAGCATGAAGCGAAGAACTGGTTTATTTCGGCAGGAGAGAGAGGCGGGTTTGTTCCAAAGGAACTAAGGGTATGCAGGATGGTAATCCCTCTCGTCTGCTCCCTAGAGAACCAGGCATGCAGTCTCCCTGTCCTCTCCGCCTGCTCAAATATACGCTGAGACTGGTGGAGTAATTTTGTTCTTGTCAATGCTGTTCTTAAAAGGAGCACTTCTTTAGTCAGAGATTGTAATTGGACGCATTGTTGAGGGCCTTGAGACCTGATATAAAAGGCTTCTTGCCTAGCTGCCTTTGCCTGCGCCTCAGTCAGTTCTACTTTCCACTCCCTTCGAACCCTGGCGATAATGGTCTGCTAGTGTCTGCTAGGCTGGCAGACATGTCCAGATTTAAAAACATTGGGATGTGATCCGATATACCACTCTGCAAAATCCTGATGTCCCTGACTCTAGGCAGGACAGACCCCCCCCCCCCATGTAAATTAAATCAATGCGAGAGAAGGTTTTGTTGGATACAGAGTGGCAAATGAAAGCACAAGAATGAGGGTGCCTCCACCACCACACATCTGTCAAACTGCATGTCTCTGCCCAGGCCTTGAGTTTGATATTTCATGCTGTTTTTGGCTGGAAAATTAATAATGGATTCTCTGTGATGCAGATCTCAGATTGCTACTCATGGCTACTCATGGCTACTCATGGCTCTCAAAGCACATCGCGCTGTGATTGGCCAAGTCATGCAGGTCAGGTTCATGCTTTGGCCAATCTACAGCCGTCAATGCATTGTGATCTCATTGTGATAGGGTGCTCCATGGCGGGCAAACTTGCCATATGTTTGTTTGTTCTATGAACAGCTGATGTTTGAGCCCATGTCTACTCAGTGATAGGTTGTGTGGGTGGTCGTGTTGTCCTGTCAGCTGCCTGGGGAGGGAACCCCAGGGATTAAAAAATTCTGTTTCCAGGTGGTGCACCTCCTGGTGTGGGAGGAGAGAAACGTGGTTCACAGTGTGGCCTGGGAGGGCATTTGTCACGTCTGCTGTGGGAGAGATAAAAAGGAGATGCCAGTGAGGCTGTGAGTATGACGGTCAGTGGGGGCATGTGATGCAGCAGAGAGGTACAGGTGAGATAAGGCAGCACTGTAGGAAGCTATAGCGTAATTCACAAATTGTCCAACAAAAAAGGGACTTTTGAGTAATCTCTGCTTATCCCCAGACGATGAGCTGTCTAGAGGGAGCATTTGGGAATTGCATCTGCCAGAACAGTCCGTAGTGGTACCCGGAAAAGGGACATTGGCTAGCACTTCTACTATGCAGCACTAGGGTTAATGACTTAAATGACAAGCATGAAACTACCACTATGACGGTCAGTGGGGGCATGTGATGCAGCAGAGAGGTACAGGTGAGATAAGGCAGCACTGTAGGAAGCTATAGCGTAATTCACAAATTGTCCAACAAAAAAGGGACTTTTGAGTAATCTCTGCTTATCCCCAGACGATAAGCTGTCTAGAGGGAGCATTTGGGAATTGCATCTGCCAGAACAGTCCATAGTGGTACCCGGAAAAGGGACATTGGCTAGCACTTCTACTATGCAGCACTAGGGTTAATGACTTAAATGCCAAGCATGACACTACCTCCATGGAGTTTATATGTTCTCCCTGTGCTCTTGTCGGTTTCTTCCAAGTACTCCTTTTTCTTCCCACTTGCCAAAGACCTTCTGATAGGTCAATTGGCTCCTGTCTAAGTTTTCCTAGGCTATGTATGCATGTGAGGTACCTTAGATAGCTCCTTGAGGGAAGGGACTGATGGGAATGTATGATATATGTAAACTGATGGCACTATAAGAATACCTGAAATAAATAAAATATATGTACAGTTTACTGGGGATAGAGTTAAAAATATAATGTATCATCTTTTGTCAGTGGCCATCTATTTAAGGATGAAGGCATAATGTGTCGTCCATTATATTTGTTGAACATAGCGGCAGATAATGACTACTACAAAATTAGGGCACAGAAGACCGAGGCTATTTTATCTAGTAGGTAATTAACAGACCCCTTATATTTTCAATCTACAGCATATGGATGTTTTCTTCTAAGCCTATTGGCATTAGATATGGTAATGTGCTACATACAGTATAATACTTATACTATATATAATGCAAAACATTGATATATTTTAGAAAAGGTTTTTACCCATTGAGTAGCAGCAATACTGCTATATAGGGCTACTATACATCACTATGTAAGTGGTTTTAAGCTTGCTCAGACTTGAATGAATGAAAGTTTAATGCACTGATTTTGAATTGTACTCATTCATATTCATATAATCTAGATCTCTTCAATTCTCCTGAAGAAGCAGACAGTGAAACCCATTGAGAATTATTCCACCTCTGACAATTGTAAAGTGGAACTGATGTTAAACAGACAATGGGTTGTTTAAATGTGAAAACAAGTGTTGTACTGTGATTAAATGTGAATTGCATATAATACCATATGTTCCACTAGAGGTGGTAATAAGAGGTACTATGATTAACCTTCATAAAAGGAGTGCTAAACCAACTCATAAAATATTTTGGACATATATGTATGGTTATAAACTACAGTATTTATGTATAAAAAAAATAGATCATTTTAAACAAATTCTGTTTGGCACCTTGAAAAGTCCCGTTCTCTCTGTAGTTTTATTTTTTCCCACCTATTTTCCTTTATAAGCAATGCATGCAAGGCCATATATTGAGATTGAAAATGCATAGGATGTTTTCTTATTCTTACCGACAATTAACATTATCTTGTCTCTTTTATCTGAATTTGGTCTTGCTCTCCTTTCTGTATTTCTCCTTGGAGCCACTGTCAGGTGCCCATTAACCACTTAAGACCCGGACACTTACGCTGCTAAATGACCCAAGGTGTTTTTACAATTCGGCGCTGCGTCGCTTTAACAGACAATTGCGCGGTCGTGCGACGTGGCTCCCAAACAAAATTTGCGTCCTTTTCTTCCCACAAATAGAGCTTTCTTTCGGTGGTATTTGATCGCCTCTGCGATTTTTATTTTTTGCGCTATAAACTAAAATAGAGCGACAATTTTGAAAAAAAACACTATTTTTTTACTATTTGTTATAAAAAAAATCAAATAAACTAAATTTTAGTAAAACATTTAGGCCAAAATTTATTTAGCCACATGTCTTTAGTAAAAAAAAAAAATCGTAATAAAAAAAATAGCTACCTAGCAGGAACAGCGACACTAATACAGCGATCAGAAAAATGATCGCTTAGTGACGCTGGCAATAGGGAGTGAAAGGGTTAACTAGGGCGGTGATCAGGGGGTTAAAACTTTATTAGGGGGGGTGGGGGGGCTATCCTGAACCTAACACTAACTGTTTTTTACAGTGCCTGTCACACTGACACTAAATGCAGTGATTAAATCACTGCATTCAGTAACACTGTGACAGGGGGGTGGGGGGGCGATCACAAGGGGTTAATATGCCTATGTGAGTGTGTGTCAGTGTTGTGTTGGTGCACACTTACTTGGCATGTCTTCTCTCATCAGCAGCGCTGGGAAACAGCGCTGCGATGAGAGATTACATCATTTCCTCCTACCTGTGTAAACACAGGAGGAGGAAGTGACAGGCTGGGAGCGCGCTCCCATTGACTGGGAGCGATCGCGGGGGGGGCGGAAAACACGGACATCCGCCCGCTCGTCGGCGATCGCTCCCAGAGCCAGGGAGACCGCCGCACGCCGCGGAGGGGGTCCCGATGGGACCCCCGAACCGCACTAAGGCGAGGACGTAAATTTACGCCCTTGTGCCTGTACGAGCCATGTTGTGGACGTACATAGGCGTGCGGGGGTCCTTAACTGGTTAAGGGAAGCAAGATCCAGGAACAGAAGAGGAAAGGATCACCACTCCAGGTGCATGTGTGGAAATGGCACTCTCCTTAAAGGATCACTAAATAAATTTTTTTTTGCTAAATAGCTTCCTTTACCTTACTGCAGTACTGGTTTCATGTCCTTATTGTTCGTTTTTGCTTTGAAGTTGCTGTAATCCTGCTCTGTTCTCCACACTTCCTGCTTGTCTGTTTCCTTATAACCACAGTGCTGGGAGCTTTCTCACGGTGGTCTAAGCTGTCATACTGTGTGTCTAAAACTTCCCAGAACCAGATTCATTTTAAAAACAAAACACTGCCCTGGATTTGTTTGTTTTTGTTCTGTGTGTTTATTTCTTCTTTACAGAAACATGAAGCCAGTTCAAAAGTGAAACTAACCTGCAGGCACATTATATGATTGATTTTTATCTATTTTTAATCATTTTGAAAAGGAATCAGTTAACTTTTATGGGCCAGATTCAGGTAGAGTTACTCTGGAGTATCAGTGATACTCCAGCCTAACTCTCACTTTGAGCCGGCGTTTCTGTTTTCAGTAAGCAGAAAACAAGAAATGCCGGGTTGGAGTTCCTATACGAGTGGCGTAATTGTATTTCGCCGTCGTATCAGAACTGCAATGGCGCTCGGGGCGTTCCCGCTGATTAACGCCGAGAATATGTTAATCAGCGAGAATTAATCGGCAATTCACGATTGTATTCGGGCCCGACGCAGTGACTTTCCGACGTTTCCGTAAGAGATACGCGGCGTAAAGAAAAAACAGCCCCCTAGTGGAGTATCCTATGTTAAGTATGGCCGTCGTCATCGCGTCGAATTTAAAAAAAATTTGAGTCGTTTGCGTAAAACGTCCGTGAATGGGGATTGACGTCATTGACGTTCACTGACAGAATTTGGAGCATGCGCACTGACAGTCGACGCATGCGCAGTACGTTCGCCGCGGGATCGCGCCTATTTTAAATACTACACGCCCCCTACCCGCCCAATTTGAATTCCGCCGGCTCATTTTCGCTACGCCGCAGCAACTTTAGGAGCAAGTGCTTTGTGAATACAGTACTTGCTCCTAAAGTTTCGGTGGAGTAACGTAAATGAGAAAAGTTACTCCAAAATTAAGATTCGCCCATCTACCTGAATCTGGCCCTATGTCTCTATACCCTGTAAACAGTCATTTCAGCAAAAAAAATGTTTCCTTTAGTGACCCTTTAAGGTGGAAGCATCAGGTGCAGGCTAAGCATATAGCAATTAGAAGAGGGAAGGTCTGGACAGCCGCACTCCAATAAAAACTCCTTTATTGTGCAAAATAACAAAAGTACAAACCACAAAAGGGTACAGGATAAAACATCTGACGTGTACACTAACCAGCGGACAGAAATCTCCGCGCATGCGTCGAATGGATTCGACGCATGCGTGGAAGTATTTTACTTCCTGGAGTGGTGACGTGGCGGCGTCAACGTCACCGCCACGTCACCGCGTCCTCAGCTCGAGGGGATTTTCGTCCGATGGTGTGTACACGCCATCGGACCGAAATCCGATGAGACATGTCCGATGCAAACGGTCCGTCGGACATGTTTGAGCGGACATGTCTCATCGTGTGTACGCGGCCTCACACTCTCAACAGTGCTTAGTCATAGCTATACAAACACAAGACTTTGCTACAAATATATACTGGTGTATATTAAACATGTGATCAGTTAATTAATTGAAACTAATCAAATATTTAAATGAAATTTGGTTAAAAACAAACATGTGTGGTTGAGTGTAGGGGCACATATGTGTATCCAGGTGAATTAACTTAATTTCATATAACTATAAGTGCTGGATGAATGTGCATGTATGGTTCTTATCAAAAAAAAATTATGATTATTATTGTATAATATTACTCATTCATATACATTCAATAAATACATCTTTAAAGACATATACATACAGTATATAAAGTTCAATTGTGTATAAAGGAAAAATAGAGTAAATATGTGTCTGTATCTATATAATAAGTGTACAATGAGACACTAAATACCTAGAATGCCAGCTATATGTATAAGGGTGTAAATATGATTAATACAAATGATTATTTGTATATGCATATGAAAAAATAATACATAATACATATGTGATATAAAAACATAAATTAAAATGTATATATCAAATACATGCACAAAATACATAAATAATGCATCCATACCCATTCATTTAGTAGCCACAAGGAGTTATAAAATCCGATATGAAATAAATTCAATAGTTTAAATATTTTGATAATAATGTAATCATTCATATGGATGGGTGTCTCATTGTCTCATAAGTGAGGGCACTGGAAGACATGTTACAACATACCTACAGCAAAATAATTTGTAAACCTCAAGGATGGTAAAATAATCAAGTTAAAATAATTTTTCAATTAAAGTATAGAAGGGGTGATATATGCTGTGAAATGTCCATGCTTACTTCTTTATGTGAGATAGACAATTCGGCAGTTCAATCATCGTGTTCTGGAACATGTAAATGACACACTGTTAAAGAAGGATAGACCTACTGTATATGTCACCCATGTCCTAGCAAACGCATGGAGAAAAAAAGGATTGTTTGAAATTTTGGGTCATTGAAAAAACATGCCTACCAAACCAAAATATCACCAGACTAGGTGCGGACCGGGTTGGCTAGTCAAAAAATGACAAATTATAAGTTAAGTGTTGGTGGTAGGGCCTCCATCCCTGTAAATGTAAAAAGGGGGGGAAGAGTTGGGACTTTGAATGAGATGTGTTTTTAGCAGTATGAGATTAAGTATATATATGGAATGGAGGCCTGTGGTAGTGTCTATCATATGCCTTATACAAAGTCCCAACCCTATTCTTTTCAATAGTATTCAGGGATGGAGATTCATTTTTCAGGAGTGGAATAGAGTGCCTCCACAGATCTACCACCAACAGTTAACTTATGCATTGTCATTTTTTGACTAGCCGACCCAGTTTGATGTGGTCCGCACCTAGTCTGGTGGTATTTTGGTTTGGTAGGCATGTTTTGGTTCCACTCCTGCTTTTGTTTTTCCAGTGCTCTTTTTTGCCAAACCAACTATAGGTAGGGGCGGGTTTAGGTTATCACCTGCCCCCTATCTATTGATTAGCAGGCCTGTGCTCCTCTTTAGGAGGCTTTAAAAATCAAAGCTAGGACTGCAGAACATGGAGTGCCTTGAAGTTTGGCCTGCAGCTTACCAGGTATTTGCAAATACATGCAACTAAACCTCTGTTTTTAATTACATACAGTTAGACAGATTAATTTGGTTTAGTGCTTTTTTGGTTGGCAACTTTGAGCCTGGCCACCATTATGGAAAAAAAAATATATATTCCATATATACACTTAATCGCATACTGCTAAAAACGCATCTCATTCAAAGTCCCAACTCTCCCCCCCTTTTTTTTACATTTACAGGGATGGAGACCTGTGGTAGTGTCTATCACATGCCTCAGACAAAGTCCCAACCCTATTCCGTTCAATTCTATATTTTTTTTAACACCCCTGACAAAACTCATATTTGAGTGAAACCTGTAGGGTTTTTTGGGGACATCTGTGCTTATTTTTGGGGTTTCTCACACATGGTTTAATTGGGGGGAGCATTATTTATGTTTTGGTAGATGATGGTGAGCAGTTTTAGTAGCTTGCAATTAGCAAGCTTTTAAGGTAGCAAAACTTGAATTACTTCAGAGCAAAATAGGTACCTTGAACTAGCCTATTGTATAGAGAGAGGTTATTTGATGGGAAGGCAGCTTTTGAGCTTATTACATAGGAATTGAGGTACTCCAGTGCACTATAGGTACCCATAGCCAATCTATTGGAAATAGAGGCCCAGATTCACAGAGCGATTACGCCTGCGCAACAGGAGATGCGTGTGCGTAAGTCGAAATGTGCGCATGCGTTTCGATGCACGGCATCCCCAGAACGAGATACGCAAAAAATCTACTTTTTTTTGTCCCGCGTAATTTCGTTAGACTGGCGCATCCGTCCGCGCAAAAGTGCGCTAGACAGACCATTGATTTGCTAGTCAAATATGCTAATGAGGGACTTACGGGGATCCACAAAAGAACGTTGGGGCAGCGCAGGCTACGCAGTGTGCGCAACAGCAAAATGTCCTGTCTAAAATTAGAGCATATAAAAGCTGGTCTAAAAAGAGAAAAAAAGTCTACTTGTTCGATAAAGCAACACTGTTAGTGAGGAGCTCAGCAGTCACACGTGTTGCACAACAATCTGTATGCCAACATGCCAGGGGCATCGTCGCACATAGCTATACTACTGACTTTAGATGAACAAAGAAGGATGAGGGCACGGAGGATGGCAGGGAGGATGGCACGGGAGAGGATATACCGCACCCGCATAGACCTGTTTAGCAGGAGTGATTCTGAGGTGTTTCGCATCTTCAGATTCACCCCTCATGTCATCCTGGAATTAACCACAACCCTGCAGGAGGATATCACCAGCCGAACACACCACTCACATGCAGTGCAGCCACTGGTCAAGGTCATGGCAACACTCCATTTCCTTGCCAGTGGCTCTTTTCAGCGTACAAGTGGAGTGGTGGCTGGGATGTCACAATCCTCCATGAACAGATGTGTGCACCAGGTTGTCCTTGCAATCCTCAGACGCATGGCCAACCAAATCATCAAACCCACCACTAAGGACCTGCGGCTGAAGGCAATGACAGATTTCTACAGAATTGCCAGATTCCCACGCACCGTGGGGGCCATTGATTGCACACATGTGGCACTTCAGCCCCCCCAGGAGACAGAGCACATGTACCGCAATCGGAAGCATTGGCATTCCATCAACGTACAGGTGATAGTCGATGCCCAAGGCCTCATATGGCACGTCCGTGCCAAACACCCAGGGTCCAGCCATGACAGCTACATATACAATCAATGCCACATCCGAATGGAATTCGATCAGAACGTGTATGGGGACACCTGACTGGTTGGTGAGTGACATGGGAGTCAGGCATGACTATCCCCTCCCATGATGCACACATCACAAGGGGCACATGCATGACTAACATCCTCCTGTCTTTTCCCTTACAGGTGACTCTGCATATCCACTGGGACCCCATCTCATGACTCCTATCTGGAACCCCCAAACCCCAGGAGAGGAAAGATAAAATCAAGCACATGCCCAAACACGAGCAGTGGTGGAGGGCACCTTTGGCCTCCTAAAGTCACGTTTCCGATGCCTGGATAAGTCTGGGGTACCCTCTTGTATTCCCCAAACTTCGTGTGCCAGATCATCGGTGCATGTTGCATGCTGCACAACTTCGCAGAAAGAAAGGGCCTGCAGATTGACCTACGTGATGACCTGACCCCTGAACCAGACAATCCCCCCCTAACCGAGGGTCCCCCCGTCTTCTGAGGGAAGAGCAGCCAGGAGACAGCTCACATTGGGCATCTTTGCACGTTAAACACACACATTAATCATGGCACAATGAGAATGCATGCATGCACACCACTGTGGTCCCTAGCACACACACCCCACATCCACATAAAATTGGATTGGCACCAGTCCACCATGCTGGACTTGTGAGCAGCAACGCCACGCCAAGGCTCCAATTATGTCACTGTACATTCATACACCATTCACACGGTCCTGGGGAACCCTTTTCCACCAAAATTGAGGGTGACACCCCTTTTCCGGCAGGAATGTCACCCCCACATTCAAACAGCATTCAAAACCCAAAAAATAAATAAAAAATTACCAGCAAAAAAAAAAAGAGGGGAAAAAAAAATTATTGCCCTTGACGTGAGCCACGCCTGGGGCGCCCCCGGCCACGGCCCCGGCTCCTCAGGGGAGACTCATGGGGGAGGGGGAAAACCGGGGAAGGAGGAGCAGCCCCTGATCTCTGCCCACCTGGCGGCCTGCCCTCCAAGGCCACGGCTATTCTGTCCAGGGCAGCACCAAGTGTTGCCGTGTTGGCCTGGATAGCCTGGGTAAGGGCCCTCACATCCTGCCCAACGCCTGCTGATGTATTCTGTAGGTCGTTTAGGCAGGTTGTGAAAGCCCGGGAGTGGGAGTCCAGGTTCCCCAGCGTATCCTTGATAGAGGACAGGCTCTCCTCCATCCGCACCAATGTCTGGCTGACCTGTCCCAGATGGCGGGTCTGGAGGAACTGGTCCCTTCTCAGAGTGGCGGGCAGGAGATCGGCCAACCCCCTGGTGTTCTGGGATGAAATCCTGCCTCCAGCTGATGCTTGTGGCCGGGGAGAAGGGGAGGCCCTTGGGAGGGGAGCCATGTTGGGGGAGGAGCTCCCCCTTAGGGAGGGCTGCCTGTTGCCAGCCAGAGGGGAAGAGTCCTCAAAAAACCAAACGTCCAGTGCCTGACATGGACTCCTCCTCCTCATGATTCTCCTCCTCCTCATGATTATCCTCCTCCTCTTGAACCTCCTCCGCGGACTCCGGCCTTGTTGGGGTGGCCTCATTAGGCTGCTGTCCTGGGGATGGTGCGGTCAGGCCAGATGGCCCTGCACCCTCCAGCACATCTGTGGATGACACAAAACATTCACAGGTTGGAGGATCCACACACTTGCCACATATTCCCTTTCACCCCCTCCCCCACACATGCTACACACCTGATATTAAAAAAAATACTTACCTGGCACCACGGGCTCCGGACTTGAGTCAAAGCCGGGCAGGCCCTCAACTTCATGTCGGTGAAAGGTCAGGGCCACCGCACGCTCCTCCGCTGTCAGCCTAATACGGCATGGTGGGCCCCCTCCTGTGCCCCTGGCATGGGCATGCATTCTGGCCAGCTTCTGTTTGACCAGACGCCGGAGGTCATACATTTTTTTGTCAATCCTAGACCGGGTCCGTGTCTCCCCCTCCCCCGCTGAATTGACCTGCTCAGTGATCATATCCAAAATCTCCCTCCTCCTGGCCGGAGTGGTGTTGGCACTGTCTGGGCCGTGGAGGAAACGCCCATAATCGCTAATGGCCCGGGCAAGAATTCTTTTTTCCCCCACAGTAAAATTGAGCTTTCGCTTTCTCTCTGTCATACTTCCCAAAAAACTCACTCCCAGTCAACAAAAATCACTCACAAAAACAAGCACAACCAATCAAGCAAGAACACACACAAAGAGAAAAATAACACCCAAAAAATCACACTAGCACTCAGCAAGAAACAGTCACAAAAACAAACAGCAAAAAAACAGCAAGAAAACAAACTAACAGAAATATATCAAAAAAACAGTCTCTCAAACACTTATCAAAAAACACTTTCAAAGATCTACTAACAAACACTTGATCACACAGAACACTAATCTGACAACTACAAAACACAACGCAATGAACAACAGGACAAAAGCACTTGGTTAAATGGGAAGGGACAAAGGGATGTACTTTTGCAATGCAAGTGCGTTTGTGTCTGTCTATTTATGCTGTTTGTGTAGTTCACAACGTTGCCCTAGTCCATTTCCAATTTCACTGATTGCGCCGCTCCCGAGTTGTGAGCATGCGCACAGCGGAGCTGACCATGGTCTCCTTCAAGCGCGCATGCGCGAGCCGGCCGGCCCTTCATTTGCATGGGGTCACGGCTCATTTCAATGTAACACGCCCACGTCCTTCCCAATTTGTATTACTCCGCCTTACGTCTCTGAAAAAACGTTACGTATGCGCAATTTTCTGCACAAAAGCTACGAGAATAGGGTGATTACGCGGCAAAATTGCGCAAGTCTAACGTAAAGGCGGTGCGCTACGCCGGTCCAATAATGCACAGATGTACCTGAATCTGGGCCAGAGTGTTTACTTGATAGGCAGGCAGATTTGGGGACCATTATGTAGAAATAATATTGAGATCTCTATACTGGAAAATTGCTCTAGAGATTCCAGCTATTTATTCATAGCCTATCAACAATCAGTGTGAAGAAATTGTACAGACAGAGATGATTGTAGCAATTTATCCAGCAACCTCTAAAGTTTGAGTAGCCAGTTCCAATATCAAATGATTAGATAGGGTGAAGTCAGTGAAGCAGGATAATGTTTAATAACACATTTAGGAATCCTGCAAACCTTTTGGTACCTTCACTGCTCAATTTTTATAGAGGTCATTGTGTGAGAACATTTTTTAACAAGGCAGTTATTTTATTGCCATGGTTTATACATTTGGATAATTTTTGCACCTCTTAGTTTTAGCTTTGTGCTTTGCAGGGAAAATGCCCCCATTATCTATGGTTTTAGAATGGGGTCCCTGTATAGGTTGTTTTTTTCTGATTAGAAGGGACAAGTGTAAGTTTGTAGAGGAGAGCTCTCTTCACCTTCTCTCTTTTTTTTTTTTTTTTTCAGATTAGAAGGGAAAGGTGTAGAAAACCTGTACAGACGCTCAGAAAATTGTACAAAAAATACCGCTTTTGAAGCGATTGTACGATAATTTGATTGTTAGTACTCAGCTTTTGAGAGACGATCACGAAAATTAATGCAAAATTATCCGTTGGGACAAGCACGAAAAGTTTTCTCGTATGGTACCAGATGATTTTCATTTTATCGGTACGGTTGTCGTCCAAAAATACAACTGTAGTACGAGAATTTTCATAACTTTAGTAACCTTGCTTATTTTCGATGTGGGACTAGCATGTAAAAAAAAATGGAAGATCATTCCTCCGATAATCTCATCATGTGCACCAGGCATTAGTTTGCAGAGCAGAGCTTTTTTCATCTGTGATAATTATTGACCATAAACACCAATACTTGTTCAAACTAAAAAAGGGGGAGGACAAAAAGTTGGGACTTTAAATGAAGCACATAGCTGCAAAGGAGTACATTGGTTTGGTAAAAAAAAACATATTTATTAATTAATGAATCAATAACAGCAAAAATAGATAAAAATCAATCATATAATGTACCTACAGCTTCTAGTTTCGTTTTTGCATGCTGTTTCCTGCTTCTGTGATGTACAGAGCCACAGAGCCAATACAGGACAGTAATGGTTTGGAAAACGAAAGTGATTGTTGCTGACTCTGAGAGGTTTTAGACACACAGTAATCACACCTCCTTGAAGTTAGTGACCACAGAGAGAAAGCTCTCAGTACTGTGGTTATCAGGAAACAGACAACCAGGAAGTGTGGCAATCAGAAAAGAATTACAGCAACTTGAGAGAAAAAACGAACAATGAGGACATGAAAACAGCACTGCACTAAGATAAAGGAAGCTATTAAGATATAAAAAAAAATCTTTACAAACCTTTTAAGCCCCCTTTGTATATTTTGTACATTGCATGGTTGGACAATGTCCGCATGCTGTGAATGGTTGATGGTGGTGACTTGGTGGTGGCTGTTAGCTGGTCCGGCTTTCATCTTTTCAGGGCACTGCAATGTGCACTGCGATTTTACCCTGCCCCCTCCCATCTCATCTCTTCGACTTGGGGTAAGCGGGTGCCCTTGAGCTGCACATCGACACCACTCCCACCACACGTGTGGCGTCTCTTCTGTGGCGCCCCTAAATTCGTGGCCACAAAATGTGTCGAGCTAACTAGAAGCCGTGCTCTAATTTTATATTTATGCACATTAACCACTTAACCCCCGGACCATATTGCTGGTAAAAGACCAGAGCACTTTTTGTGATACGGCACTGCGTCACTTTAACTGACAATTGCGTCCTTTTTTCCCACAAATAGAGCTTTCTTTTGGTGGTATTTGATCATCTCTGCGGTTTTTATTTTTTGCGCTATAAACAAAAATAGAGCGAATATTTTGAAAAAAATGCAATATTTTTTACATTTTGCTATAATAAATATCCCCAAAAAATATATAAAAAAGAAAAAAAATTTCCCTCAGTTTAGGCCGATACGTATTCTTCTACATATTTTTCGTAAAAAAAAATCGCAATTAGCGTCTATTGATTGGTTTGCGCAAAATTTATAGTGTTTACAAAAAAGGGGGTAGTTTTATGGCATTTTTATTAATATTTTTTTTTTTACTAGTAATGGCGGCGATCAGCGTTTTTTTTCAGTACCGAGACATTATGGCGGACACATCGGACAATTTTGACAATTTTTTGGGACCAAAAATAAAAATAAAAATCTAAAATAAATATAAAATAAATAAATATAAAATATAAAAATGCATTGGATTACTATAAAAATGCCATTGGCAGTGAAGGGGTTAACACTAGGGGGCAGGGAAGGGGTTAAGTGTGTTCCTGGGTGTGTTCTAACTGTATGGGGGGGTTGACTCACTAGGGGAAATCACTGATCTTCTGTTCAAACATTGTATGAACAGGAGATCAGCGTTTCCCCCGCTGACAGGACCGAGAGCTTTGTGTTTACACACAAAGCTCCCCATCCCCGCTCTGTAACGAACAAGCGCGCGTGCCCGTCGGTGATCGCGCCCGCCGGGCACGTGCGCGGGACTCGGGGTACGAGCAGGGGCGCGCGTGCGGGCCACCGGCGGCCCGCACGCGCCCCCTAGAGGCCGCTAAAGGGAGGACGTAGAGCTACGTGCTCTCGCCCAGCAGTGCCACCGTCCCACCGTATAATGACGGTGGGCGGTCGGCATGTGGTTAAGCCATATTGATTTGATATCATGTGGTTATAGGATCCACATGTAATGTATTATAGAGTTCTATTCCATTGCAGTCTATTTGAATTGTATCATGCCATATGTGCATATCTGTATATATATGAGTTACAACAAGTTATTTATTATGATCATGTATTCTTGTCTATTATTTTGTCATTTACAGCCTTTTTAATACTTCAGTATGATTGTACATATGGAATGTATCATTATCATGCAATATTCTTCACCCTGTTATGTATTTCATTGATTAATAATATTAATATTTTTTTTTTTTACCAAACCATTGTACTCTTTTTCAGCTATGTACTTCATTTTAAGTCCCAAATTGTTTTCTTTCACCCATTTTCTTACCATAAACAGGGATGGAGCCATATGACCTACTAAAGTCACTTCCTCATATAAAGTCCCAAAACACAACAATTTTACTTGTTCAATCAAATTATCCCTTGAAGTAAAACACACACTCAATAAGGGTTACATTTTATACCAGTGACATTTGGTGAGTATGGAAACGCACCCTCGTTAGTTTTGAATTTTTTTTATGGCCACAAAGGTAATTGTTATTGGACTTATGAAAGGCATTTGTTGTAAGCGACTCCACGTCCAAGTCTAAAAGTTCCCAGTTTCTCTTTGAGTATGTTGTTTTAGATATTTTGAGCTCATAACCAAGTTACTTTAATGTAATAAAATACATGTATGCTCTATTCTACATTTTAAAATTTTAGTGATTAATTGTTAAGAACAACAACAGACCACAGAGATGGAACACATACTATAGCTTATTGGGGTGTGTATAAAACAAGCAGCACATAGTATCATGTAGATGTGATTAATTGCACATATTTTGAGCATTGTATGATCAGGTGTAATTAATTGCTACTACATGCTACTTGTGTAGCTCACACCATAGGGAGCCATTTGTTCCATCTGTGTAGTGAACAATTTCTACCCTTAACAATTAATCTCTAGCACATTGAATAGTGTGATGGAAGTACTAAAAATTGTCAGTATGCTCTTTACTTTAGAAAGTTCATGTATGTATCATGCAACAAAGGGAGTCATTTATAAAAATGCCATTATTATTCCTATTTGGCCTAATTTATAAATGGTAGGTCATCACTTTCTTACAAAGTGCATATTGCTGAGCTTGTCTATAATAAAATTCACCATTTTCTGAAATGTTCTGAAGTTATTGCCATTGGCCCAGATTCACATACAATTAGATTCGCGTAGAGTATCAGAAATACACTACGCCGCCGTATTTTACCTGGCTCTACGTGGAATCCCGGTAGATTTTGTCCAGTAAACTATGGCGGCGTAGTGTATTTCTCCCGGCGCAAGCCATCTACGCGAGTAGGGGGCGTGAAGCATTTAAAATAGGCGCGTTCCCGCTGCGATCGAACTGCGCATGCTCCGTTCAGAAATTTCCGCCGTGCATTGCGCGAAATCACGTCGTTACGTCATTCGTTGTTTGAGTAGCGTCGTTTACGGACATTCCTATTCCCGAACGAGTTACGTAAAAAAAAAAATAATAATTAAAATCGACGCGGGAACGACGGCCATACTTAACATGGGCTACGCACCGTTAGACCAGCAAAAAGCTGGTCTAACAGTACGTAGCAAAAAAATGACGTAAGCGATTGCGAAGACCACTCGTATCTTCGTGGATCGCCGTAAAAAGTCATTTGCATATCCCGACGCTGAAAACGAGACGGACTCCTCCCAGCGGCCGCAAAAATATCGCAGCGTAGATCCGAAGGCTTACGAAGACGTAAGCCTCTCGAATCGAAGCCCGAAGCCGCCGTATCATGGTTTGAGGATTCAAACTAGTGATTCCGCGCGCGAAATTTGAAATTACTCCTGTCTAACACCAGTTAGACAGGCGTAATTGCTCTGTGAATCTGGGCCATTGTGTGCAAATATTTAAGTGTAACTTGGGATGATAAAATATGCCCGCTTTATTTCATTTCAGTACTGGCAAACACTAGTGTTGAAGGTGGTATGTAGTGGAGCATGTTTGTGCATAAGGTTTTCTGGAACTTGGTAGGCCGCTTGTAACTTTATTGCTTACATTTTTTATTTATTTTTATTCCTTACATTTTTAATAATTCATTTTAAAGTCCTTATAAAGCAGTCACTATAATGAAGAAGGAAAATAAGTAAACTGGATTTACAAACCCCTCTTATTGAAGTTTAGTATCCATCTGTATTGTACTCCAATTTTTAATCTGATACTTTTAAAATATGCAATTTTTGAACATTTTCAGATAGCTGTCACACTTAAAAGAACCAATCTACCGTCTCACAAAACTCAAAAATTATTATTATTTTTTTAAAAACAGGCAACCTACTCTGTAAAATGTACCAATGAATTTCTATTAGCCATTCTCTATTAACTACAAAGCAGGGACGGGAAACTGAAAGATCAGTTATTAAAAGCAGCACATTGCACACACAATACACATAGTTGGGCATATATTTAACCCCTTGATGTTAACCCCTTTCCCAGCCAGTGTCATTAGTAATGTGACAGTGTATAGTATTAGCACTGATTACTGTATTAATGTCACTGGTGATGTCAATGGCAGTTAGTTCCCCCCCAGCATCAGTTAATGTCAGCTTGCCTACCGCAATATCGCATTCCCATTATAAGGCGTTGATCGCGTCATTAATAGTATAAAAAAAAAAAAAAAACCTGTAAGTGCTTTAACTTTCATGCAAACCATTCAATATACACTTATTGAGATATTTTTTATTTATTTTTTCAGAATACATTTTGGGCAAAAAAAAATTATTTTGTTATTAGATGTGTTTTATAGCAGAAAGTAAAAACATTTTACTTTATTTACTGTATTTTTTTGTTTATATCGCAAAAAATTAAGAACCTAGCTGTGATCAAATACCAGCAAAAGAAAGCTCTATTTGTATGAAAATGGATAGAGAATTCCATGATTGCACAATAGCCAGTTAAAGTACTGCAGTGTAAAATAGCAAAAAACGGCCTGGTCATAAAGGGGGTTAAACCTTTTAGAGCTGAATTGGTTAATATACTTTTATGTTTTATACAGAGAGATCGTTTTATCTGTAAAATCCACCAATCAAAAGCCAACCAAAAGGCAAAAAATACAAGGAAGATAAAATAATTAAGTGAATTGTGTGTCACACTATAATTATTTGCAGCAAGGCCACCATCAGAAAGAATGGGGCCCTGTACAGACTTTGTAACAGACCTCGAAAATTTCCCCAAACTTTTATTCCCCCGCCCAATGTTTTCCCTTAAACTTGGAGCACCCTCTATGCCTGATGTCTCCTTATACAATGCAGAGGGCAGTGTATGAGCTACCCCAGCTGCCTCAATGCACACAGCCTAGAGGTCCTTGCCTGGGGCCTGTACCCTACTACCCCTATACTCTGCATCTTCTGTATTTCCAATACTCAAACACTTTGAAGCCCTGCATACTTCACTACCCACATTTTTTACCCCCTGCATCAACCATCACACCTCACTATGCACTCTCATTGAATCTTACTCCTCACCTTGGCATTCCAAATTACCTAGCACTTTGGAACACCTGCACCTCCTATTACTACCACTTTGCACAGCCTGCATCCTCCACTACTCTCTCTGTACCTTTATGACACCTCACTCTGTACCCCTACCCAACAACCCCTACTCTATACTCTCTGTATCCCCCACTGCTACTTGCAGTATTACACCATGACACCTCACTCTGCACCTCCAATCTGCACCTCCTGCTTCTCCGACACATAGTACCCCTTTCCAGTCATATCGGGGCTGTTTATTTTTTCAAGAATTGGAGTGAAGCTTCAAATAGTGGTGGTGCAACCGCTGGCTCCAGAGGGCCCTACTGTAGTAGTTGTCATGGCACCCTGTGTGCAGCTCACAGGTGATTTTCCAAACTTCCCATGCTGGAAGCTCTGCTCGGTCATGCTCCCTCTCTGCTGGGTGTGGGGGATACAAGGAGGTGAAATCAGAGGAGGATTATATAAGGAGAGAGGGGAAATGGGGGATGGAGGACTCTGGGTCGCCCATGTGCAGTCCCTTCTGGGCTCCAGTCCTCAAGTTGACTCAGTGGAACCCAAGCCTAGTATGGATGTACTGCTTATACTGCCCTATTGACCTCCCTGCTTTGCTTCTGGAAACATAAGCAAATTATGGTATGTACAGCCCTGAGTGCTTGCTAAAGCAAATGTTGCCTAATCTTAGACTATTTAAATAGACTGTAAGAGTTGCAAAAAAATGATAAACATTGCTTTTTTTTTTCAACATAATACCTTTACATATTGATAATTGAGATCACGCACACATAAACAATATGTTCTTCATGCCAGGGGCTTAGAGCTTTAGTTTAGCTTGCTGAAGCAAGCTTTGAATAGATAACAATGATTTTTAACCTTCACAACATAGTGTTGAAAATGTGATTACTCTCAGTTTAAATTCGACACATTACCGGTATTGCTGTATTTTTAATGCCCTTTATAACATGCATGCTTCTTTAACTTTGCAAAGCTCAATCTTGACCATATAAATTAGCGAAGAATGCAACAAAAGCTGCAATAAAAGAACTTTATCCTCCAAGCCTTCAAGTTGCAGCTAAATGAGATTTCTTTGAAATGCAGATCAGTTGAACTAGATTAGTGAATTTTAGCTCCTGTCAACATCATAACAAAATACAAATACAATTGTTCACTGGCCTTATCTCCATGCTTCCATCTGCTGCCTTGTTATTTACTTTCCTTGATTTACTATGCAGATCTAAATAAGGCACATCAAGGAGGGCTTACAACACAATGGCTTCTTAAGCTTTACATCAAGGTATTTGAAACTGAAGCCCTGAAAGGGCTGCCATCAAAGACATATCTCTAATGAACTTCCATATCTGCGAAGGTTTGGTATTTAATACTGCTGTGAAAAGGGAGAAAAACAAATCAGAACAGCCTTCGAAATAAAATACCAGGAAATCTTGATGAGATTAGCACCTACAGGAATTAATATCCCAATAAAACTAATGTATTGAACTGTATAGAGCTAACTTCCAACCTTGCTGAAAATTAGTGTCAAAGAGACCCTAACAGCTGACAAGGTTGAAAGGTCATATTAGGATTGTACTGCTTTCATAGAAAACAATGAAACAGCTTTGTTTTTTTAATCAAGCCTTGTAAAACAAATTATAAGCAACATACTGATCCCGTTTAGATCGCTAACAGATCTAATAGCTATAATTGTACAAATATATTTTTTTGATGCATGTTTTACAAATGTATAACAGAATCATAGTGTTGCAGACTAATCTTCAGTGACAGCAAGAAACATTTTTTTTTCTTTTTTTTATAAGAGTCGCTATTTCATTTCTTCCCCCACAGCAATATACACTTGCTCCAGGAGGATATTCTGTCATAGTGTTTTAAAGAAAATTTCAGTTTGAAATTGTATTGCTACTAATATATAGGGCAACTAAGAATAAGACTGAAACTTTGTCATCAAAAAAGTTTAATTGAGAATGTGCGTATTAAAATGTGATTACAATATAGCTAGGTGCTTAATTTAATTGTATATGTCATTTTAAATAAGTGAAGATTACATGGACGTAGCTCTAAGAAACCAAAGTCAAGATGACAAGTTACAAGCTTCAGTGCTTGTAATTTGTGCTGTAGGCCCACCAGATGATAAATAAGGTACACATTTGTGTCTCAGGCCTTTAGGCACACCACACTTTTAGCTACTCTTGTCTATGACAAAAAAAAAAGAAATAAAACCTTCTTTTCTTCTAATCCAAATATGAATAAAATATGTTGATACTGATAATACGAATCATAGTTATTTTGTTTATATTTTTAAACTGTTGCTTATATATGCATTAATGCCCTAGAAAAAACTGCTACTGAATTAGATTAGAAATTATATGTCTAATTAATTAATCCCAATTATCACCTGAGACACATTTTATTCAGCTGTATACAACTTCTTTTTTTCTGAAACGCTTGTTTTAGAGACAGGTGCTTGAACAGGTTTTATCTTATATTGACTGCAGGCATACAACTGTGTCAACAGCTTTGACAGAAATGTAACCAAACATAATCAAGATTAAAACAGAAACATTCTGTCAAGCAAGCACTTTTATTTAAAAGTACTAGCCATAATCATTCTTATGTGCTCTTTGTTAACCGCAAAAGCCCCAAACTATTTTGTTGCTAAAGGACCAGGCCACTTGTTGCGATTCAGCACTGCGTCACTTTAAATGACAATTGCGCAGTTGTGAGACGTGGCTCCCAAACAAAATTGACGTCATTTTTTTTATCACAAATAGAGCTTTCTTTTGGTGGTATTTGATCACCTCTGCGGTTTTCATTTTTTGTGCTATAAACAAAAATATAGCGACAATTTAAAAAAACAATATGTTTAACTTTTTGCTATAATAAATATCCCCCAAAAATATATATAAAAAAGATATTAATCAGATTAGGCCGATCGCAATAAGCGTTTATTGATTGGGCTGCGCAAAAGTTATAGCTTTATTAATATTTTTTTTTTACTAGTAATGGCGGCAACCAGCGATTTTTATTGTGACTGCAACATTATGGCGGACACATCGGACACTTTTGACACAACTTTGGGACCATTGTCATTTTTACAGCGATCAGTGCTATAAAAATGCACTGATTACTGTGAAAATGACACTGGCAGTGAATGGGTTAACCTGTAGGGGGCGGTGAAGGGGTTAAGTGTGCTCTAAGGGAGTGATTCTTACTGTGTGGGGCGTGGCTTGGTGTGAGACGTCACTGATCGTCGTTACCTATGACAGGGAACAGACGATTAGTGACACTCTCACTAGGAAGAACGGGGAAAGGTTTGTTTAACTTACCTCTCCCCGTTCTTCAGCTCTGTGACCCGATCGTGGGACACCGGCGGCGATGTAGTCTGCGGGTTCCGAGGGCGCCGTCATGGAGCTTAGAACTAGGTCGCGAGTGACCCATGGCTGGGCTCTTAAAGGCAACATACCTGTACGTGCTTATGCCCAGCCGTGCCACTCGTATATCGGCGTTAGGCGGTCCTTAAGTGGTTAAATTCCACTCACAAGCTTTACCGTTACCTTCGAGTGGTTATTACAATATTGGCAGGTAGCTTAACCTCTTCAGCCCCCTGGAAGGTTTACCCCACTTCATGACCAGGCCATCTTTTGCAATATTTTTCACTGCATTATTTTAACTGACAATTGCCTGGTCGTGAGACGTTGTACCCAAATAAAATGTATGTCCTTTTTTTCCCCCACATATAGAGCTTTCTTTTAGTTATATTTGATTACCTCTTTGTTTTTTATTTTTTGCACTATAAACAAAAAGGAACATTTTAAAAATATATATATATATTTTTTACTTTATGGTATAAAACATTTCAAATACAATTTAAAAAAAATCAAATTTATTCATAAATTTAGGCCAATATGTATTTTGCTACATGTTTTTGGTAAAAAAAATCCCAATAAGCGTACATTGATTGGTTTGCTCAAAAGTTATTGGCCCAGATTCACAGAGCAATTACGCCTGTCTAACTGGTGTTAGACAGGAGTAATTTCAAATTTCGCGCGCCGTATCACTAGTTTGAATCCTCAAACCATGATACGGCGGCTTCGGGCTTCGATCCGAGAGGCTTACGTCCTCGTAAGCCTTCGGATCTACGCTGCGATATTTTTGTGGCCGCTGGGAGGAGTTTGCGTCGTTTTCATGCGTCGGGATATGCAAATGACTTTTTACGGCGATCCACGAAGGTACGAGTGTCCCTCGCAATCGCCTACGTCATTTTTTGGCTACGTAATGTTAGAGGAGCTTTTTGCTGGTCTAACAGTGCGTAACCCATGTAAAGTATGGCCGTCGTTCCCGCGTCGATTTTAAAATATTTTTTTTTTTTTAACGTAACTCGTTCGGGAATAGGAATGTACGTAAACGACGCTACTACGACGTGACGACGTGTTTACGCGCAATGCACGGCGGGAAATTAGCGAACGGAGCATGCGCAGTTCGATCGCCGCGGGAACGCGCCTATTTTAAATGCTTCACGCCCCCTACTCGCGCGGATGGATTGCGACGGGAGAAATACACTACGCCGCCGTCGTTTACTGGACAAAATCTACCTGGATTCCACGTAGAGCCAGGTAAAATACGGCAGCGTAGTGTATTTTTGATACTCTACGAGAATCTAATTCTCTGTGAATCTGGGCCATAGCGTCTACATACTATGGGATATAGTTATGACATTTTTTAATTGTTTTTACTAGCAGTGGCGGTGATCAAGGATTTTTAGAGGGACAGCGACATTGCGGTGGATAAATCTAACACTATGTGACACTTTTGGGGACCAGTGGTGCCAATACAGTGATCAGTGCTAAAAAATGCACTGTTAGGCCCTGTACACACGATCAGACATGTCTGATGAGACTTGTCCGATGGACCGTTTTCATCAGACAACTCTGAACTTGTCTGATGGTCTGATGTGCGTACACATCATCGGACCAAAATCCGATCAGACCAGAACGCGGTGACATAGAACACAACGACGTGATAACAAAACAAAGTTCAATGCTTCCAAGCATGCGTCGACTTGATTCTCAGCATGCGTGGGTTTTTGGTCCGATGCTTTTGTGTACTAACCATCGAACCTGTCCGAGGGACAGGTTTCCATCGGACAGGTTTTAAAGCATGTTTTAAAACTTTTGTCCGACGGACAACGGTCCGATAGGCCGTACACACCATCGAACTGGTCCGATGAAACTGGTCTGCAGACCAGTTTCATCGGACATGTTCGATCGTGTGTACGCGGCCTTAGTGTACTAATGACCCTGGTAGGGAAGGTGTTAACATCAGTGATGATCAAAGGGTTAAATGTGCTCCTAGGGAGTCCTATTTAACTGCGGGTGGTGATGCTTTGACTGGGGGAAGACAGATATTTGTGTTTCTGCTTATCATAAATACAAGATCTCCAACTTCCCCTCTGACAGAACGGCAATCTGCCTTGTTTATATAGGCAGACCTCTATTCTGCCTCTCCTGAGAACGATTGCGGGTGCTGGCAACTATCGGGTCCACCAGACTCGTTTGGCTCCTGCTGTGTCCAATCACAGAAGGAGCGGGTCACCGGAAGAGCGTGCCTGCCCCAGAGCCAGTGCACAAAATCACATACAGGTATGTGATTTCATGCAGTAGGGATGCCCGGCCACAGTATATCTGTGTGGGGCTGTCCCTAGGGGGTTAAGGGGGTAACTCCACTTTCATTGGGAACAAAAACAGCAAATAATAGAAAAAATAAATGGCATATACTTTTGCAACACAAATCATATTGTAATTGAATGTAATTAAAAATGACCTTTCCTTTTCAATCTGCAGCCGCTGTAATTTTCTGAAAATGGCTACATGGAGGTGTTCTTTACACAGAATGTCTGTACAGTACGCTCCACAGAAACATAATTTCCTGCTTGTGTAATTGGCTCACTGATTTTCCCAGAAGTCCACACTAAGATACAAATCAGATTTCACTCCCCTTTGGAATACATCTAAAGGGATGCAGACCCTGCAGCTTACCTCATTGGTGCCCTGCAGGTGCACAGATGATTAATAATTAAGAAACCACTCCTATTAGACTCACTTTCCCACATGGGCACAGAGAAACACATAGGGATTTCTTCAGAAAAAAAGGTAGAAATCTGCAACAAAGTTTGCTAAAATCCTTACAATGTACATAGATCACCCAGGGGAATGTATTTTTCTCAACAAAAGTGACGTTACATTTAATTTGTCTTCTTTAAAAAGAAGAGATCTGCCCATCTTTTTGGCAGCCTAGACTTAGTGCATGCAAACTCTAACAACGCTTTTCTTATGTGCTTTCTATTTGTTTTTTTTAAAGATAATTTTTTATTGAAGTTAAACATGAAACAAATATAGTGGAAAGTCGGATTGTGAGTAATGCGGTTAACGAGCGCTTCGCAATACGAGCACTGTATTTCTAAAAATCCTAACTCGGTTTGAAAACGAGCAGGATTTAGGCCATAGCAGTGTGCAGTACCGTTTTTGGTCTGAGGTGGGGTGGCGCTGGAGCCAAAAGGCCCCAACCGCAGCCGATTGTCGCTGTTCGGAAATGCACAGAAAGGCCCGAGGACAGTTCGGCTGACCTCGGCAAACCTCGGAAAGGCTTGTGAACGGAGTCTTTCCGAGGTTTGCTGAGGTCAGCTGAACTGTTCTCGGGTCTTTCCAGCCGATTCCGAGACTCTCCGGTGTCCCCCGCCTCTGGCTGCATGCGGTATTGCATGCCATTAAAGTCAATGAGGAACAAATGATTTTCATTTCCATTGACTTCAATGGGGAAACTCGCTTTAATATGCAAGTACTTTGGATTACGATCATTCTCCTGGAACAGATTATGCCCATAATCCAAGGTTCCACTGTACATGTACAAATGTGTCATAGTTTGTCCGTATACACAATGTTTGAAAAAATCTAATGCCAAAAAAAAAATCATGTCACAACAAAAGATTCTGGTCATATATATATTAAATGCACCATGTGTGTCAACAATTAACTAGTTAAGGCCCTCCTGTGATGAATCATGCAGATATATGTGATTTTTCACTTCCGCCTAGGGGGTGTAGGCACGCTGCTGGCGGGCTGCTCCTGCTGTGACTACTCACAGCAGAGGCCGATCTGCGGATGCCAGGCACTGGGTGCTCGCTGGCACTGGGTGCTCGCTGGCACCCACCTATTGTTGGGCAGAGGCTAAGGACGGAGATCTCTATTCTGACAGGATGCAAGGGATGGATTTTGTGTCCCTGCAAAGCAAAGAGTAAAAGCAGCACACATAGTACAGTACAGTAAAACCCTGGCTAGGGACACAGTTAACCCTTTGATCGCCCTAGATGTGTAACCCCTTCCCTGCCAGTGTCATTAGTACAGTGACAGTGCATATATTGGTGTTCAAATACCACCAAAAGCTTTGTGGGGGGAAAATTACACAATTTTTTGTTGGGTGCAGTGTTGCATGACTGCGCAATCGTCAGTTAACCACTTGCCGACTGTGCTATAGCCAAATGACTGCTACAGTGCGGCCGGCTAGTTCTGGAAGGCCTCATCAGCCCAGTCAGTCCTGTAAAAATGTGTAAAAAAATGTGTTTTCATTTTCTTTCCACATTTTCCAATAACTTGTGGAAAAAAGACTCATTATACCTCGTAGAACATACTTAGGGCTGTTTGCTTTCAAAAAGTGGGTCATTTTGTGGGCAATTCCATTGTCCTGGTGCTCCAGGGTTTTCAAAAGTCTAATAGGTAGTCAAGAAATTAGATTTGTAATTTATGTCCCTAGAACATCAGACAGTGCTCCCTGCATGTTGGGCCTCTCTTTGTGGCCAAGCTGTGAAAAAGTCCCACACATGTGGCATCGCCATACTCAGGAGGAGTAGCAGAACGTGTTTTGAAGTGTAGTTGCAAGTATGCATATTCCATCCAAGAGAAATAACTTAATATCTTAATTTTGCAAAGAATTGTTAGAAAAAATTACAACTTTAAAAAACTCACTATGCCTCTTACTATGTCCTGTCCTGGCTTGTTGGTATCTCAAGAAATGACATATTTTCAATGATTGACACCATAGCTTGTAGACTCTATATCAAATAATATACACTGATTTGGGGTGTGTTTACCAAAGAGATGTAGCAGTATACATATTGGTCAAAATTATGAATAAAAACTACTAATTTAAAAAAATATATAACAGAAACAAGGAAAATGCATTTTTTTTTCAAAAACGTTGGTCTTTTTTTTATATTTATAGCGCAAAAAATAAATAAAAAACCCAGTGGTGATTTAATACTAGGTACAGTGTTTCATGACTGAGTAATTGGCATTTAAAGTGTGATAACTCTGAAGCCGCGTACACACGGCAGAGAACCTCGACGGGCAGAACACATCGTTCCGCCCGTCGAGGTTCTCTACAGGCCGTCGAAATCGGCGACCCGCCCGTCGGGAATGGCAACCAGCCATTCATCCAGGCGGGCCGTCGAGCAAAAAGAGAGCGTGCTCTCTTTTCGCTCGACGGGATTCCCGACGGGCGGGGCGAGCGCTCTGTGTACACACGGCCGAGGTCCTCGCTGGAATGCAGCTTCCAGCGAGGTTCTCGCTGGTTTCCAACGAGAACCTCGGTCGTGTGTACGCCGCCTCAAAATTGGCCTGGTTATGTAGGGGGATATACTGTAAGTGCCCAGTGGGCAAGTGGTTAAAGTAATGCAGTGCCGTACCGCAAAAAATAGCCTGGTCATGAGGGGGGGGGGGTAAATCTTCTGGAGGTCAAGTGATTAAACAAACAAATGGTCTATAATACAGGTGAAGGTGTTCATAGAGAAGAACTAATATTTTGTAGTCCAAATCAGGAGTGAGCAGCCCAGTCCTTTCCTAATGTGACAATGCTCACTCACTGTACTGTATCTATGGAGGATTACCTGGTGACAGGTAATTCTCAGGATTACCTGGTGACAATAAAGTTAAAACTGAACAAAGGATACTAGTTCATTCACTACTTTTATGTACTGGTATGCTGAAATATATTACATTTTTGTTCTTGGATTTAGATGCATTTAAGGGACTGCTAGATAAATTATTTTTACTGAGTAATTGACCTCTTGATGGTAGTCATTTCATTAGCAAAATTGAAATTAATATGCTAGAAATTATATGAGTACCCTTAAGTTGTTAAATTACTTAGGAGCATGAGATTACATTTCTCTAAGTGGCTAGACACCATAAGATCTTCATTCTGTCCTGTAAAGAACTGCAAGATTAGCTGATAACTGATATTTAATTCTGCTCTGATACTTAAAACTACACATGGGCAAACGTTAGTTAGTAATTTAGCTTCCACCAAGTCTATTTCCTGTTTATGTTGTTTTGATGCTATAGCTGTACTGTTAAAGGGGTTGTAAAGGTAAAAAAAAAAATTCCCTAAATAGCTTCCTTTACCTTAGTGCAGTGCTCCTTCACTTGCCTCATCCTTCGATTTTGCTTTTAAATGTCCTTACAGTATTTCTTCTGAGAAATCCTCACTTCCTGTTCACTTCCTGTTCTTCTGTCTGTAACTACACACAGTAATGCAAGGCTTTCTCCCTGGTGTGGAGAAAGCCTCTTGAGGGGGGGAGAGGGCGAGGGGAGGGGGCGAGTAGGAGTGTCAGGATGCCCACTAAGGCCGCGTACACACGATCAAATTTATCTGCTGAAACCGGTCCGACGGACCGTTTCAGCAGACAAATCCGATCGTGTGTACGGGCGAGCAGACAGGTTTGTCCATCGGACAAATTTCAAAGCATGCTTTGAAATTTGTCCGCTACAAACCTGTCCGTCGGATCTGTCCGCTGGTTAGTACACAGAACTGTCCGCGCATGTGTCGAATGGATTCGACGCATGCGCGGAAGCATTTTATTTCCGGGTTTGGTGACGTGGCGGCGTCAACGTCAGCGCCACGTCACCGCGTTCCCTAGCCGAGGGGATTTTCATCCGATGGTGTGTACACACCGTCGGATGAAAATCCGGAGGAGACATGTCCGCTGGAAACGGTCCGTCGGACATGTTTCAGCCGACATGTCCCTCCGTGTGTACGCAGCCTAACACACAGCTCATTTCACTATCTGCAAAGTAGAGAGCATCCTGACTCTCCTGCTCGCCCCCTTCCCACCTCAAGAGGCTTTCTCCACACCAGGGAGAAAGCCTTGCATTACTGTGTGTAGTTACAGACAGACGCAAAATCGAAGGATGAGGTAAGTGAGGGGGGACTGCACTAAGGTAAAGGAAGCTATTTAGGGAAAAATGTTTTACCTTTACAACCCCTTTAACTGCAAGGGGTAGAAGAAAAGAAACACCATGGTTTTGAATGCATCCGATTATCCGCTTGCCACCTGCCCACAGTAGTTGTACAGCGAGCGGGCAGCAGCTCCATGCCAGGCGACGTACTTGTATGTCGCAGCTTTCTTCTGGGTTTGGGCCATACCTGCTCACGTCCCCCGCTAGACCCATGCATTGATTCGAGCACGAGTTTGGCAGCTGATTTCAGCCAATAATTTTGGCTTAAGTCAGCTGATTGGCTGTGGCCAATCACACACAGAGTTCTGTGTTTATATAAACACAGAACTCTGTGTACTATGAACAGGGATTTAAAAAACAGCCCCCTTTAATCCGATACCCTTAACTAAAATCTAGTGGAATCAACTGCCTTCAGAAGTCACCTAATTAGTAAACAGAGTCCACCTGTGTGTAATTCAATCGCAGTATAAATACTGCTGTTCTGTAAAGCCCTCAGAGGTTTGTTAGAGAATATTAGTGAACAAACATGAAGGCCAAGGAACACACCAGACAAGTTAGGGATAAAGTTGTGGAGAAGTTTAAAGCAGGGTTAGGTAAGTTTATAAATAAATATTGCAAGCTTTAAAACATCTGACAAAGCACTGTTTAATCCATCATCTGAAAATGGAGTATGGCACAACTGCAAACCTACCAAGACATTGCCGTCCACCTATGAGTTATTCTCATACTGTGTGCGATTTGAAGGTGTGCCATGGGAGTTTTGAAAAATATTTAACATTTCTAGTGTTTCAAAACCTTTGAAACATATTAAAAATGTAAATGGTAAATCAATGTCACAAAAGTTAAAAAAGTAACATATATAAATACGCATCTGTTTATAGATTCATTCATAAATAAAATGTATTATTTTCGTAACGTGAGACTTGTGAAAGATCTTGTGAGAACTCGATCACTCTAATTATATTATAATAGTAGAGATCATTCCATTTGTTTGTTCCGTTTGCTGACTTTGGAGCCTCGCTTCAATCTGGTTTGCTTTCAAAAGCAGGCTCATCCTTTACATTAAATTTAAAAACAAATATAAACTAAGGCTGTTACTGATCAAAATGTTTGTGTTCGATTAATCGTTTTTTTATTTTTATTAATTAATCGACTAATTTTGATTAACTATAACGCACATACAGATCCCCAGTGCAGCTATCAATCACTGGAAAAATGGATAGTAGGATACAAAAAACACACAAAGGCAGCGCTCGATGGGAATAGCATTAAAACTTTTATAGTCTTCAAGTAGGTAACAAAATAAACATTGCACTGGAGATAAAATCGATGTGGCTACATAAACTGTAAAAGTGCGAGTAATACCAAACGGTAGCAAATACAGTCATAAAAACATGTAGCTAAGTATGATACTGGTATAAAAACGATACCACTGCTGAATCCAGATGAGGAGAGGTTAACATCAGCCCGTCCGCATGTAGATGTCCCGTGAAGGGTACTATCACAACTCCCAGTGGATGGTTGTAGAATCCCAGGTTGATAAAGGGAAGTGTAACAGCCCTTACGTGTGGCAGATAGTAAGGTACCGCCGGCATGCAGATATGAAGGCACAGCAAAGGAGCCCTTCAGATGGACACGGCAAGCTCCGCCGGTGTCCATGATGTCACTGGATCTCCGATGGAACTCCCTGAAGGCCTGGAATCCGTTGGAGAGGTGAGTACCAATCAAAAAAAATTTGATAGATCAAAAAAATTAAAGATTAATTGATGAATTAAAAGTTAATTTTCACAGCCCTAATATAAACGTAAAAATAAATAAGGTTCACCTTATTAAATGTATTATTATTTATTTATTATTATTATTATTTTTTATAAAAAATTGTTAAAACTTTTCTGGTGTGCCGTGAAAATTGTTAGGCCTTTATGGAAAAGTGGCAAGAGGAAAGCCATTGTTGAAAGAAGACCATATGAAGACCCGTTTGCAGTTTGTGAGAAGCCAAGTGGGGGACACAGCAAACATGTGAAAGAAGGTGCTCTAGTGAGATGAGACCAAAATGTAACATTTTGTTCTAAAAGCAAAATGCTATGTCTGGCGGAAAACTAACACTGCACATCACCCTGAACACACCATCCCCACTGTAAAACATGGAGGCGGCAGCATCATGTTGTTGGGAGGCTTTTCTTCAGCAGGGACAGGGAAGATGGAGGGATGGATGGAGCCAAATACAGGGCGATCTTAGAAGAAACCCTGTTAGAGTCTGCAAAAGACTTGAGACTAGGTTGGAGGTTCACTGTCCAGCAGGCAAAAAACCCTAAACATACAGCAAGAGCTACAATAGATTGGTTCAGATCAAAGCATATTCAAGTGTTAGAATGGCCCAGTCAAAGTTCAGACCTAAATCCAATTGAGAATCTGTGGCAAGACTTAAAAATATCTGTTGATAGACACTCTCCATCCATCTGACAGAGCTTGAGCTATTTTGCAAAGAAGAATGGGCAAAAATGTCACTCTCTAGATGTGCAAAGCTGGTACAGACATCCCCAAAAAGACTCTGCAGCTGTAATTGCAGTGAAAGAGAGTTCTACAAAGTATTGACTAAAGGGGGCTGAATACAAATGTACGCCACACTTTTCACATATTTATTTGTAAAAAATGTTGAATACCATTTAACATTTTCCTTCCACTTCATAATTATGTGCCATGTTGTGTTCGTCTATCACATAAAATCCCAATTAAAATACATTTACGTTTTTGATTGTGACATGACAAAATGTGGAAAATGTCAAGGGGTATGGAAACTTTTTCAAGGCACTGTAGGTGAGTTTGTATGTTTTCTTTTTTGATTTCCCACACTTCTCCTTTAACTTCTCTAATAACACAATTGCACGCCATGCTTGCACATTATGGCAGACTTACCTCAGTTTGGTTTCCTTCAGTGTTGCTAGGTCCTCAAGCCTTCTCACTTCTTTCTTGCTGCTGCCATTTCCCCCTGATCTTTTTATTTTTTCGGCCTCTGGGCAGTCACTGATGATGTACCTCACTACATCACTACGTAATACATAATCCTGGGACCTGGACTTTATTCTCTGCATGTTAGTGCTCCCACACATGGGTAGCTGAGGACACGCAACATAAATGGCAGTGTCTTTCTGTGACCTGGGAAGGCCAGGTGCAACATACAAGCTTTCATAGGCTTGAATGTCCGTGCACTGCTGTACTCAAGTATATGCTGGTGCTGTCGTGAAAATTAACATAACAGATTATTTTGATTACTATAATAAGGCACACAGATGATGGAATTGGGCCACAGCAGGCAGCGTACACAAAAAAAGTGCTAGAAGGCAGGTAAAGTTTAGTTCTGATTTAAATCCAGCCAGCTTCAGGCTTGTAATTGATCCTCCTTCTTCAGGCTTGTCATTAATCCTCATTCTTCTTGGTGCCCATGTGATGGTGTTTGAACGCCATTCTATGCAGCAGCACTGTAAGCCCAAGCAAGCATAATGAGTTACCGTGAGCTGGGCCCACTGGAAATTGGTTGAATGACACTGGTTAGAGAAAAGGTGAGTATTTCAACAAAAGTTGTATTTTATTTTTCAGCATATAATGGACAATGTATATTTTGTGTATCTCAAAAAGGTGACGTTTCCTGCAGCGGGAACGTGTTAGAACATCTGTGGGGGTTTGCCGCTCATTTTCCAATTGTCAACAAAAAGTGAGGGTAATTTTCCCCAAAAGTGGAGACAGCAAGCATGTTTGAAATGATGTCATAAATTATGTTAAGACCCTTCCTCTTTGTAGAGAGGCTCCAGCAAAGTTGAAGCAGCCCTTAGTCATCATGTACACTACTTTGACCACCAGCCATGGGAAAACTCAAAAATCGCACTGTGGTTTTGCAGGCGGCGGTCAAAACGTTCCTATCCTGAATGCAATATTTCTGTGTTCAGGAGAGTGAGTTTGAGGGAGAATGAAGCTCCAACCTAACACAGCAGCACCTAAACTCTGCTAAAAGCCTATGCGTATATGGACACATAGGCTTTTAATAAGTTGAGTTTAGGAGCTTTGGGGGAAAAAATGTGAAAAGCTCCTAAACCCTAGTTTAGGAGCTGTGGTGTACATGAAGCCTTACCTGCCTCTCGTTGCAGCAACAGAGTTCTTCTACAGTATAGTGATCTATTGCTGGCTGATTGCAGGCAGCAACATATCACTATTAGAAGTGATTGGTTGCTGCACAGTTGCATGGGGGTGGTCTAGATAAGGTCTACACTGACAACATCCAGAAGCAAAAGTAAGTAAGAATAAATAAATAAATGTTGTTTAATACCCTCTATATAAAATTCCCTTTACAGATTTTTCCTGACCTCTAAACAAAAAAGTCTCTTGATCTGCATGACATTTGCATTTGCTGTAGAAGCAGTAAATGCTCACATAAGTGAACGCAATGTCATTCAGAATTTTAGCATTTGAAAACCTTTATAAAAGTCACCATCTTGCTAAATTGTGTTCAATTTTTTATTCCTCGGTGTGTCACAATGTAGCATCAAAAGAGGAAAACAATGTCCTAAAGTAAAATGCAAACTTTCACTTTGATTTTTAAAATATGTTATGTTACATAAAAATCATATTTACCGTATTTATCTGCGTATAACGCGCACTTTTTTCCTCTGAAACAGAGGATAAACAGTGCCTGCGCGTTATACGCTGATATCATGTTTCACCAGCAGGGGGCGTGGATAGTCTGTGTTTTACAATGGTAAAACGAAGCTTGTAAATGTTTCTATAGCTCCGTTTTTTTCAGGCTGCTCTCCTCCTCCTCTGAGTGTAGCTTTGATTGGAGGAGTAGAGAAGTCACATGCCCATCAGAGGAGGGCAGTCATGTGACCCCAGTTCAGTGAAAAAAGAAACGGAGCTATTGGGGTAAATGCAAGCTTCGTTTTGCAATAGACACGGGATGAGCAGTGTGGTAGGGGCTGACAGTGTTTTTTTTTTTTTTTACTTAACTGTAGAGAATGCTGGTAGCACTGTCCCAAGAGACTGGGGGTCTCCTGTGAGTGCAGGGGGGGTGGTATAATGGATGGGGGCTGTATACTGGGGAGGAGGGAATGTATAATGGATTGGATGGGGGGGCTGTGTACTGGATGGGGGGTGTATAATGAATGAGGGATGTATACTGGGGAGGGGGTCTGTATAATGGATAGGGGCTGTGTACTGGATGGGGGGATGTATAATAGATGGGGGATGTATACTGGGGAGGGGGCTGTATACTGTATGGGGGGCTGTGTACTGGATGGGGGATGTATAATGGATAGGGGGATGTATACTGGGGAGGGGGCTGTATACTGTATGGGGGGGCTGTGTACTGGATGGGGGAATGTATAATGGAGGGGGGATGTGTACTGGTTGGAGGGGATGTATAATGGAGGGGGATGTGTACTGGATGGGGGGGATGTATAATGAAGGGGGATGTGTACTGGATGGGGGAGGCTGTGTACTGTAAAGGGTGCTGAGAAAACATTTTTTCCCTAAACTCCCCTCTTAAAATTGGGGTGCGCGTTATACGCCGGTGCGTGTTATACGCCGATAAATATGGTATGTAACATTCTTACAGCAGAATTTGACAGGGGTTGCACTAAATGTTGTAAAAAATGTAAATTACAATGAGAAGAATTATAGATAATTACATTTTTTTCAAATCAACTATTCCTTCCTTATTAGAACCCAAAAAATTAAAATATATGTTTCCAAATCTGCTATCTAATTAAAGCCCTATCTGTCTTAAGAAATACAATTAATTATATCTTTGAGTAGACTACAAAACCTAAATAATATACGGTGTGGACCAAGACATCTCCAAAAAAAAAACAAAAAAACAACATTGGGAGCTAAGGGTGTTATAGAAAAAAAGGCCTGGAGACTCAAGTGGGTAAATACAATACAATGTATATACTAAAAAATATTGACTTTAGAATAAATGAAAGCATCAATTCCTAAATGTGTATATCTAATAAATATGGATTGCTTCACAAAAAAATAACATATTTATACATTTTAATTTACTTGTTAGTACAGTGTTATTCTATTTTCAAGATACGGTATGTCATCAGAATGTAACACCATATGCCCCCAGCCTGACGTTTGTTGCTCTTTGTGCAGTCTAATGTGGCTGTCAAAATGTGTTATAATCACAAATCTTTTTCTACCCACGTTCTATTACTATCGCATCAAATGCACAGTCTTTGGCTGCACCTAATGATCTTTACATGTCTCTTGTTTAGTTTGTCATTTTCCTCTTCACTTCAAAAGTACAAAATTATCAAAATAACGAAAAAAAAAATTGTATAAAAATAACTAAATGTTCATTTCACAAGCATTAATATTATTTAAGTGTATATGTTATTTTAATTGCTAATTTTCGACCCACCTCAATACAAAGGTCATTAAAAGTCTCACAGTTATTAGCAGACTGGTACCAGCCTAATACTATTTTAAAGATCAATAATGCATGTGATTGTCTCTTTGAAATGGCTTTTAGACACCTAAAAATAGGATAAAATAATGTGCATTGGTGAATTCAGCTGAATTATGCGGCAATGCCTTTAGAAGACAAAGGCAAGTAATGGTAACGGAATACTGAAAGCATTATACTTTTGTGAACTGAGCCTCTTACATTATGTTAACTATCGAATGCATGACCACATTTATCATTAAGCAAAGGATCTCCATGTCTAACAGTGACATGTTGTCCATTCCCTGTACCGAGCTTGCTTAACTACCCCCCTACCAGTCATTGTAGTAAAGCAGTTGCTAGGAGAAGTAGTTATTTTGACAGGCCATTTAAAATTGACTTTTTGTTTACCTAGGTGAATGCACCTAGGTAAGCACAATGTTGCTGTTCCTGCTGTCATTAGGACAGCAGAGAGCATAAACAAAAAATGCAGATCTGATAAGGGTGGCCATGTGCTTTGTGACAGCCACAGTTATCAAAAATATAAAGAGTAGTGCTATTTACATTGGGGACCTATCCATTCCTCTAACAATAGGGCAAGGGGAAGATGGAAGGTTTAACCACTTGCCTACTGGGCACTTTTACCCCTTCCTGTCCAGGCCAATTTGAATGACAATTGAGTGGTCATGAAAAACTGTACCCAAACTACATTTTTATCATTTTTTGGAGACAGACAGAACCTTATTTTGGTGGTATTTAATCATCACTGGGATTTTTATTTTATGCAAAAAAAAAAAATCTTTAAAAAAAAACGTTTTTCTTAGTTTCTGTTATGCAATTTAGTAAATAAGTAATTTTTCTTCTTCACTGATGTGTGTTGATGAGGCTGCACTGACTAGCACTGATAGGCTGCACTAATGAGCAATGATGAGGTGGCACTGGTTTGCACTGATGAGGCAGCACTAACGAGTAGGCACTAACATGCAGCACTGATGGGCACTTATAGTGGGGATTTATATGGAGCACTGATGGGCACTTATAGTGGGGATTTATATGGAGCACTGATGAGCACTAATTGGTGCAACTTATGGCAACTGATAGGCTGTACGGGGAGTGGGGGTGGGGGTGTCAGCACAGGTCTTATAATTTGAGGAGAGCAGGTTGAGTTCTCAGCACAGCAAGAAAACTGACCATGCTGTTCTCTAGTGTGGTCAGTTTTTTTTTAGGAATACAGTGTGACTGCCAGTAACATCAGGTATTTTACACAAAGGAAGTTTTACAAAGAGAATATTTAGATAAAAGCGAATATGGGATCCAGTTTCCAAAACTTGGAAATAATAACATTAATTCTTACTTATCAAAGATTAGTTATCAAAGATTTGTTGAGTAGACAGGATTCCTCCAATTCTATAGAAATACAGGATATAAATAAAGATGGTAGGACAAAGGGATGTCCCCAAAATAGCAATGAGGAGGATCCAAATAAATGATAAGCGCAACTACCTGAATAAAACAAACTGAGATAATGACCCCTCTAGCATAAAATCAATATGATATGTGCAATAGTCCAAAATAAGATCAATTCCCAAAGGGATAATGAACAAATGAATAAAGTCCTTATAAGTATGAAAATTGAGTGTAATAAGTCTTCGTGCATCAGAGTGTGTAAAAACAAATCTTTTATAGATGGTTTCCGTAATTTATTTATTTATTTTATTCATCTTGTTCACATGGTGGCGAGAGATTCACCCTGCACATAATGAGGAGGATCCTCCTCATTGCTAGCAATACAAAGAGAACAGGATACGTTTTCATACAAGTACATGGTACAGCAGGCACATATCAAAAATATGAAATATTGCATGTACATATTCTTTAAAGTGGAAGTAAACCCTCCTATCATTTTTAGCCAAGGAAGCTGCTATCTTGGCCTTTGTTTAACCTTCAACTGCCATGATGCTGCACATGTGATCAGTTATGATACCAGCCATTGGATGGTTTGACAGTTTGATTGAGAGCACAATCAACATGCTGGGAATGTAACTGTTTTTTGAAACTGTTAAATTGATGGGTTTACTTCCACGTTTACTTCTACTTTCATGAATAAATTCACGGCTGGTGTTTTTTGGCAAACTCAAAGCGGGCTTTTATGTGTTTTGCACTGAGGAGAGGCTTCGGTCTACCGCTCTGTCATTAAGCCCAGATCAGTGTAGGGATGCAGTGATAGTTGTCCTTCTGGAACTTTGTCCCATTTCCCACGTTTTTGAAAAACTAAGTTTTTGTTATGCTGAAAAATGATCGTGTACGCGGCATTAGTGTTTTTGACCTGCAAGTTCATCCACCATTTGGGAAGTTTAGCAAATGGCTGAACAAATGGATGTTGCTAGGGAGGCGGCACCTACCAGCGTCCTAACAACCAGTGACTCATCCCTATCCTGCACATTCAGCTGTCAGCCAGGAATTCCAGGCTATCCATTTCCATAGTGTAATTGGGCCAGCCACCAGCATCATAGCAATGAATGACACCATGCATCCTAGTCTGCTCCCTTTCACCATGGAAACATAGTAACCTAAAAACTCTTTTCACTTCTGCACCAATATTGGTACATCTTGATCCTAAAATACCTTTTGTTGTGGAAACTTTTATCGTGGAAACCTTTTCCAAATGAAGGCATCTGCTTGGAGGTGCTAATTAATCTGTAAATGTTCTCAGTGATCAAAAATAAAATTTGGTATTCACTTGTCTTCTAGGCAAGCACATTGGTCTCGTTTATTTTCCAAGTTCAATTTTATCATCTCAAATTGATCAGGGTCAAGGTATGGTAAGGCTATTGTCTTATGGAGGATGTTGTCTGAGTCTCCAGAAAGGCAACTCTGAATGTACAATCCTATCTCAGGAGAACTTCCTAGGGGCCACAATTTTATTTTATTTTAACAGAAAAGTTTTTATTTGTCCCCAAAAGGAGAAACATAAAGACATACAACAAACATCGAAATTAACACGTTGCAGCTATACATAGCAAACTACATCACACAGAAATGGAATCAGAAACATTATAGTGGTTGAGGAACTGATGAACACATGTACATTCTTATCAACAGCACCTACACAGTTACCGGAAAAAAAAAAACAGGACCGGGAGCAAAGGCAGAAGGCCCAAAAGGGAGGGCTGAGGGAAAAAAAAGAAAGAGTGAGTGAGTGGGGGAAGGTGGGTAAGCGGAGCAAAAGGAGGGGGGGAACAGGAGGATGTGGAGGGCAGAACAGGGATGAGAGAGGAAGAAGGGGGGATTGGGATCACTCCTTGGCCCAGGCACCCCATATCTTTTCAAACTTCTCTGGGCACTTACGATTCATGTATGTGAGTTTATACAGAGGCAAAGTAGCGTCTACGAGAGCTCTCCACTGGGAGACCGTAGGGGGATCCGGCTGCTTCCACTTCAGCAGAATTGCCTTTCTAGCATAAAAGGAGGTGTAGAATACAAACAGCCGTTTGTGCGTGTTGGGTATGATATTATCACATATACTGAGGAGCAACACAATTGGGTTCAGGTCAAGATGTAGATTGCCCACTGCATTGATCACCCCCAGCACCTCAGACCAAAATTTCTGAATGGCAGGACAGGCCCATACAACATACAGAAATGTGCCCAGATCTGTAGTACACTTAGGGCACCTATCAGATTGGGATGGGTAAATTCGTGAGAGTCTCACCGGTGTATAATATGCCCTATGAAGAAATTTAAGTTGGATATATCTGTCCCTTGCTGAGATCATAAGGGGAATATACTGTTGAAGTCCCTCCTCCCAGTCGTCAGCAGCCAGGGCTGGCAAGTCTTCCCTCCACTTATCATATAGCCCAGACCCACCGTCCGTCTCCCCACAAGTCAGTCTAAGATATAGAGAGGAGAGAATGTGGTCTACTCCCCTGGAGAACAGAACCGTCTCCACGCTATGTGACCGCAGTTCAATCCCCGCAGGGAACTGAGCCTGCACTGCGTGTCTTAGTTGTAGATAGCGGAAGAACATCCTAGGGGGCAATTGAAAGGTGTCCTTCAACGTGTCGTATGGTAGGATCTGACCCTTGGACACAACCTGATGCAAGGTTTTGATCCCACAGCGTACCCACAGTGTCGGGTCTGGAACGGTCTGCAGATGGGGCAGTCGGGGGTTACCCCACAGCGGTGTGTGCGGGGAAATGGTACCTGGCCCGCCAAGTTTGGTCGTAATCTGATTCCAAACTCTAGTAGTTGTACGCATGGGAGTCGTCATCTCGGGATGTGCTTTAGGTCCCCTAAACACTAACTCGCTCAGCGCCGAGTAAGAGCCCAACACAGCAGCCTCTAGGCTGACCGCAGGGTTGGACCGGGGCTGGGAGAACCACCAGTGCACCGTCACAGCCACTGCCGCCCAGTAGTATAATCTGAAGCAGGGGAGCGCCAGGCCCCCCAATGACAGGGGAAGCTGTAGAGTGGAGCGGGCGACCCTAGGAGCCCGCCCGCCCCACACAAACGTGGTTACTGCCTGGTCCAATTTCCGAAAGAAGGAATTAGGGATGGGAACCGGGGTATTGCGGAATACATAAAGGAATTTAGGTAGGAACGTCATCTTAAGGAGGTTGATCCTCCCGACAGGTGGCAAGGGGAGAGATCTCCAGGCCTGAAATTTGGCAGTTAGTTGCTGATAGATCGGATACACATTATCGGTCAGGTACTGGGATGAGTCCCTCTGGACCTCGATCCCAAGATACCTGAACCTAGGGACCAGAGTCAGCGGGGTCTGCGGGCCCAGGGGGGACACGGTCTGGGATAGAGAGAATAAGGTTGATTTAGCCCAATTGATTTGAATTCCGGAGAAGGAGCCGAACTGATCAATAAGCTCTAAAGCCGCCACCAGGGAAACAGATGCATCTGGGAGGTAGAGTAGTGCATCGTCCGCATACAAGGAGAGTTTCTCAAGTACCGGACCCACCTGGATCCCGCCCACCGCCGAAGACGACCAAAGGAGAACAGCCAGGGGCTCCATCGCCAGGGCGAAGAGCCCCGGGGATAGCGGACACCCCTGCCTGGTGCCCCTACTTAAGGCAAAGGGGGGGGGAAGTAAGCCGTTCGTGCGGACTCTAGCAGTGGCGTTTCTATAGAGTAGCTTGATCCACGAGATAAATTTAGGGCCAAAATTAAAGCGCTCGAGAACCTGCCACAAGAAGTCCCACTCTACCGAGTCAAAGGCCTTCTCGGCGTCGAGAGAGGCCACTACACCCGGAGAGTCTCCTCCCCCCACCCAGGATATGTTAGTTAAGAGGCGACGGAGGTTGATATCCGTGCCCTTGCCAGGCATGAAGCCAGTCTGGTCGCCATGGATTAGGGATAGAATTATCGAGTTTAATCTATTTGAGAGAATTTTAGTAGTAAGCTTGGCATCAACATTTAAGAGTGAAATAGGACGGTACGAAGCACAGGACGTGGGATCTTTATTGGGCTTAGGGATGACTACTATTATCGCCTCCGCCATAGAAGAAGGTAGACAGCCTTCCCCCAGCATGGATAGAAGCATTCTATGGAACTTAGGGGCAAGGAGTTCTGCATTTGCCTTATAAAATTTGGCCGGGAGGCCATCAGGACCCGGGGTCTTAGCCGATTGGAGGGCGGCCATCGCTACCTGTACCTCCTTGAGAGTGATAGGGGCATCTAGCATAGTACGGGCATTGGCAGATAGCTGCGGGAGGTCAACCCGATCTAGGAAATGTCCCAAGCTGTCCGAGGTGAAGGTCGCCCTAGAGGTATAAAGGCGCTCATAGTACTGTGCAAATTGCGCATTGATACCCAAAGGGTCACAGTGGCACTCCCCCCTGTCATCTCTAATCTGAGCGATATGCAACACAGAAGAGCGTTCCCGGGCCAGCCAGGCCAGCAACCGTCCCGTCTTTTCTCCCTGTTCAAAAATCCTCTGTGACTGGGAAAGCAGTTGTTTCCTAGTGGACGCAACTCGCAATAGGGATATCTCTCTGTGAAGGGATCTCAGCGTGTCATAAGTCAGGGCATTCTGATCTGTCACATAGCTCTCCTCTAGCCTGGCAGCCCTCTCCTCCGCCTCTACAAGTGCAAGCGTGGAATCCTTCCTGACCCTCCCAATCGCAGTTTTGTATTGTCCCCTAGCATAGGCCTTAAAGGCGTCCCATATCACCGGGGGTGAAGCAGTGCCCTCATTATGCGACCAGTACTCTCCCAACTCCCCCTCCACCAGGGGGATCACCCGCTCATCCGCGACCCAAAAACCAGAGAGCCGCCAGAGCGTGGACCCCGCTGGAGTATCAGTCCCCAAGGTAAGGAGGAGTGGAGCATGATCCGATATTCCACGCGACAGAATCTCCACCTCCCGAACTCGGGAGAGCAGGGAGTCAGCGGCGTATATCAAGTCAATCCTGGAGAAGGAGGCATGCGTGACCGAGTGGCAGGTAAATTGCCTCCTGTCTGGGTGCCTCATCCTCCATACATCCGTGAACCCATAGTTTCCTGCCCAGTGGGAGAGAGGGGAATCCCCGGCCGTCCCCGCTCCAAGCCTGTCCATGAGCGGGTTGGGGGTCATATTAAAATCTCCAGCAAGTACCACCCCGGCTGACGGGTACAACGCTAGGATCGGAGTGAGCTTCCCGAGCACTGCCACCGTGGCCGTGGGAGGTACATAGATCCCTACAACCAAGAGTTCAAGGCCATCACACATTGCATGAACCGCCACATACCTTCCCTCCGGATCAAGATGGAGATCTAGGAGGGTAAACTCAAGTGATTTGTGGACCAAGACGCTGACCCCCCTAGAATAGGTAGAGTAGGTGGAATGATAGCATGCCCCAACCCATGGCTTCCGGAGAGCCAGCGTCCTGCCCCCCAATAGATGAGTCTCCTGAAGTATACAGATACGGGGACTATATTTCTTCAAATAGTTGAAAACCAGGGACCTTTTAATCTTGGAATTTAGGCCCCTAACATTCCAAGAGAGAACAGTTAACGGAGCCATAGGGCCAGTGCACAAAGTATAACAGGGCAAGGATGTATCCCAGCCCCCACAGAACACATTTGTTTAACAGATAATAACAATATGATAGGGACCCATGAGAGCTCCCCCTCAGGGGGACCCGGTACAGCATGTAGTGATAGCAATGCATATGTACGTACATGTCTAACCGAAGAACCACAAAGATTCAGTGTGACATCAGCATAGCTGCAGTATATAATCAATAGGGAGTAAAAACAGATACTCCAACAAATTATCCCATCCCCCCACCCTGCACCACCCCCCAAACTTCGGTGTGCTTCCTTCCCGAAAATAACCATGGCTATCGCCAACGGGGGATATGAACAGAAGGACACCCGAGTGTCACAGTACATGCAAAACGTTCTCCATTGTAGAATGAGGATAGACGCTCCCTGCAGAGGAGAACAAAGATTCAATCTCCTCGAGGTGCATCCAGCTCCGGGGGCACAGTAGCTTAAAGGTGTTGTCAATCGGGACCTCGGCCCGGCAGAACAGGGAACAAAATGAAGAGGGGGGCTGCTCCCCTCGCCTGGCTGCACACAGTTTGTGGAGTCAGGAAGGTCCCACAAGGTCATACCTGCGAGACCCTCCCATCAGGACATGAGTGAATGCCTAGGCCCCATATGCCAACCCGGGGGAAGAGTCAGGAGGGGGTAAAACAGCAAGAGCAGGCCAGGGGAGTCTGACAGCCGTATAGATCAAGAAAATAAGCCCAGCGTCAGCAAAAGAGGGGAATAAACAGTAAACATACCAACATAGGCAGAGGGACAGTCAGTGCCTGGGCAAAGTTTCCAGCCAACGCGATGCATCCTCAGGGGAAGTAAAAAAACGGACTGACTCTCCATCTTGGACGCGCAGGCGAGCCGGGAACAGCATGCTGTATTTGATCTTGTGGTTCCGGAGGTTCAGCTTCACTTGATCAAATGATCGGCGCTGCCTCTGGGTGTCCATCGAGTAGTCAGGAAACACCATCAATTTTGCCCCTTCATAGCGCAGTTGGTCAAGTTTCCGGGTCTCCCGCAGTACTAGGTCCCGGTCCCTGAAGTTCAACAATTTCAGGATGAAGGTGCGTGGAGGGGCTCCCGGGGGACCTCGGGCAGCTGGCATCCTATGGGCCCTCTCCACCACAAAGAACTGTGAGAAGGCTGCAGAGGGGAGAAGAGTGCGTAGCAGGCGCTCTGTAAAGGTCGTAGGATCAGCCCCCTCCGCTCCCTCAGGCAGACCGACTATGCGAAGGTTATTGCGCCTGTTTCTATTTTCGGCGTCCTCCGCGCGGGACTCCAGGGCCTTAACCCTGGTGTGTAATGTACGTAGTGAGGCCGCATCGTCCCGGACCGTGTCTTCAGCATCCCCCACACGGCGCTCCGTTTCAGTCAGGCGGGAACGGAAGGAATCCATGTCCCTGCGAATGAGACCAATGTCCATCTGGACATGTTCAATCTTGCCGGTGAGAGCCGCCTGGCAGTCGCTGATAGCCTGAATCAAGGCCTCAAAGTTGGATTGCTCCTTGCCCAGATCCCCAGGGTCAGCGTCCTCGGTCTGCGACGCCATGTTGGTTGCCGAGCGGGAGCTCGGCGCAGCAGTAGCAGAGATAGCCTTCGGGGTCTTTCAGGAGGACAGGGAGCCTCTCCCCTTGGTCATACCGCTCTCCGCCGAACACCTCACCGCCACAGGCGGAGCAGGATCGTTTCTCTGCAGGGAAAGAGGGTTAGTGGCCGGAGAACAAGCGGGAGCTCCTTCACTGCACGTCTGCTCCGGTGGCCATCTTGGACACGCCCCAGGGGCCACAATTTTAAAGACATTCTTGAGCCTCCTAAAAGGTGTATGAGAATGGCCCACTTCTCAATCATCCTCCTAAGGGCATGACCTCAAGTACAAGACTGGCCTTTAGACTCAAGCACATTGTCTCTATGTATCTGAATTGGTGGGGGTAGAAGCCACCAGGTTGGTGCATGACTCCAAACTTGCTGTCCATTTTGGGATAAAAAAATTATATCATGTTCTTTTTGGTGGCCTGGTTACAAAAAAAGATGTCAAGAACTATGTGATCTCATGTTTGAACTGTGCATGCAGTAGAACACTCCAATCTTCTCCTTTGGTATTACTTCAACCACTCCCTGTTCCATCAAGACCGCAGGAATCAATTTCTTTGGAATTTCTGGACGATCTTCCCCCCTCGAAAGAGAAGACTATCTTGGTGGTCAACCGTCTCACTAAGGTGGCTTTTTTTATACCTATAAAGGGAGTACCCTCTGCTGAACAAACTGCAGAGTTGATAGTTCGATACATCTTTGAACTACATGGAGTTCCTGATGATGCTGTGTCTGACAGAGCAGTACAGCTTACTTTGAAATTTTGGAAAAGCTTTTGGTCAGCTTTAGGTATAATAATTAACCAGTCTTCTGCTTTTCATCCTCAGGTAAATGGTCAGACCGAGAGACCATATAGTAAATTTGGTGTGGAGTTACTCATTTCAAGGTCATCACGGAGGACAAGGGGGCATCCTTTATGTCTGGAGGAAAACCGATTTAATCCCTGAAAGGGAAAGCTTTCTTCACAGTAAGAGCTGTGAAATTGTGGAAAAGACCCCCTTAAGATCTTATTCTGTCCATGTCAGTAGATTGCTTAAAAAAATGCCAGAATTATTTCATAAATGTACATAATATAACTGGATACTAAAATTTATAGGTAAAGTTGATCCAAGGGGATCAGGGGGGATTTTTTCCCCCTGCTGCATTGCTGGGAATTTCTGCCTTCCTCTGGATCAACTGTGGGTATATTATTGTGTATATATGATTGCATATTTGTTCCCCCTTTTACTGGTTGAACTAAATGGACTTGTGTCTTTTTTCAACCAAACTAAATATTTGACCACCTAGGATGCTGGACAGCAGTCTGAACAATTCATTGAACAATCTTGCCTTGAATCTTGTTTCTCTTGAACCTTGAACCCTTTGCTCCTCCCATGAACTTCCTATTTTAGTTTAGTTTTCCAGATTATTGTGTTCTCCGGCCAATATCTCTCATTTGTCACGCCTGCTGTTGTTCGTATCTTTGCTACCATTTCTGACCCCCCCGCAATGGCAATTTCACCACACAGCTAGCAAGTAAATGGCTGCTTTGATTGACAACATTTGTCCACTTGTCCCATACAAACACTGTCATAAGGAATGTAGGCAGAAGTGTCAGCTGAAATGTTCTAGGCAGGCTCACAGCCTGAGCTCTGCTTTTATGTTCTGTTCTCGTTTAATAATTTCAGATCCTAACAGGTGCACCAACAAAATAAGAAATCTTTATGAGGAGGAGCAGAGATAAAGGAAATAAGTGAGGTTGCCACCAGAAAAATTATTGCAAGTTATTCTTACATGATTTTCTGGACCACTATTGTATTTTTAAAGGATTGTGAGCATTCTTCTTTTTTCTAATTAAATATTGGGGAAAGACCTCAAGCTGGAAGTTCATGTGAAGAAGCCCATAAACATGACAGTTCAAGGTGCTCTATAAGTAGAAATGGACTTACTGTACATTTCTGCAAGCTGTTGTGAACAAGAGGGCATAAAAGATACTGAAAGCAACTGCTTACATAATTTTGGCATACATATGTACAGTAACTGTGGATCATTTTTAGAAACTGAACAAGCATTATATTTTTGACTCTTTTGTTTATTTAGGTTCTCATTTTCTAGCTTGGAGAGAGATCATGTTTCAGATCATATTTATTGAAAAATATAAAAAATTCTAAATATTTATACACTGTAAAGCTGGCAAAAGAAACAGTATGTTAGCTTATGTACCCATGCACATTTGAATGTTTACAGGCATATTTGCAGAAAAATTACAGACTGAAAAAAAAATCACAAGTTTGAGAGGAATTTTCAGACAGAAAAAAATGCTTGACGTGCCTATAAGCTGCATTTAGGCATATGAAGTGTTTTTAGGTGTACATTTTTTCTAGTGTTTTCTAATGTTTTGGGCAAAAACTCTTAAAAACACAGAAGCTTGTAAACACATCGAAACATGTGCACAATACGCTCAATAGGCTCATTTTATATGCTGATTTTTTTCTGCCATATTTTCTGCCGCCAAGTGTGAATGGACCCTAAAGGTTTTAAGTTTATTTTGGGGCCTTTAAATGTTAGGAAGAAGGCATTAACTGCACTACTTAGGTCTTCAATTGTCAAAGTTTTAATAATTGGGTTTATTTTTATCTTTTCTTATTCTTGTTAAGCTTACTTGAAGTTCATACAGTAGAGAGAAGAATAAGAAAAAATAATAAGCTTTATTGTGTACAGAATGTAATGTCAGCATACGGCTGTTAAATAAAGGACAACATTCATTGTGGCTTGACTCTCTGACCTTGTGGACCGCATGAGCAGCAATACCCTGTAACCCCCTGTAGCTCACAGGAAATTTTTGAGAACCGGGATGCCATGGATTAACTAAATCTTCTTATTTACAGGACCTGTGTCAAAGGGTTGAGCTAATGCTGTGGAAAATTAGACATTTTATCCTGTGCTTAGAAAAAGGTCTGAAATTAGTAACTAATTTATTGTCAATGTTAGGGATTTAAATTCCTTTATTAATGCTCTCCTGCAATGCCACACTTGGGGTTTTAAAGTTGGTTACTTAGTGGCCATGGTCATGCAACCAAACCTATCAATTCAGATCCTGAGGTCTTTAGAAAATTGACTGCTCATGGCAATCTTAGTGTCTTACGTGGGGCTGCCTTTTGTATATACATCATGTGTGCCAAATTCCTACCAGAGAGGTGGGTGCTACTAAATAAACGGGAAGTCATAGCTCCCATAATAGCAGAAAGAGAAAAACCAAAGAAAAAGATAAAAACAGAAGCAAAATATCCAAAATGCGGGGCAGAAGAGAAGGGTGTGGGGAAAAAAGAAGACAGCAAAGTCAAAGGGCGGACAGAAGTGAAGCAGAGAAAAGTGGTGTGAAGACATGGACAACAAAATAATGCTGATTGTGACTACTTTGAAACTTGTACTGCTGTGTTGTAGGTACATACATGCATTTACATATATTTATATTTATACATGTGAACTCACCATAAGGTGGGTATCAACAATTGCCCATACCCGGATAGTAGAGCAGCTGAACAACCACCCCTCCAAGACGAGAGGAAGACCACCAGCCCTGGCGCCATCTCACAGCAACGCACCAAACACTATAGATTGGGAAATGGGTATGCACCAGATAACTAAAAGGTATAAACTATATATGTCAGTGCTATGACGAAGGGGGTAGTAGTGAACATATATATGTAATAACAACTACACCCATACTTACATCTCAAATGCAGTGTAACCACAGGTAGCTTTTTGGTACTGGCATGGCTTTAAGTAAAATAAAGGTCAGTCTGTAGAAAAGAGACATATTTTTTATGTTTTTTTGTTGCAATCCTGGTGACATTGCACTTCCAGTGATTGCTGAATATTCAAATTGTATAGAAATTGGACAATCACATTACAGATAGACCAATATAGTAGAACTACCTCAATTTTGGGGCGGAGAGCCTAAGCACATATGCAACCCAACAATGTATTGGCAGTATTTGCAGTGTCCCAATGAGGCAGACCTAATGGAACAACCAAATAGGTATAATGGTATAAATACAGTATATAGACCGGCCTTATTATGGAAGGAAAGGAAGGGAGAAGACTGATGCTGCTATAAGGCCACGCTAGCAAGTGCTGGGCTACTGGTAAGTGAGGTATCCTGAATAACACCATTCCTCAGAGCACCTAAAGGATGGCGACCCTGTCTCACTATTTTGTACACCCCGATCAAGTGAACGTCAGACTGACATCAGACGAAACTCCAGCCGCCGCCTGTACATTGCCAACCGGCGCATGCGCACTAAAGGACGGTGAATAGTCCTTGCGGATGTACTGAGAGGCACCTGATATATCTATGTAAACAAGGCAGGCAACCATTCTGTCAGTAGGGAAGGCATTGATCATGTGATCATGGATCAATACCTTCCCCTAGTAAAAACACCTCCCACACAGTACACAGGCACTCAGTTAATCATTTGATCGCCCCTGATGTTAACTTCTCTCAAACCGCATGGCATCTCTTTGCCTGCATTCCTGCGTAGCCCGTCGTACGCCTATGGAGCACAGCTGGTTCCGAGGACACATCAGCACAGGAAAAGGCCACAGAGGAAGAAGAAGAGAAGGGGGGAGAAGAGAGGTGGTTACAACCAGTAGTAGTGTTTTGGAGGCGTGGTGGCGGTACAACCTCCAACACTATTGTACCTTGTCCTGTATCCATTCCAGCTGCCAGCAGAGTCACCCAATGCGCCGTGAAAGAGAGGTAACGTCCCTGTCCATGCCTGCTGGACCATGAGTCAGCGGTAATATGCACCTTACCACTGACCGCCCTGTCCAGCGAGGCATGGACATTGCCTTCCACATGGCGGTAGAGAGCCAGAATCGCCTTCCCTGAGAAAAGAGCGTGAGCGTTTGGGAACTTGCCACTGAGGTACCGCACATTCTACAAACTCACAGAAGGGGCAGAATCTACCAACTGAAAAGGCAGCAGTTGAAGTGCTAGCAATTTCGCTAAGCTAGCATTTAACTGCTGGGCATGTGGATAGCTGGGAGAGTACTTCTTTCGGCGCTGCAGCAGCTGGGGCAGGGAAATTTGTCTGGTACAATCTGCCATCGGTGTACCGATAGTAGATTGCCCGCATGTACTACTAGGTTGTGACACACCTAATCCTACACCTTCAGTCCTATCAGTGCAGGCTTCAGAGAGGACTGATGGTATAGTGGGGTTGGGGATCCCAGCTGATGAGGGGCAAGGGGAGGTTCGCTTTGTTCTTTGGTGTGGGTCTTTCAGGTATGCTTGCCAACGAACATATGTCTGGTCAAGCATGTGGTGCCCAAGCGGTTGATGTTTTGGCCACGTGAGATACGCTTGAGACATATGTTGCAAATAGCAATGGTGCGATCTGATGCACATGTCTCAAAAAAAAGCCCACACCAAAGAACTTTTGCAGTAATGCTGAGACACAGCAGAGCCCTGCACAGGCGTAGCTCTGCAATGTAAAGCAGTTGGTGTGCTGCCCTTAAGCTGTCCCCTGGAGGGCATCCTGCCTCTTTGGAGATGTGCCTGTGCCTCCTCCTCTCTCCTATCAGGCACCCACGTAGAGTCAGTGACCTCATCATCCCCTCCCTCCTCATCACTGTCAAAAACCTGGCAGTATGCTGCAACTGAGGGAAGATGACTGCCAGATTGCTGTCCTTCTTGAGCACCCCCTCTCTCTGGGCTCACATTACTGCCTTCCTCTTTCTGTGTTCCATCATCGGAGCCTTCAAAACGCTGCACATCTTCATGCAGCATGTACCCAACACTGTGTTCAAACAGTTTGTGGGACTCCTCAGGAGGACATGGTGGGACTAGGGAAGGAGTAAGTGATGCCATTGAGCAGAGGGAAGAGGACACCTTGGCAGCTACTTTGCCAGACAAAGTACCCTGAGCATGGGTGAGAGAGGTTGAGGAGGATGAGGATGGCTTGGTCATCCACTCTACCAAGTCTTTGGCATGTTGCGTCTCAACACGACCAGCTGCCGGAAACAAGGACGAGCTTGTCACATGGCCACTTGCTGATGAGGATGCACCGTGTCCACGACCAGCACTGTTGCCTGTAGACGCAGAGCCTGCTTGCCCTCGTAACTCTCTGCCGGTCCTTGTTGCCCTTCCAGACATTATAATGTCAAAGGCAATACACACACCTCTTAGCTTTTGGTGCAAACTGCAGAGGACACATGCAGTACACAACAAGTAGCTTTATGTGCAAAGTAATGAGCACACTTGCACTATGCACCAAGTGGGTTTAGTTGCAAAGTAATGAGCACACTTGCACTATCCACCAAGTGGGTTTAGTTGTAAAGTAATGAGCACACTTGCACTATGCACCAAGTGGGTTTAGTTGCAAAGTAATTAGCACACTTGCACTATGCACCAAGTGGGTTCAGTTGCAAAGTAATGAGCACACTTGCACTATGCACCACCAAGTGGGTTTAGTTGTAAAGTAATGAGCACACTTGCACTATGCACCACCAAGTGGGTTTAGTTGTAAAGTAATGAGCACACTTGCACTATGCACCACCAAGTGGGTTTAGTTGTAAAGTAATGAGCACACTCGCACTATGCACCACCAAGTGGGTTTAGTGGCAAAGCAATGAGCACACTTGCACTATGCACCACCAAGTGGGTTTAGTTGCAAAGTAATGATCACACTTGCACTATGCACCAAGTGGGTTTAGTGGCAAAGCAATGAGCACACTTGCACTATGCACCACTAAGTGGGTTTAGTTGCAAAGTAATGAGCACACTTGCACTATGCACCAAGTGGGTTTAGTGGCAAAGCAATGGGCACACTTGCACTATGCACCACCAAGTGGGTTTAGTGGCAAAGCAATGAGCACACTTGCACTATGCACCACTAAGTGGGTTTAGTTGCAAAGTAATGAGCACACTTGCACTATGCACCACCAAGTGGGTTTAGTTGCAAAGTAATGAGCACACTTGCACTATGCACCACCAAGTGGGTTTAGTTGCAAAGTAATGAGCACACTTGCACTATGTACCACCAAGTGGGTTTAATTGCAAAGTAATGAGCACACTTGCACTATGCACCAAGTGGGTTTAGTTGCAAAGCAATGAGCACACTTGCACTATGTACCACCAAGTGGGTTTAGTTGCAAAGTAATGAGCACACTCGCACTATGCACCATCAAGTGGGTTTAGTTGCAAAGTAATGAGCACACTTGCACTATGTACCACCAAGTGGGTTTAGTTGCAAAGAAATAAGCACACTTGCACTATGCACCACCAAGTGGGTTTAGTTGCAAAGTAAGTAATGAGCACACTTGCACTATGCACCACCAAGTGGGTTTAGTTGCAAAGTAATGAGCACACTTGCACTATGCACCACCAAGTGGGTTTAGTTGCAAAGTAATGAGCACACTTGCACTATGTACCACCAAGTGGGTTTGATTTCAAAGTAAGTAATGAGCACAAAGTAATGTGCAAACTTGCAGTATAAAGCAAGTTGGTTTAGGTGCACTGAGCACACGGGCAATACAACACGTGAGAACGCTGCAGCTAGCACAATCAACTGCCTGACAGATTAGGAAGAACTAAACTAACTAAACTATACAGTGTATAAATATATGTACAACTCCTGGGATGTATACAGTATATATCCTCTACACACTGTAAATTTAACTGCAGGCGGCCGTTTATAGTGTGGGGCGTGTGCTAAAGCCCTGAGCCATAATTGGCCAAAGTCACCCTGGCTTTGGCCAATTATGGCTCTCCGTTTTTTTGCGCGCTGTGATAGGCCAAGCATGCGGGTCATAGTGCATGCTTAGTCAATCATCAGCGCGCAATGCCGCAGTGAATTATGGGCCATGGCGCGTGACTCGAATGTGGCGCGAACGACCCGTTTTGTTACATTTTTTTCGACGAACGGTCGAACAGCCGATGTTTGAGTCGAACATGGGCTCGATTCGAACACGAAGCTCATCCCTAGCAGTCATCCCTGCTGCTTGTGCATCTTTTTCTTCCACACATTTCCCTTCCACATAACTTTCTATTAATGTAATTTAATACAGCACTTTGGGAACATCCAACTTCTTTTTCAATTACCTTTTGAGGCTTTCCCTCCTTATGGAGGGTGTCAATGATGGTTTTCTGCACAACTGTCAGATCAGAAGTCTTTCCCATGATTGTGATTTCTACTGAACCAGACTGAGAGACCATTTAAAGGCTCAGGAACCCTTTGCAGGTGTTATGGCGTAATTAACTAATTAGAGTGGGACACTTTGGGCCAGATTCACAGAGCGATTACGCCGGCGTAACAGGAGATGCGCGGCGTAAGTCTAAATTTGCGCATGCGTTTCGATACTCCGCATCCCCAAAACGAGATACGCAAGAAATCTACTTTTTTTGTCTATCGTAATTTCGTTAGACAGGCGCATCCGTCCGCGCAAAACTGCGCTAGACACACCATTGATTTGCTATTCAAATATGTAAATGAGGGAGTTACGGGGATCCACAAAAGAACGTTGGTGCAGCGCAGGCTACGCGCTGTGCGCAACAGCTGACCGGCCTGTCTAAAATTAGACCATAGAAAAGGTGGTCTAAAATTAGACAATTCGTCTACATGTCAGAGAAAGCAACACCGTTAGTGAGGAGCAGGGCAGTCACATGTGTTGCCCAACAATCTGTATGCCAACATGCCAGGGACATCCTCGCTCATAGCAATACTACTGACTTTAGATGAGCAAAGAAGGAGGAGGGCACAGAGGAGGGCACGGGAGAGGATATACCGCACCCGCATAGACCTCTTTGGCATGAGTGATTCTGAGGTGTATCGCATCTTCAGATTCACCCCCATGCCATCCTGGAATTAACCACAACCTTGCAGGAGGACATTACCAGCCCAACACACCGCTCACATGCAGTGCAGCCACTGGTCAAGGTCATGGCAACACTCCATTTCCTTGCCAGTGGCTCTTTTCAAAGAACACGTGGAGTGGTGGCTGGGATGTCACAATCCTCCGTGAGCAGATGTGTGCACCAGGTTGTCCCTGCAATCCTCAGACGCATGGCCAACCAAATCATCAAACCAACCACTGAGGACCTTCGGCTGAAGGCAATGACAGATTTCTACAGAATTGCCAGATTCCCACGCACCGTGGGGGCCATTGATTGCACACATGTGGCACTCCAGCCCCCCCATGAGACAGAGCACATATACTGCAATCGGAAGCATTGGCATTCCATCAACGTACAGGTGATAGTAGATGCCCAAGGCCTCATATGGCACATCCGTGCCAAACACCCCGGATCCAGCCATGACAGCTACATCTACAATCAGAGCCCCATCCGAATGGAATTCGAACAGAACGTGTATGGGGACAGCTGGCTGGTTGGTGAGTGACATGGGTGGCAGGCATGACTGCCCCCCCCTCATGATGCACACATCACAAGGGGCACATGCATCACTAACATCCTCCTGTCTTTTCCCTTACAGGTGACTCTGCATATGCACTGGGACCCCATCTCATGACTCCTATCCAGAACCCCCAAACCCCAGGAGAGGAAAAATACAATGAAGCCCACGCCCAAACACAGGCAGTGGTGGAGCGCACCTTTGGCCTCCTGAAGTCACGTTTCCGATGCCTGGATAAGTCTGGGGGGACCCTGTTGTAATCCCTCAAACTTCGTGTGCCAGATCATCGGTGCATGTTGCATTCTGCACAACTTCGCAGTGAGAAAGGGCCTGCAGATTGACCTACGTGATGACCTGACCCCTGAACCAGACACTCCCCCCCAACCGAGGTTACCCCGTCTTCTGAGGGAAGAGCAGCCAGGAGACAGCTCACATTAGGCATCTTTGCACGTTAAACACACACATTAATCATGGCATAATGAGAATGCATGCATGCACACCACTGTGGTCCCTAGCACAGACACATCACATCCTCACCTAATTGGATTAGCACAAGCCCACCATGCAGGACTTGTGAGCAGCAACACCACGCCACAGCTCCAATTATGTCACTGTACATTCATACACCATTCACACGGACCTGGGAATCACTTCTTCCTGGTCCTGGGAAACCCTTCTCCACCAAAACTGAGGGTGACACCCCTTTGCCGGCAGAAATATCACCCCCACATTCCAAAAACATTCACATTAAAAAAAAAAAAAAATGTCCAGCAAAAAAAAAAAAAATTTCCAGCAAAAAAAAAAGCAAGGGGAAAACAAATTAATGCCATTGGCGTGAGCCACGCCTGGGGCGCCCACGGCCACGGCCCCGGCTCCTCAGGGGAGACTCATGGGGAGGGGGGGTGTAATCCGGGGAAGGAGGAGCAGCCCCTGGTCTCTGCCCACCTGGCGGCCTGCCCTCCAAGGCCACGGCAATTCTGTTGAGGCCAGCACCTAGTGTTGCCGTGTTAGCCTGGATAGCCTGGGTGAGGGCCCTCACATCCTGCCCAACGTCTGCTGTTGTAGTCTGCAGTGCGTTTAGGCAGTTTGTAAGAGCCCGGGAGTGGCAGTCCAGGTCCCCAAGCGTATCCTTTATGGAGGACAGGCTCTCCTCCATCCGCCCCAAAGTCTGGCTGACCTGTCCCAGATGGCGGGTCATGACATCCTCCTCCTCCTCAAACTCCTCCTCCTCAACCTCCCCCTCCTCAACCTCCGCCTCTTCAACCTCCTCCGAGGACTCCGGCCTTGTCGGGGGGTCCTCAGCAGGCTGGTGTCCCGGGGATGGTGCAGTCAGACCAGATGGCCCAGCACCCTCCTGCTCATCTGTGGATGACACAAAACATTCAAAGGTTGGAGGATCCACACACTTGCCACATATTCCCTTTCACCCCCTCCCCCACACATGCTACACACCTGATAGGGAAAAAAACCTTACCTGGCATCACGCCTTCATGACTTGAGTCATAGCCGGGCAGGCCCTCCACCTGTTGTCTATGAAAGGTGTTGGCCACCGCACACTCCTCCGCTGTCAGCCGAACAGGGCATGGTGGGCCCCCTCCTGTGGCCCTGGCATGTGCTACCATTTTGGCCAGCTTCTTTCTGACCAGACGCCGGAGGTCATTGATTTTCTTTTCAATCCCCGACCGTGTCCCGGTCCCCCCCCCCCCCCGATGCATTTACCTCGTCAGTAATGTTCTGCAAGATATCACGCCTCCTGGCCGGGGTGGTGTTGGCACTCTCCGGGCCGTGGAGGAAACGCCCATATTGGGAAATGGCCCGGGCAAGAATTTGTTTCTCCCCCAAAGTAAAATTTAACTTCCTCTTTCTCTCCGTCATACTCATACAAAAACTCTCTCCCAAACAATCAGCAAAAATCACTCACAAAAATCAATCAGGAAAAATCACTCACAAAAACAAGCAGGAAAAATCAAGCAAGAAAACAAGCAGGAAAAATCAAGCAAGAAAACAAACAAACAAAAAACTATCAACCTAAAACTCTCACAAGCAGTCACCAAAAATCACTTACAAATATCTTCTAACAAACACTAGATCACACAGTCCACAAATATCACAAAGACAAACCACAACGCAACTAACAACAGAACAAAAGCACCTTGCTGTATAGGGAGGGATACAAAGGGATGTACTTTTGCAAAGGAAGTGCGTTTGTGTCTGTCTATTTATGCTGTCTGCGTAGTTCACGATTTTGCCCTAGTCCACTTCCAATTTCACTGATTGCGCCGTTCCCGAGTTGTGAGCATGCGCACAGAGGTGCTGACCATGGTCTGCTTCAAGCGCGCATGCGCGAGCCGGCCGGCCCTTCATTTGCATGGGGTCACGGCTCATTTCAATGTAACACGCCCACGTCCTTCCCAATTTGTATTACTCCGCCTTGCGCCTCAGAAATAACGTTGCGCAGGCGCAAATTTCTGCGTAAAACCGACGAGAATAGGGTGATTGCGCCGCTACATTGCGACAGTCTAGCGTAAAGGCGGTGCGCTACGCCGGTCCAATAATGCGCAGATGTACGTGAATCTGGCCTTTTGAGCCTAGAATATTGCACCTTTTCATAATATTCTGAGATTGCGGATTTGGGGTTTTCATGAGCTGTAAGTCATAATCATCACAATTATGACAAATCACGGATTGAACTATCTTGCTTTGCATGTAATAAGTCTATCTCATATATTAGTTTCACCTTTTAAGTTGCATTAGTGAAATAAACAAACTTTTGCACAATATTCAAATTTTTTTCGAGTTTCACCTGTATAGGAGAACAAAAGGAAATATTTTCTGGACAGCAGCACTCCGAAAAATTGTTGCCTTTATTTGTAAAAACAGGAAAAGCACCACAAGCCACAGCAAACTGAACAGCTGACGCTTTAATCACAGCTATGTCCAGAAAATATTTCCTTTTGTGGGGGGATGGGACTGACTTGGGGAGGAGACCGATCGGTGTTCCTATATACTAGGAACACATGATCTGTCTCCTTTCCTCTGACAGGACGTGGATTTGTGTGTTTGTGCGCCCCCTATACTACTTAAAGCAGCCACCATACAGCTACGCCGATTTGCGCAGGAGGGCCATTCTGCCGCAGTCATTTTTACATTTCAAAAGCCAATATAAAGGAATAGAAGTGGTAAAAAAAAAAACTTGTGGGCTTAATTAATCTTTTTTTTGTATAATTCTCCTTTAAGGGGGCATTAAAAAGTGTGTGGGGGGGGGGTTGTCCTATGCCTACATACTTTTGTTAATAAATATCCCTCATTCCCATTTAAAAAAGATGGGAGGTATAGTTTTGCCCATTTTAATGAAAGCAAGAGCAATACCTATTTTTCATTTAAAAAAACACAGCATTCTTTGAGCCTATTGCCGCGTACACACCATCACTTTATGTGATGAAAAAAAACGACATTTTTTGTGAAGTAAAAAACCAAGTTTTTTCAAAAACGACGTTGCCTACACACCATTGTTTTTTCACAATGCTCTAGCAAAGCGAGGTTACGTTCATCACTCTTTTCCATTGAAGCTCGCTTCATAACTAGCTTCTGGGCATGCGCGGTTTGAAAAACGTTGTTTTAAACATCGTTTTTTGCTACACGCGGTGATTTTTTGTGAATCAAAAAACAACGTTTTGAAAAACGACACAAAAAATTGAAGCATGCGTCAATTATTTTTTTTGTCGTTTTTCACTAGACATAAAACAACGTTTTCCCCCACACACGGTCATTTAAATTGACGTTTTTAAAAACGTCGCTTTTTTTTTCATCACATAAAGTGATGGTGTGTACGCGGCATAAGAGTCACTCACCTGGTAGGTGAGCCTGACGGATAGAGGAAGGCCTCTTGTGCAGCTCCGGCTTGGGAATCACAGATAGTGAGACAGTAGTCACATGAGCACGGTGAGGCATGAGTGCCTGTAATCAGTCCAGTAGTCTGTAGGACAGCCAAAAGCAGATGAGGCAGGAAGCAAGCTGGTGGTGGAGGAGCTGGCACAGAGCTCGGCAGGCTGAAGTGGACAGCTGGAACCAGATGAGGACTTGCTGGACTTGAGATGGTATTAGGCGGGATGAGCAGATGTAGGGTCAGACAGGCCGGGTTGATAACAGTCAGGAAGATCAAGCATAGATGGTAAACAGCAGGATAGTCACGCCACAAGCCAAGTCAGCCAGCAACAGGGAATCAATCAGACAGAATCAAGTGGCAAAAGCGGAATCCAAAGACAAGCCAGGGTCAGGGTATGTAGCAGACAAGCACAGGTAGAGGTAAGTCGGATCAAGATCAGAGGTCACAAGGAAGTCAGGAACACACACAGAAGCTGCAGACCAAACAGCAATGAATCCATGCAGAAGCCCTGTTTAAAAAGCCGCCAGGTGCCAGCATTAGTGTGAGGTGGGTGCATCCCTTCCCTGCCTCAGCATCCCTTTAACTGGGCTATTATGCCTGGGGGGAGGGGGTTGGGAAGGTTTCCCTGATCATGTGACCAATGTGATTGGCTGTCACTTTGGTCACATGTTCTGGAGCTAGCCCTAATGCCGCGTACACACGATCATTTTTTGCGATGAAAAAAAACAACGTTTTTTAAAACGTCATTTAAATTGATCGTGTGTGGGCAAAACGTCGTTTTTTTTCATGATTGAAAACGTCGTTTTTTTTCATCGCAGACAATGATCGTGTGTACGCGCCATAAGCATTATGAGAGACAGGCATCTGTACTGCAAGTGTTCAGTGAATGTGCTCCCAACACAGAAACATCTGGCGCCCATGGATACATATGTGCGGTGTGTGGGCATTAAAGCTCGCCTTTTTTTCAGACACACATGCATTATTAACTTTATATGGCTTAAAGTGGATTTCCACTCAAAAGTGGAACCTCCACTTATCTGCTTCCTCCCCCTAAGAAAGGGGGCACAATAGGAGCCCACTTAAGTGGGATTGTGGCCATCACAGGGTTAAGGTTTATCAAGGGTTAAAGGCTATTCCAGTATGTATTCAGTGTATGTGTTTGATGTGTTAAAAATTATTTGGTACTGTACCTTTAAATTATGGGATCATCAGCCAGCCAATGAGATGCAGCAGAAGTTTCTGGTGGCCAGGAGAGGCTTTATAAGGATTGGCTGGGCTGGGAATCTCCCTCTTTTCCTGTCAGCAGCAGCAGTGAATGAACTCCCTCCCTCCTTCCCCTGTCGCGGTAATTTTTATGTGGTAGGCGTCACCCTGGTTGTCCAGGGGGGACGTGATATTTCAGAATGGAATGAGTTAATGCTTGAGTTACAAAAACTAAGCAGTTTCACACGTTTGGTTGGTTTTCTTTATAAAATTGACGTTTTGATGTTGAGTAATGAAATACAATTTATATGGTTGATTTAATTTGATTTAATTTATTTGTGTTTAAACCAATAAAGATGCCGCGGCCTTTATTTTCCAAACATTGGGTTCAGTGTATTCATTTATTGTACCTGGAGTAAGGTTGCCTGGTGAATGTGTATGGCCTACAGTCCCATACATTTGGCACCTTTAAGGGGGAGGGGAGCAATGGGCACCTGTTTTGGACAGGTACGCTTCCCCACATCAGGCCCACGCTCGCCAGCCCTCATTTTTCACGCAAAATGTGAGTAGGCAAGTGGAAAATTTGAGGGCTGCTTTAGCATTAAATACAGAAACTTTTTAGAAACAATAAAAAATAATATAGTAAATTGTTTGAGGGAAGTAATGCCTGAAGATACAGAGTTAGCACTGATAATAACTGCTTGCCGACCAGTGCACGACTACCGTATTTATCGGGGTATTGCACGCACCCGCGTATAGCGCGCACCCCCAACCTAGAAGACAAAATCCTGAAAAAAAAAGAATATACTTACAGTTTAGATGCCCCTCGTCTGTGTTTTGCCCAGAGTCCATCGGCGGCCTTGTCCGGTCCGGCGTCCGTCTGCGGCCTCGGTGGTGTCCTCCTCGCTTCTCCCGCGCTGTCTCCGAGTCTAATCCCCACTTCCCGCGCTTAGTTTGAATGCCGCCGCCGACATATACCGAGAGCAGTACACTCAGGCACGCTCGGCCACGCTCGGCTTCTCACGCATAGAGGCTAGGAGCGTGACCGCGAGTGTATTCGAGTGTACTGCGCTCGGTATATGTCGGCGGAGGCATTCAAACTAAGCGCGGGAAGTGGGTATCGGCGTATATCGCGCACCCACGATTTCCCCTTATTTTAAGGGGAAAAAAGTGTGAGGTATATGCAGATAAATACGGTATATACGTCGGCAGAATGGCACTGTAATCAGAATCGATGATCACTGTCTTGTCACATGTAGCCCATCCCCCCTACAGTAGGAATCACTCACTAGGGCACACTTAACCCCTACAGCGCCCCCTAGTGTTTAACCCCTTCACTGCCAGTGTCATTTACACAGTATAGCACTAATCGCTGTAAAAATGACAATGGTCCCAAAAATGTGTCGAAAGTGTCCGATGTGTTCGCCATAATGTGGCAGTCACGATAGAAATCACTGATCGCCGCCATTACTAAAAAAAAAAAACAATTAATAATAAAAATGCCATAAAACTATCCCCTATTTTGTAGAAGCTATAACTTTTGCGCAAACCGATCAATAAACGCTTATTGCAATTTTTTTTTACCAAAAATATGTAGAAGAATACGTTTTGGCCTAAACTGAGGAAAAAATATGTTTTTTTTTAGATATTTTTGGGAAAATTTATTATAGAAAAAAAAAAAAATAGTGCAATTGTTTTTCAAAATTGTTGCTCTATTTGTGTTTATAGCGCAAAAAATGAAAATCGCAGAGGTGATCAAATACCACCAAAATAAAGCTGTGGGAAAATTTGTGGGAAAAAAAGGACGCCAATTTTGTTTGGATGCCACTTCGCACGACCGCGCAATTGTCAGTTAAAGCGACGCAGTGCCGAATCGCAAAAAGTGGCCCAGTCATTTAGCAACAAAATGGTCCGGGGCTTAAGTGGTTAATATTATAATAAAACCCATAGTGATATCTGTGAAAACTAAGACAACATAACCAATGACAGGGAAAACAAGCGACTCCAGAATCTGGCATAGCATTCTATTCAGTTGGCTTAGTGACATTTCCTATTAAAATCTGAAGACGTCTGGAGTATATTCACACTATTCCAGAATAGCCTGGTAATAATATGCAGAAAAAGTAGCGAGGGGACTCCAACCTACAATAATAGGGCTGAGGCTGGGAAAGAAATGGGCGGCTCACAGCATACCTTCTACAAGAACTTCCACAACTAGAGTGTCATCACTCATTATGTTCTATTAAATACTACACTCTATTCATCACTATGACAACTGTCTTCTATCTACTCATATATTCAGTATATACTAAGCATAATGCCAGCCCTGTTTTATGTTATACTCATATGTTCTATATATTACCAAAAGTATTGGGACACCTGCCTTTACACGCACATGAACTTTAATGGCATCCCAGTCTTAGTCCGTAGGGTTCACTGTTGAGTTAGCCTACTCTTTTCAGCTATAACAGTTTCAACTCTTCTGGGAAGGCTGCCAACAAGGTTTAGGAGTGTGTTTGACCATTCTTTCAGAAAGACATTTGTGAGGTCAGGGAAAGGTGTTCTATCGGGTTGAGGTCAGGACTCTCAAGTTCCTCCACCCCAAACTCGCTCATCCATATTTGGTCGAGGGGGGATTATGGTGCGGGTTGTTTTTCAGGAGTTGGACTTGGCCCCTTAGTTCCATGGAAGACATACCAAGATATTTTTCATGCTCTGAACTTTGTGGGAACAGTTTAGGAATCGCCCCATCCTGTCCTAAATGACTGCACACCAGTGCACAAGACAAGGTCCATAAAGACATGGATGAGCAAGTTTGGGGTGGAGGAACTTTAATGGCTTGCACAGAGTCCTGACCTCAACCCGATAGAACATCTTTGGGATGAATTTGAGTGGAGACTGCGAGACAGGCCTTCTGGTCCATATCAGTGCTTGACCTGACAAATGCGCTGCTGGAAGAATGGGCAAACATCCCCATAGACACACTCCTAAACCTTGTGGGCAGCCTTCCCAGAAGAGTTGAAGCTGGTATAGCTGCAAAGGGTGGGCCAATTTAATATTGAACGCTATGGAATAAGACTGGGATACCATTAAATTTCATGTGCATGTAAAGGCAGGCGTACAGAGCACAATACCAGCTGTCTTTTATATACTCTTATACAGTATAGAAGCATAATGCCAGCTGTCCTCTATACATACATATACTGTATATATATACTAATCATAATGTCAGCCATCTTCGACTGTGAAAGTGCAAACTCTCTTCCACTGTGAAAATGGTTGTAGAAAGTACACAGGGTTTCCAGAGTTCAGGATTTCAGAGTATTAGTTTTGAGTAGAGAAAATGATTTTTACAGCTTTTTCTGGATTTTGGTGATCCTGGACTGACAGGCTGACCCCCCACCCCTTCAACCTCCACAGCAATGCAGGCAGCACTCATATATCTATTTCCGAAAGACAGCCTCTGGATATGATGCTGAGCATGTGTATAGGTTTGCCACCCTTTCCTCAAGCCAATAATGCGTCACGCTTAGCGTGGATGGTAACTACTGGTACCGTCCACTGCCCTACTTATACTGTCCACCACCCTCCCCACAGACTCCCCTTCCCTTATATCGTTCCCCCCTTGATTAGATCAGGGAACCCACCCATCAGTGTCTCCTGCCCCACCGAGAGCCGCTTTGAGCCAGGAAGTGTGGGAGCTGGAGTTTGGGGGTGGAGCTCCTCTACTGTAGTGCCGTTTTTCCTTCCTTCCATTGTGTGGAGAGCCTCGGGGAGAAGTGTGTCGGAAAGACAAAGGATTCAGGACACATGCAAACTGTTACACTTACTCACAGGGCTGCTGTTAGCAATTATTGGGGCGCCATACAGCCACCCTCATGGGGCCCTCACCCCCTGAGGAGGGAAAGAGGTGGGGGGAAGGAGGTGAGAAATGGGAAGTTGAGAGGAGGCGGTGGTGAAAGAGAGGAGGAGGTGAGGGGGTGAGAGAGAGAGGAGGAGGTGAGGGGGTGAGAGAGAGGGGAAGAGAGAGAGGGGGGTGGGTGAGATGGTGGGGTAAGGATGAGAGAGAGAGGGGGATTAGAGAAAGAGTGGTGGGTGGGAGAGAGGAGGTAAGCAAGGGGCTAAGTGAGAGAGTGAGAGTGAGGAAGGGGGTAAGCTGATACAGAGGAAGGGGGGTAAGCTGACACAGAGGAATGGGGGTAAGCTGACACAGAGAAGGGGGTAAGCTGATACAGAGGAAGGGGGGTAAGCTGACACAGAGGAGGGGGGGTAAGCTAACACAGAGGAAGGGGGGTAAGCTGACACAGAGGAAGGGGGGTACGCTGATACAGAGGAAGGGGGTAAGCTGACCCAGAGGAGAGGGGTTAACCTGACACAGAGGAAGAGGGGTAAGCTGACACAGAGGAAGGGGGGTAAGCTGACACAGAGGAGGGGGGTAATCTGACAAAAAGGAGGAGGGGTAAGCTGACACAGAGGAAGGTGGGTAAGCTGACACAGAGGAAGGGGAGCAAGCTGACACAGAGGAGGGGGGGTAAGCTGACACAGAGGAAGGGGGGTAAGCGGACACATAGGAAGGGGGGTAAGCTGACACAGAGGAAGGGGGGTAAGCTGACACAGAGGAAGGGGGGTAAGCTGACACAGAGGAGCGGGTAAGCTGACACAGAGGAGGGGGGTAAGCTGACACAGAGGAGGGGGGTAAGCTGACACAGAGGAGGGGGGTAAGCTGACACAGAGGAGGGGGGTAAGCTGACACAGAGGAGGGGAGTAAGCTGACACAAAGGAGGAGGGGGGTAAGCTGACACAGAGGAGGGGGGGTAAGCTGACACAGAGGAAGGGGGGTAAGCTGACACAGAGGAAGGGGGGTAAGCTGACACAGAAGAAGGGGGGTAAGCTGACACAGAGGAAGGGGGGTAAGCTGATACAGAGGAAGGGGGTAAGCTGACCCTGAGCAGGGGGTTAAGCTGACACAGATGAAGGGGGTAAGCTGACACAGAGGAGGGGGGGGTAAGCTGACACAAAAGAGGGGGGTAAGCTGACACAGAGGAAGGGGGGTAAGCTGACACAGAGGAAGGGGGTAAGCTGACACAGAGGAGGGGGGTGACACAGAGGAAGGGGGTAAGCTGACACAGAGGAAGGGGGTAAGCTGACACAGAGAAGGGGTAAGCTGACACAGAGGAAGGGGGGTAAGCTGACACAGAGGAGGGGGGGTAAGCTAACACAGAGGAAGGGGGGTAAGCTGACACAGAGGAAGGGGGGTACGCTGATACAGAGGAAGGGGGTAAGCTGACCCAGAGGAGAGGGGTTAACCTGACACAGAGGAAGAGGGGTAAGCTGACACAGAGGAAGGGGGGTAAGCTGACACAGAGGAGAGGGGTAATCTGACAAAAAGGAGGAGGGGTAAGCTGACACAGAGGAAGGTGGGTAAGCTGACACAGAGGAAGGGGAGCAAGCTGACACAGAGGAGGGGGGGTAAGCTGACACAGAGGAAGGGGGGTAAGCGGACACATAGGAAGGGGGGTAAGCTGACACAGAGGAAGGGGGGTAAGCTGACACAGAGGAAGGGGGGTAAGCTGACACAGAGGAGCGGGTAAGCAGACACAGAGGAGGGGGGTAAGCTGACACAGAGGAGGGGGGTAAGCTGACACAGAGGAGGGGGGTAAGCTGAGACAGAGGAGGGGGGAAGCTGACACAGAGGAGGGGAGTAAGCTGACACAAAGGAGGAGGGGGGTAAGCTGACACAGAGGAGGGGGGTAAGCTGACACAGAGGAAGGGGGGTAAGCTGACACAGAGGAAGGGGGGTAAGCTGACACAGAAGAAGGGGGGTAAGCTGACACAGAGGAAGGGGGGTAAGCTGACCCAGAGGAGAGGGGTTAACCTGACACAGAGGAAGAGGGGTAAGCTGACACAGAGGAAGGGGGGTAAGCTGACACAGAGGAGGGGGGTAATCTGACAAAAAGGAGGAGGGGTAAGCTGACACAGAGGAAGGTGGGTAAGCTGACACAGAGGAAGGGGAGCAAGCTGACACAGAGGAGGGGGGGTAAGCTGACACAGAGGAAGGGGGGTAAGCGGACACATAGGAAGGGGGGTAAGCTGACACAGAGGAAGGGGGGTAAGCTGACACAGAGGAAGGGGGGTAAGCTGACACAGAGGAGCGGGTAAGCTGACACAGAGGAGGGGGGTAAGCTGACACAGAGGAGGGGGGTAAGCTGACACAGAGGAGGGGGGTAAGCTGACACAGAGGAGGGGGGTAAGCTGACACAGAGGAGGGGAGTAAGCTGACACAAAGGAGGAGGGGGGTAAGCTGACACAGAGGAGGGGGGGTAAGCTGACACAGAGGAAGGGGGGTAAGCTGACACAGAGGAAGGGGGGTAAGCTGACACAGAAGAAGGGGGGTAAGCTGACACAGAGGAAGGGGGGTAAGCTGATACAGAGGAAGGGGGTAAGCTGACCCTGAGCAGGGGGTTAAGCTGACACAGATGAAGGGGGTAAGCTGACACAGAGGAGGGGGGGGTAAGCTGACACAAAAGAGGGGGGTAAGCTGACACAGAGGAAGGGGGGTAAGCTGACACAGAGGAAGGGGGTAAGCTGACACAGAGGAGGGGGGTGACACAGAGGAAGGGGGTAAGCTGACACAGAGGAAGGGGGTAAGCTGACACAGAGAAGGGGGTAAGCTGACACAGAGGAAGGGGGGTAAGCTGACACAGAGGAGGGGGGGTAAGCTAACACAGAGGAAGGGGGGTAAGCTGACACAGAGGAAGGGGGGTACGCTGATACAGAGGAAGGGGGTAAGCTGACCCAGAGGAGAGGGGTTAACCTGACACAGAGGAAGAGGGGTAAGCTGACACAGAGGAAGGGGGGTAAGCTGACACAGAGGAGGGGGGTAATCTGACAAAAAGGAGGAGGGGTAAGCTGACACAGAGGAAGGTGGGTAAGCTGACACAGAGGAAGGGGAGCAAGCTGACACAGAGGAGGGGGGGTAAGCTGACACAGAGGAAGGGGGGTAAGCGGACACATAGGAAGGGGGGTAAGCTGACACAGAGGAAGGGGGGTAAGCTGACACAGAGGAAGGGGGGTAAGCTGACACAGAGGAGCGGGTAAGCTGACACAGAGGAGGGGGGTAAGCTGACACAGAGGAGGGGGGTAAGCTGACACAGAGGAGGGGGGTAAGCTGACACAGAGGAGGGGGGAAGCTGACACAGAGGAGGGGAGTAAGCTGACACAAAGGAGGAGGGGGGTAAGCTGACACAGAGGAGGGGGGTAAGCTGACACAGAGGAAGGGGGGTAAGCTGACACAGAGGAAGGGGGGTAAGCTGACACAGAAGAAGGGGGGTAAGCTGACACAGAGGAAGGGGGGTAAGCTGACCCAGAGGAGAGGGGTTAACCTGACACAGAGGAAGAGGGGTAAGCTGACACAGAGGAAGGGGGGTAAGCTGACACAGAGGAGGGGGGTAATCTGACAAAAAGGAGGAGGGGTAAGCTGACACAGAGGAAGGTGGGTAAGCTGACACAGAGGAAGGGGAGCAAGCTGACACAGAGGAGGGGGGGTAAGCTGACACAGAGGAAGGGGGGTAAGCGGACACATAGGAAGGGGGGTAAGCTGACACAGAGGAAGGGGGGTAAGCTGACACAGAGGAAGGGGGGTAAGCTGAAGAGGAGCGGTAAGCTGACACAGAGGAGGGGGGTAAGCTGACACAGAGGAGGGGGGTAAGCTGACACAGAGGAGGGGGGTAAGCTGACACAGAGGAGGGGGGGAAGCTGACACAGAGGAGGGGAGTAAGCTGACACAAAGGAGGAGGGGGGTAAGCTGACACAGAGGAGGGGGGTAAGCTGACACAGAGGAGGGGGGTAAGCTGACACAGAGGAGGGGGGTAGGACACAGGGAGGGGGGTAAGCTGACACAGAGGAGGGGGGTAGGGGGGGGGGGTAAGCTGACACAGAGGAAGGGGGGTAAGCTGACACAGAAGGGGGGTAAGCTGACACAGAGGAAGGGGGGTAAGCTGATACAGAGGAAGGGGGTAAGCTGACCCTGAGCAGGGGGTTAAGCTGACACAGATGAAGGGGGTAAGCTGACACAGAGGAGGGGGGGGGTAAGCTGACACAAAAGAGGGGGGTAAGCTGACACAGAGGAAGGGGGGTAAGCTGACACAGAGGAAGGGGGTAAGCTGACACAGAGGAGGGGGGTGACACAGAGGAAGGGGGTAAGCTGACAGAGGAAGGGGGGTGACACAGAGGAAGAGGGGTAAGCTGACACAGAGGAGGGGGGTGACACAGAGGAAGGGGGTAAGCTGACAGAGGAAGGGGGGTGAGACAGAGGAAGGGGGGTAAGCTGACACAGAGAAAGGGGGGTAATCTGACACAGAGAAAGGGGGGTAAGCTGACACAGAGGAAGGGGGTAAGCTGACACAGAGGAGGGGGTGACACAGAGGAGGGGGCTAAGCTGACACAGAGGATGGGGGTGACACAGAGGAGGGGGTGACACAGAGGAGGCGGGTAAGCTGACACAGAGGAGGGGGATGACACAGAGGAGGGGGGGTATACTGACACAGAGAAGGGGGTTACACAGAGAAGGGGGGTAAGCTGACAGAGCAGATGAGCCCTCAGAAGACACACATCATGAGGCAGGGATCCGGGAGCAAGCAGGCGCGATTATCAAATCCACAGTCCAGCCCCACCCCCGCCTCCACACATAACCAGCACCAGATCCGCAATTCCATTCACAGACCCCCATGACTGCTTCCCGGCCCGCCCCACACATGGCCAGTTCGGGCAATCACAGGGCACCCGCTGACAGTGATAGTGTGTACAGGATCATGCGCGTCGCCTGTCTAGATGTATTGGCTGGGGACAGAGATCCGGCTGCTACTGGCCACAGGATGGTGGAATGTGTGCCCGGGTTTTCAGCGGGTAGAAACCCAGGCACATGTGTCAAAACCCGGACTGTCCAGGTCGAAACCAGACAGATGGCAACCCTACACGTGCACTCAACTTCTTTGGTCGACCATGGCGAGGCCTTTTCTGAGTGGAACCTGTCCTGTTAAGCCGCTGTATGATCTTGGCCACCATTCTGCAACTCACTTTCAGGGTCTTGGCAATCTTTATATAACTTGAGCCATCTTTATGTAGAGCAACAATTATTTTTTTCAGATCCCCAGAGAATTCTTTGCCATGAGGTGCCATGCTGAACTTCCAGTGACCAGTATGCGTGAAAGCGAAGCGATAGCACCAAGTTTAACCCACCTGTAATGCAATCCCCTTTCACACCTTAGACCTTGTAACACTAACGAGACACATGACAGCAGGGAGGGACATTTTCAATTAGGGGTGTACTCACTTTTGTTTCCAGCGGTTTAGACATTAATAGCTGTGTGTCGAGTTATTTTGAGGGGACAGCAAATGTACACAGTTATACAAGCTGTACACTCACTACTTAACATTGTAGCAAAGTGTCATTTCTTCAGTGTTGTCACATGAAAAGATAGAATAAAATATTTTCAACAATGTGAGGGGTGTACTAACTTTTGTGAGATACTATATACAGAGCATATTGCCAGCTGCCTTCTATATACAGTATATACCGAGCATAATGCCAGCTGCCTTCTATATACAGTATATACTGAGCATAATGCCAGCTGCCTTCTATATACAGTATATACTGAGCATAATGCCAGCTGCCTTCTATAGACAGTATATGCTGAGCATAATGCCAGCTGCCTTCTATATACAGTATATACTGAGCATAATGCCAGCTGCCTTCTATATACAGTATATACTGAGCATAATGCCAGCTGCCTTCTATATACAGTATATACTGAGCATAATGCCAGCTGCCTTCTATAGACAGTTTATACTGAGAATAATGCCAGCTGCCTTCTATATAGAGTATATACTGAGCATAATGCCAGCTGCCTTCTATGTACAGTATATGCTGAGCATAATGCCAGCTGCCTTATATATACAGTATATACTGAGCATGATGCCAGCTGCCTTCTATGTACAGTATATACTGAGCATAATGCCAGCTGACTTCTATATACAGTATATACTGAGCATAATGCCAGCTGCCTTCTATATACAGTATATACTGAGCATAATGCCAGCTGCCTTCTATAGACAGTTTATACTGAGAATAATGCCAACTGCCTTCTATATACAGTATATAATGAGCATAATGCCAGCTGTCTTCTATATACAGTATATGCTGAGCATAATGCCAGCTGCCTTCTATATACAGTATATACTGAGCATAATGCCAGCTGCCTTCTATGTACAGTATATACTGAGCATAATGCCAGCTGCCTTCTATATACAGTATATACTGAGCATAATGCCAGCTGCCTTCTATGTACAGTATATACTGAGCATAATGCCAACTGCCTTCTATATACAGTATATACTGAGCATAATGCCAGCTGCCTTCTATAGACAGTTTATACTGAGAATAATGCCAGCTGCCTTCTATATACAGTATATAATGAGCATAATGCCAGCTGTCTTCTATATACAGTATATGCTGAGCTGCCTTCTATAATGCATAATGCAGCTGCCTTCTATATACAGTATATACTGAGCATAATGCCAGCTGCCTTCTATGTACAGTATATACTGAGCATAATGCCATATACAGCTGCATAATGCTTCTATATACAGTATATACTGAGCATAATGCCAGCTGCCTTCTATGTACAGTATTCTATACAGTATATAATGAGCATAATGCCAGCTGCCTTCTATATACAGCCAGCTGCCTTCTATATACTGAGCATAATGCCAGCTGCCTTCTATGTACAGTATATACTGAGCATAATGCCAGCTGCCTTCTATATACAGTATATACTGAGCATAATGCCAGCTGCCTTCTATATACAGTATATACTGAGCATAATGCCAGCTGCCTTCTATAGACAGTTTATACTGAGCAATAATGCCAGCCAGCTGCCTTCTATATACAGACAGCCAGCTATATAATGAGCATAATGCCAGCTGCCTTCTATATACAGTATATGCTGAGCATAATGCCAGCTGCCTTCTATATACAGTATATACTGAGCATAATGCCAGCTGCCTTCTATACAGTACAGTATATACAGTATATACTGAGCATAATGCCAGCTGCCTTCTATATACAGTATATACTGAGCATAATGCCAGCTGCCTTCTATAGACAGTATATAACGAGCCTAAAGCCAGCTGTCTTCTATATACTGAGCATAATGCCAGCTGCCTTCTATATACAGTATATACTGAGCATAATGCCAGCTGCCTTCTATAGACAGTTTATACTGAGAATAATGCCAGCTGCCTTCTATAGACAGTATATAATGAGCATAATGCCAGCTGTCTTCTATATACAGTATATGCTGAGCATAATGCCAGCTGCCTTCTATATACAGTATATACTGAGCATAATGCCAGCTGCCTTCTATGTACAGTATATACTGAGCATAATGCCAGCTGCCTTCTATATACAGTATATACTGAGCATAATGCCAGCTGCCTTCTATATACAGTATATACTGAGCATAATGCCAGCTGCCTTCTATAGACAGTTTATACTGAGAATAATGCCAGCTGCCTTCTATATACAGTATATAATGAGCATAATGCCAGCTGTCTTCTATATACAGTATATGCTGAGCATAATGCCAGCTGCCTTCTATATACTGAGCATAATGCCAGCTGCCTTCTATGTACAGTATATACTGAGCATAATGCCAGCTGCCTTCTATATACAGTATATACTGAGCATAATGCCAGCTGCCTTCTATATACAGTATATACTGAGCATAATGCCAGCTGCCTTCTATGTACAGTTTATACTGAGCATATTGCCAGCTGCCTTCTATATACAGTATATACTGAGCATATTGCCAGCCGTCTTCTGTATACAGTATATACTGAGCATAATGCCAGCTCCCTTCAATATACAGTATATACTGAGCATAATGCCAGCTGCCTTCTATATACAGTATATACTTACCATAATGCCAGCTGCCTTCTATATACAGTATATACTTACCATAATGCCAGCTGTCTTCTATAGACAGTATATACAGAGCATAATGGCAGCTGCCTTCTATAGACAGTATATACTGAGCATAATGCCAGCTGCCTTCTATAGACAGTATATACAGAGCATAATGCCAGCTGCCTTCTATAGACAGTATATACAGAGCATAATGCCAGCCATCTTCTATATACAGTATATATTGAGCAGAATGCCAGCTGTCTTCTATTGACAGCATATACTGAGCATGAAGCCAGCTGCCTTCTATAGACAGTATATAACGAGCCTAAAGCCAGCTGTCTTCTATATACTGAGCATAATGCCAGCTGCTTTTTTTAGACAGTGCATACTGAGCATAATGCCAGCTGTCTTCTATATACTGAGTATAATACCAGCTGTCTTCTATATACAGTATATACTGAGCATAATGCCAGCTGTCTTCTATATATAGTATATACTGAGCATAATGCCAGCTGCTTTCTATAGACAGTATTTAATGAGCATATTGCTAGCTGCCTTCTATATACAATATATACTGTTGAGCTTAATACCAGCTGCCTTCTATATACAGTATATACTGAGCATAATGTCAACTGTCTCCTATATACAGTATATACTGAGCATATTGCCAGCTGTCTTTTATATACAGTATATACTGAGAATAATCCCAGTTGTCTTTTTTATTTGTGTGTATATATATATATTTATGGTCGTGGCCCTCTGACTGAGAGTGATGTGGATCACATAAACACGCGACAAGACTTACAACATAAATAGACCTGAAGTGTGCCTTGGTGGTCTGGTCAGTATGCCAAGAAAAGGGGGCATACCCAAAGTAAGTAATGGGTAGTTGTTGAAGAAGGATATGCTGAGAAGTGCCCTGAAAAAGGGAAGGGCCGGAGGGTGTCGAATGCGATTGAATGCGCAGACTCACGGACATGAGGTGAGCTGGGAAGAGTCGGCCCAGTGACGTGTAGTACTGCACACTGAACCGACAAAGAGCATGTGTGAGTGGGCTGCTTAAATACCCTCCGGGCTCCTCCCATAAACTCAGGCCACTATACTGGCCTTCTTATTTATGGTCGTGGCCCTCTGACTGAGAGTGATGTGGATCACATAAACACGTGACAAGACTTACAACATAAATAGACCTGAAGTGTGCCTTGGTGGTCTGGTCAGTATGCCAAGAAAAGGGGGCAAAAGACTCAGATAGGGAAATAGCTTATATTGATTTCTTGTATTTATTGAGCCAGCTTGGTAAAGGCTTGTGCCATTCCTTCCTGAGGATTTGGGATGTATGTGGCAAAACAAGGAGACTTCCCATCAGCCTGGTATCTTGATTACGTGGTCTGGTACTCCTTGTTGGGAGGCAGTTGAGGCTGCTCTAATTCGGAAAGAATGTCCAGAGAACCGACTGGGATTTGAAGCCCAAGTTGCTTAGGATTCTGACATGCTTGACAACTGTCTGCCACTCAGGGAGCTGGTTTAGAAAGGGTAGCAACAAGCTACCATCAGATTGGCTGGGTAGATGGAGCAGTAGTCGGTCGAGCACCGTCACTGGGCGTCAGGCATTGTTAGTCTGAAACAGGTTGATGTCAACCCCCGGGGCTGGTTTGTTGTGTTTGCAGACTGAGAGTGTAGGGGTTCGAAGACGAGTCGGGTGGCGTCGGAGCAGTGTCTGACTGCCGGAGCCACTGACTGTAAATTCACTAGGTTGTAGGGAACCATAGAAGGCCTGGTAGATAGCTGCTTGGATGACTATGCTGGGCAAGGCCCTAAATTGGGAACGAGTAAGGATTTCAGACTTGTCCCTAAAGAGGGCACTCTTGAAAGGTAGGCGCTCGCCACTGACTACAGGTTGGTGCTTCTGTATACTCTGTAGAAGGGACTTGACTGCATGGGCTCGAGAATACTGACAGTTTACTGGGGTCCTGCAGGGACAGGAAATGCTGGACGCCATCTAGATATGGCGTGATAGTATTGTGAGAAAGGGTCAGCTGCGTGTGGCAATATGATATGAAGGCTAGGACGTGTCTAACGTTGCCTATTGCTGCTCCAAGGCAAGTGGCCCAAAATTAGCAGTTAGTGTTCCAAGCAGTGCGATAGGCCTTCAGTGTGTTGCGTGCCAAGGAGTGGTTAATAAGCTGGGTTGAGTTGGTGAGATGCTACTTCAATCCATCATCAGCAATGACCAGGGTGGGACAGGGATGGCTATTGGGTCAGCTCCAGGCTCTTGCTGGAAAAACAAAGTAAGGTTGGAATGCGATTTTGCATTTGCCTGGAACATGTCTACAGAAGATATTAAACTGGTGACAAAGTGACAGCTGCGTGAGCCTGCGCAGGAAGGACGTGATGGGGAGAGGCTTGATCTACCTTAATTGATGAAGTCGGCTGTGGCTTGATTGTCTGTGGTGAAGAACACTGTCTGTCCAGTTCAAGTGTGGCCCCAGACCTGGGCAGCTGCCACAATGGGGTACAGCACGAGGCGTGATGAAGACTGGGTGAAGCAGAAATTTAAGAGAATTTCTGGGGGCCAAGGTTTGGAGAACCAGCGGCGGACGAAAAATGCAGGCAAAAGCCTGTGGTGGCTCGGCTGACACTGCCGGGAAGAAGATTGAAATGCTGTTCTATCAGGTGGGGAAGTTGTCCCACATAGCTAAGTCTGCTACTGATGCTTGGTCTAGTTTGAGAACTTGGACTGGATCTTGCATTGGTGTGAAAAAATCAAGACAATACACAGGTGCTCAACAAGACGATATACGTGCACTCACTGACCAACGTGCACTCGCCGACCAACGTGCACTCGCTGACCAACGTGCACTCGCTGACCAACGTGCACTCGCAGACCAACGTGCACTCGCAGACCAACGTGCACTCGCTGGTGCTGGTTGGAAACCTGAACTAACTGCAGGGAAAAGGACAGGGAAAAGATGAGTGGCCCGCGTGCCACTAAAGATGAATGGCCAACTGGGTGCCACTGTGTGTTTGTTTGGCTGATTGTCACTGAGGTGTGTTTGCAAGTTTAGTTTGCATTTGGGTTTGCATGTAGGTGGGTGCTGCAAAGTGTTTTATACTGCTGCAGACAATATTGTGTGGTTGCAAGGGTCTCAGTCTGGTTTGCTGAGACGATATTGCGTGGTTGCAAAGGTCTCGATGATTATGAGGTTTGTTTTGAGATGGCCTTGTGTGGTTGCACGGGTCTCAACAAGTGAGGGGTTGCTGAGACGATGTTGCGTTTGCAATGGTCTCAAGTGAGTGTCGGGCTGCTGAGATGACTATGTATGGCTGCAAAGGTCTGAACGGGTGTCAGGTTGCTGAGACGATATTGCGTTTGCAATGGTGTCAAATGAGTGTCAATTTGCTAAGACGACTTTGTATAGCTGCAAAGGTCTGTACGGGCGTTAGGTTGCTGAGACGAGATTGTGTGGTTGCAAAGGTTTAGACGAGTTTGAGGTAGCTGAGATGACATTTCGCAAGGGTCTCAAATGAGTGTCAAGTTGCTGAGACAATATCCCCCCCTTTTTTTATTTATTTTTTATTTTTATGAAAACGACTGTGAATGAAACGCTGGTAAACATGAGTTACCACATCTGGCTGTGTTTACAAGCTGTTACAGGCATTGGCGTTTCGAATGCCTTTGAACATCCGTCTGAACCCATTTATTTATTTTTTAGAAGGTTTCTGAACTCAACTGCCTAGAAATGACTATAAATGATCCTGTGTACATGTACTGATAAGATAACATAGAGGAGTGATTGGGGATCCTGTGTAGACATACTGATAAGAAACATAGAGAAGAGATCAGGAGCGGCTGAAAAACACCAATTTTTCTGGCTGCAAGGGTCTCAATGAATGCCATGTTGCTGGGGCGAGACTGCATGGTCACAAAGGTCTTTGATGAGTGGGAGGTTGCTCGAGACGGTATTGCGTGGTTGCAAGGCTCTCGATGAGTGTAGGGCTGCTGAGACGGTATTGCGTTTGCAAGGGTCTCAACAATGGTGTGAGGCTGCCGAGACGGTATTGCGTGGTTGCAAGGGCTTAGATGAATGTGGGGCTGCTGAGACGGTATTGCGTTTGCAAGGGTCTCAACAATGGTGTGAGGCTGCCGAGACGGTATTGCGTGGTTGCAAGGGCCTTGATGAATGTGGGGCTGCTGAGATGGTATTGCGTTTGCAAGGGTCTCAACAATGGTGTGAGGCTGCCGAGACGGTATTGCATGGTTGCAAGGGCCTTGATGAATGTGGGGCTGCTGAGATGGTATTGCGTTTGCAAGGGTCTCAACAAGGGTGTCAAGCTGCTGAGACGGTTTTGTGTGGTTGCAAGGGCCTTGATGAATGTAGGGCTGCTGAGACGATTTTGCGTGGTTGCAATGGTCTCAACAGGTGTCAGGTTGCTGGGCCGAGATTGCATGGTGGCAAAAATTTTTTTGCGTTTTTTTTTTTAAATATATATATATATTTTTTTTGCGTTTTTGTAAGGGCCTTGTATTGCAAGGGTCTTAACAAGGGTGTCAGGCTGCTGAGATGATTTTGTGTGGTTTCAAGGGTCTCGATGAGTGTGGGGCTGCTGAGACGGTATTGCGTTTGCAAGGGTCTCAACAAGGGTGTCAGGCTGCTGAGACGATTTTGCGTAGTTGCAGCGGTCTCAACAGGTGTCAGGTTGCCGGGGGGCTGAGATTGCGTGGTGGCAACGTTTATTTTTATTTTTTTGCGTTTTTATATATATTTTTTATTTTGCGTTTTGTAAAAGTCATGTGTTACAAGGGTCTTAACAAGGGTGTCAGGTTGCTGGGATGATTTTGCGTGGTTGCAAGGATCTCAATGAGTGTGGGGCTGCTGAGACGATATTGCGTTTGCAAGGGTCTCAACAAGGGTGTCAGGCTGCTGAGACGATTTTGCATGTTTGCAATGGTCTCAACAGGTGTCAGGTTGCTGAGGGGCTGAGATTGCGTGGTGGCAAAGTTTTTTTTTTATATATATTTGCGTTTTTTTTTTATTTTTATATATATTTTTTTTTTTTTTTTTGCCGAGGGGCTGAGATTGCGTGGTGGAAATTTTTTTTTTTTTTTTTTTTTTTTTGCGTTTTTAGATATATTTTATTTTGCGTTTTGTAAAGGTCATGTGTTGCAAGGGTCTTAACAAGGGTGTCAGGCTGCTGAGAAGATTTGCATGGTTGCAAGGTCTCAATCAATAAGAATTGGGTTACTGAGAAAGGATAGAAACACCTGATTTGTTTGTACCTTAAGCAAGCAGTATAGGGTAGAAGGACAATGCCTGTATAAATCGTAGGTTCCGTAGGGGCCACTAACGAACGATATGGGAGACAACAAATAGTAGCAAATTGATAGGACATAAAGAATTTAATAACAAATTTTACTTGCGACAGTGGGCCATGCGAGTGAGTTTGCGGCGGACTGTGGCTGGAGTGAAACATGTAGGAAAGGTGTAGGGATGCCATGCATGGGGCAAAACAACAAGGTTTGGTGTAGAAAATAGAACACGAGAAGTGCGTACGAATATTTTATAAGCTCCACTGTGGGAACCAAACATGATGCGGGTGACACCATGAGTGGCCACGAATTTTGACATGACAAACAAGCTAACGAATCCTACCTGGGACAATGAACATGCAACTGGGTTTGCTTGGACTGGAGTAGATGTTCAACACATCCGAAGAGTGTGGCGTGGTGTGGTGTGGCGCCTTGCATGACGCACAGGCAATAACTTTGGTAAATAAATGAGAGAGAAGAACCGTGTACAAACAATTCGTAAGTTCCGCTGCGGAAACAAAAACGCATGGCATGGGGGAAACATAGAATGGCAATGGTGGAAAGTATGCAATGTATCTGATACAAAACGGTTATAAAGAGAAATGACTGATACAAAAACGGTTGTAAAATGCATTAAACAAATCCGATACGAATCGGAAGTAAGGAATGTTGAACAAATCTGCTGTGAATTGGTTGTAGAGTGTATGCTACCAGCCACCCATCCCCCCAGGCTTATCAAGTGCAGACAAGGCAGCAGGTGAGATCAATTACCACCTCAATCTGCCAAAGAACCCATACAAAGAATATATGCTAATCTCCAAATGAATGAGACAGCAAGCATGGACACAAATATGAATATACAAATAAATAGTTTGTTTGACAGGAGGAAGTTACAAATGTACCAAACTTGTAACTAAGATGTTAGAACATGAGCAACAATAACTCAGAGGCAGATTTTTACAAAAGAAATGCAGGATAGGAAGCATAACGAATTGCAAGATTGCACATGATACAAAAGGTTTGAATACAACCTGCGACAGTAAGCGGGAACCGCCGTCGAAGAACCCATTTATTTTATTTTTTAGAAGGTTTCTGAACTCAACTGCCTAGAAATGACTATAAATGATCCTGTGTACATGTACTGATAAGATAACATAGAGGAGTGATTGGGGATCCTGTGTAGACATACTGATAAGAAACATAGAGGAGAGATCAGGAGCGGCTGAAAAACACCAATTTTTCTGGCTGCAAGGGTCTCAATGAATGCCATGTTGCTGGGGCGAGACTGCATGGTCACAAAGGTCTTTGATGAGTGGGAGGTTGCTCGAGACGGTATTGCGTGGTTGCAAGGCTCTCGATGAGTGTGGGGCTTCTGAGACGGTATTGCGTTTGCAAGGGTCTCAACAATGGTGTGAGGCTGCCGAGACGGTATTGCGTGGTTGCAAGGGCTTAGATGAATGTGGGGCTGCTGAGACGGTATTGCGTTTGCAAGGGTCTCAACAATGGTGTGAGGCTGCCGAGACGGTATTGCGTGGTTGCAAGGGCCTTGATGAATGTGGGGCTGCTGAGATGGTATTGCGTTTGCAAGGGTCTCAACAATGGTGTGAGGCTGCCGAGACGGTATTGCGTGGTTGCAAGGGCCTTGATGAATGTGGAGCTGCTGAGATGGTATTGCGTTTGCAAGGGTCTCAACAAGGGTGTCAAGCTGCTGAGATGGTTTTGTGTGGTTGCAAGGGCCTTGATGAATGTAGGGCTGCTGAGACGATTTTGCGTGGTTGCAATGGTCTCAACAGGTGTCAGGTTGCTGGGCCGAGATTGCATGGTGGCAAAGTTTTTTTTTTTTTTTGCGTTTTTTTTTTAAAATATATATATATATATATTTTTTGCGTTTTTGTAAGGGCCTTGTATTGCAAGGGTCTTAACAAGGGTGTCAGGCTGCTGAGATGATTTTGTGTGGTTTCAAGGGTCTCGATGAGTGTGGGGCTGCTGAGACGGTATTGCGTTTGCAAGGGTCTCAACAAGGGTGTCAGGCTGCTGAGACGATTTTGCGTAGTTGCAGCGGTCTCAACAGGTGTCAGGTTGCCGGGGGGCTGAGATTGCGTGGTGGCAACGTTTATTTTTATTTTTTTGCGTTTTTATATATATTTTTTATTTTGCGTTTTGTAAAGGTCATGTGTTACAAGGGTCTTAACAAGGGTGTCAGGCTGCTGGGATGATTTTGTGTGGTTGCAAGGATCTCAATGAGTGTGGGGCTGCTGAGACGATATTGCGTTTGCAAGGGTCTCAACAAGGGTGTCAGGCTGCTGAGACGATTTTGCATGTTTGCAATGGTCTCAACAGGTGTCAGGTTGCTGAGGGGCTGAGATTGCGTGGTGGCAAAGTTTTTTTATTTTTATATATTTGCGTATTTGTTTTGCATTTTTATATATATTTTTTTATTTTATTTTGCCGAGGGGCTGAGATTGCGTGGTGGAAATTTTTTTTTTTGCGTTTTTTTTTTTTTTTTTTTTGCGTTTTTAGATATATTTTATTTTGCGTTTTGTAAAGGTCATGTGTTGCAAGGGTCTTAACAAGGGTGTCAGGCTGCTGAGAAGATTTGCATGGTTGCAAGGTCTCAATCAATAAGAATTGGGTTACTGAGAAAGGATAGAAACACCTGATTTGTTTGTACCTTAAGCAAGCAGTATAGGGTAGAAGGACAATGCCTGTATAAATCGTAGGTTCCGTAGGGGCCACTAACGAACAATATGGGAGACAACAAATAGTAGCAAATTGATAGGACATAAAGAATTTAATAACAAATTTTACTTGCGACAGTGGGCCATGCGAGTGAGTTTGCGGCGGACTGTGGCTGGAGTGAAACATGTAGGAAAGGTGTAGGGATGCCATGCATGGGGCAAAACAACAAGGTTTGGTGTAGAAAATAGAACACGAGAAGTGCGTACGAATATTTTATAAGCTCCACTGTGGGAACCAAACATGATGCGGGTGACACCATGAGTGGCCACGAATTTTGACATGACAAACAAGCTAACGAATCCTACCTGGGACAATGAACATGCAACTGGGTTTGCTTGGACTGGAGTAGATGTGCAACACATCCGAAGAGTGTGGCGTGGTGTGGTGTGGCGCCATGCATGACGCACAGGCAATAACTTTGGTAAATAAATGAGAGAGAAGAACCGTGTACAAACAATTCGTAAGTTCCGCTGCGGAAACAAAAACGCATGGCATGGGGGAAACATAGAATGGCAATGGTGGAAAGTATGCAATGTATCTGATACAAAACGGTTATAAAGAGAAATGACTGATACAAAAACGGTTGTAAAATGCATTAAACAAATCCGATATGAATCGGAAGTAAGGAGTGTTGAACAAATCTGCTGTGAATTGGTTGTAGAGTGTATGCTACCAGCCACCCATCCCCCCAGGCTTATCAAGTGCAGACAAGGCAGCAGGTGAGATCAATTACCACCTCAATCTGCCAAAGAACCCATACAAAGAATATATGCTAATCTCCAAATGAATGAGACAGCAAGCATGGACACAAATATGAATATACAAATAAATTGTTTGTTTGGCAGGAGGAAGTTACAAATGTACCAAACTTGTAACTAAGATGTTAGAACATGAGCAACAATAACTCAGAGGCAGATTTTTACAAAAGAAATGCAGGATAGGAAGCATAACGAATTGCAAGATTGCACATGATACAAAAGGTTTGAATACAACCTGCGACAGTAAGCGGGAACCGCCGTCGAAGAACCCATTTATTTATTTTTTTAGAAGGTTTCTGAACTCAACTGCCTAGAAATGACTATAAATGATCCTGTGTACATGTACTGATAAGATAACATAGAGGAGTGATTGGGGATCCTGTGTAGACATACTGATAAGAAACATAGAGGAGAGATCAGGGGCGGCTGAAAAACACCAATTTTTCTGGCTGCAAGGGTCTCAATGAATGCCATGTTGCTGGGGCGAGACTGCATGGTCACAAAGGTCTTTGATGAGTGGGAGGTTGCTCGAGACGGTATTGCGTGGTTGCAAGGCTCTCGATGAGTGTGGGGCTGCTGAGACGGTATTGCGTTTGCAAGGGTCTCAACAATGGTGTGAGGCTGCCGAGACGGTATTGCGTGGTTGCAAGGGCTTAGATGAATGTGGGGCTGCTGAGACGGTATTGCGTTTGCAAGGGTCTCAACAATGGTGTGAGGCTGCCGAGACGGTATTGCGTGGTTGCAAGGGCCTTGATGAATGTGGGGCTGCTGAGATGGTATTGCGTTTGCAAGGGTCTCAACAATGGTGTGAGGCTGCCGAGACGGTATTGCGTGGTTGCAAGGGCCTTGATGAATGTGGGGCTGCTGAGATGGTATTGCGTTTGCAAGGGTCTCAACAAGGGTGTCAAGCTGCTGAGATGGTTTTGTGTGGTTGCAAGGGCCTTGATGAATGTAGGGCTGCTGAGACGATTTTGCGTGGTTGCAATGGTCTCAACAGGTGTCAGGTTGCTGGGCCGAGATTGCATGGTGGCAAAGTTTTATTTTTATTCTTTTGCGTTTTTTTTTTTAAATATATATATATATATTTTTTTTGCGTTTTTGTAAGGGCCTTGTATTGCAAGGGTCTTAACAAGGGTGTCAGGCTGCTGAGATGATTTTGTGTGGTTTCAAGGGTCTCGATGAGTGTGGGGCTGCTGAGACGGTATTGCGTTTGCAAGGGTCTCAACAAGGGTGTCAGGCTGCTGAGACGATTTTGCGTAGTTGCAGCGGTCTCAACAGGTGTCAGGTTGCCGGGGGGCTGAGATTGCGTGGTGGCAACGTTTATTTTTATTTTTTTGCGTTTTTATATATATTTTTTATTTTGCGTTTTGTAAAGGTCATGTGTTACAAGGGTCTTAACAAGGGTGTCAGGCTGCTGGGATGATTTTGCGTGGTTGCAAGGATCTCAATGAGTGTGGGGCTGCTGAGATGATATTGCGTTTGCAAGGGTCTCAACAAGGGTGTCAGGCTGCTGAGACGATTTTGCATGTTTGCAATGGTCTCAACAGGTGTCAGGTTGCTGAGGGGCTGAGATTGCGTGGTGGCAAAGTTTTTTTTTTTTTTATATATTTGCGTTTTTTTTTTTGCATTTTTATATATATTTTTTTATTTTATTTTGCCGAGGGGCTGAGATTGCGTGGTGGGAACCGCCGTCGAAGACCATGAACGGAGAAGCCGCAATGCACTTGCGATGTCGAATTGCGATAGAATGCGCAGACTCACGAACATGAGGTGAGCTGGGAAGAGTCGGCCCAGTGACGTGTAGTACTGCACACTGAACTGCTTAAATACCCTCTGGGCTCCTCCCATAAACTCAGGCCACCATACTGGCCTTCTAATATATATATATATATATACTCAGCATATATCCAGGTGTATGGGTGTGAGGAGAGGACAGTCCAGGTGTATGGCTGTGAGGAGAGGATGGTCCGGGTGAACGATTGTGAGGAGAGGATGGTCCAGGTGTAAGAGTGTAAAGAGAGGACACTCCAGGCGTAAGAGAAAGTCGGATGGATGTAGGACCAATGTAGGATCAGTGTAGGACCAATGTCACAGAGCAAAGTAGGATCAAAGTCGTATAGTATAATGTGAACCCAGCCTCAAAGTGTGAGGAGAGGATGGTCCAGGTGTAATGCCGTGTACACGACGTTTAAAACAACGTTTTTAAACCCGCGCATGCTCAGAAGCAAGTTATGATACGGAGCTTCAATGGAACAGAGTGCCGTCGAAAGTGTCTTACGTAACCGCGCTTTGCAAGAGCATTTTCAGAAAACGATGGTGTGTAGGCATCATCGTTTTTTAAAATGAAGTTTCAAAAACGTCGTTTTGTTTCGTGAGATAAAACGACGTTTTTTACATCACAAAAAGTGATCGTGTGTACGCGGCATAAGAGTGTGAGGAGAGGACGGTCCAAGTGTACGGCCTCGTACACACGAGGGGATATGTCCGCTGAAAACGGTCCGATGGACCGTTTCAGCAGACATCTCCGCTCGTGTGTATGGGCTAGCGGACAGATTTGTCTGCTGGTTAGTACACTTACCAGCAGACATGTCGTCCCGCACCGCCGCCGCGCCGCCGCCGAATGTATTCGGCGCATGCGCGGAAGTGTTTTACTTCCTGGTGCGGTGACGTCACCGCCGCGTCACCGCGCCGTCCGGCGGCGGGGAATTTGATCCGATGGTGTGTACACGCCATCGGATCAAACTCCCGATCGGACATATCCGATGGAAATGGTCCGCGGACCGTTTTCATTGGATAAGTCCGATGGTGTGTACGAGGCCTACGAGTGTGAGCAGAGGATGGTCCAAGTGTAATGCCGCATACACACGATCACTTTATGTGATGAAAAAAAATTACGTTTTTAAAAACGTCAATTTCATTGACCGTGTGTAGGGGAAACGTTGTTTTATGTCTTGTAAAAAACGACAAAAAAAATTGAAGCATGCTTCAATTTATGTGTCGTTTTTCAATACGTCGTTTTTTGTTTCACAAAAAGTCACCGTGTGTAGCAAAAAACGTTGTTTAAAACGACGTTTTTCAACCCGCGCATGCCCAGAAGCTAGTTATGAAGCGAGCTTCAATGGAAAAGAGTGGTGAACGTAACCTCGCTTTTTGTGAAAAAACGATGGTGTGTAGGCAACATCGGCTTTGAAAAGTGAAGTTTCAAAAACGTTGTTTTTTACTTCACAGAAAACGTCGTTTTTTTTCATCACATAAAGTGATCGTGTGTACGCGGCATAAGAGTGTAAGCAGAGGACCATCCAGGTGTACGAGTGTGAGGCGAGGACGGTCCAGGTGTACGAGTGTGAGGCGAGGACGGTCCAGGTGTATGAGTGTGAGGACTGGACGGTCCAGGTGTTATGCCGCGTACACACGGTCGTTTTTTGCAATGAAAAAAACCCGACGTTTTCTGTGAAGTAAAAAACGACGTTTTTGAAACGTCACTTTTCAAAGACAATTTTGCATACACACCATCGTTTTTTCACAAAAAGCGAGGTTACGTTCACCACTCTTTTCCATTGAAGCTCGCTTCATAACTAGCTTCTGGGCATGCGCGGGTTGAAAAACGTCGTTTTGAACGACGTTTTTGCTACACACGGTGACTTTTTGTGAAACAAAAAACGACGTTTTGAAAAACGACACAAAAAATTCAAGCATGTTGGAATTTTTTTTTGGTCGTTTTTTTGAAGACAAAAAACGACGTTTTGCCCACACACGATCAATTTAAATGACGTTTTAAAAAACGTCGTTTTTTTTCATCGCAAAAAACAACCGTGTGTACGCGGCATAAGAGTGTGAGATAAAGAGATGATACCTCTCTAAACGCTGCTGTTCCTTCAGAATGCTCCCACCCTACTGAAACTGACAGGTGCTGGCTCTGCACAGGTGCATGAGATAAGAAAATATCCTGGACTTATGCACTCCGTAGAATGACATCTTTATTAAATAAAATCAAAAATAATCCAAAATTGTACAGTTAAAATAAAATATGAACAAGAAGAGAAGAAGGCGACGAGGAAGAAGGCGACGGAGGAATCCCGGACTGTCTGCTGCCGCTAGTAAAAGAGCTAAAAAGAAGACACGGGTCTGGTATGGATTTTGGGGGGACCCCACGCCGTTTTTCCGGCGCAGGGGGTTCCTCTTTAAATCCTCACCAGACCCATGGGCTTGGTATGCTCTTGGGGGGGAAACCAAGCCATTTTTTTTGTTAAAATTTGGCATGTAGTTCCCCCTCAAAATTCATATCAAACACAGTGCCTGATATTGGCAGGGATCCAAGTCGGATCCCTGCTCATTGAAAGTCAGACTTTTAAGTCCTGGGGCAAAGTCGGATGAAAATAGTATCCTGTTCATGAAAGCCGGATGGATGTAGGACCAATGTAGGATCAGTGTAGGACCAATGTCATAGAGCAAAGTAGGATCAAAGTCGTGTAGTATAATGTGAACCCAGCCTCAGAGTGTGAGGAGAGGATGGTCCAGGTGTAAGAGTGTGAGGAGAGGACGGTCCAAGTGTACGAGTGTGAGCAGAGGATGGTCCAAGTGTACGAGTGTGAGCAGAGGATGGTCCAAGTGTAAGAGTTTGAGGAGAGGACAGTCCAGGTGTACAAGTGTGAGGAGAGGATGGTCCAGGTGTACGAGTATGAGGAGAGGGCGGTCCAGGTGTACGAGTGCAAGGACAGGATGGTCCAGGTGTACGAGTGTGAGAGTTTTATCAGGGGTTCCCCGGGACTTGAAAATTATTTTTAGGGTTCCCCAGCGGTAATGAGGTTGAGAAAGTCTGGTCTAGGTGTATGAGCGTTAGGAGAGGACGGTCTAGGTGTATGAGTGTGAGGAGAGGACGGTCTAGGTGTACGAGCATGAGGAGAGGACGGTCCAGGTGTACGAGTGTGAGGAGAGGACGGTCTAGGTGTACAAATGTGAGGAGAGGACAGTCTAGGTGTATGAGCGTGAGAAGAGTATGGTCCAGGTGTACAAGTGTTAGAAGAGGACGGTAGGTATACGAGTGTGAGGAGAGGAGGGTAGGTATACGAGTGTGAGGAGTGGATGGTCCCCTCAAATGGACAGATGATGGCATGATGGTGGTACAAGTCGCCCCTTTGCCCTGCTCACATTATAAACACAGAGCCCAGTGAGCAGCTGGTGAAGTAATTCATTTTATTATGTATTTATTGATGCGAGATATTTTCGTGGCGTTGTTAGCACACAGTATTACTCCTGGCAGCGTGCATTAGACTCGGCTGTGAGGAGTTGATGGAGAAGTGAACTTTCTCCGTATAATAAAGTTTGGTGCAGTTCAGGCCGGCAGCCAATTAGAGCCGCTGAGGAAGTCCTGTGAGAGGTGACCAGCCGTCCTGGGGGAGGGAGGCGGTGTGAGCGGGAAGTTGAGCCCGGGGTCAGGCACACTCCGGGGTGGTCAGGGGAAAGGCTTTTATGTGTTTCTTATTTTACCGCTTTCCGGGCCCCAGGGAGCGGACACGAGTGCCGTCACCCCGGGGACACTTCTCTCTAGAGGAGTTGTCACCTCCCGGTGTCTACAGAGTACACCCCCGTCGCCCGTGTCATACTTTGAGGGCAGCGGGTGTCCTCGTTGTGTCCGTCTATTCATCTACTGATAACGAACGGTGTGAGGTGATCTCCAGCACAGGACGCCGCTCCCCCACTCTTGTCCCGGAGTTTGGGGACGGGAGGCCTCGGGTGGCGGGGATATCCTTTATTATCTCACAGGAAGCACACACACGTGCTTTCTCGGAGTCAGTCGGGCCGTCGCTGCGATGTGCATCTGAGGAGCAGCGCGAGACATTATCCGGCGAGGTGAGGGGACGATCTGAAGAGCTCCGTGTTCTTCCACAAGAGGGAGAGCCGAGCGGACGGAGCGCATTCATGGAGCGGCAGCGCCACCTGTTGTCAGCTCTATGTTATGCCATGTGTCAGCTGTGAGCGTCTACGGAGAGCGAATCTCCGATCCAGCACGATGCGGAGATTGAAGCCATCGGTGTCTTCTGTTTACATATTTATAGCGCTATTTAATTAACAAGGTAAAGTCGATCTAAACCCAATCAATAAAAATGTATACGAGCTTTAAAATATATCTATGATCAAAATGTAAAATCATAGATCCATTTCTATGTTCCATTCAATTATTTCTAACTGTCAAATCTATTGACAATTATCATTTGTTACAAGTGTGAGCTATTTATCTGTTCTGCCTGATCACTTTCTGTGTAAGAGGTGTAAGCGTGATCGCACATGCAGTAATTCCTGTGTCTGTATTTCTATTATTCCTAACCTACTCCTATTATTCTGCAGGATTCTGAAGTTTGTAAACTTATTTTTGTGAAGATTTCCCCCCCCCCCCCCATTTACTTCCTGTAACCACATCAGCTCCGGAAGGTTTTACCCCCTCCATGACCTGGACTGCGCTATTTTTTTTATTGGTGGTCATGCAACACTGTCTCCAGGTTACATTTATGTGTTTTTTTTTTTACACAAGTAGAGCTTTCTTTTAGTGGTATTTTATCACCACTTTGTTTTTTTTTGTTTTTTTGTTTTCTTTGCTAAATAAAGGCTGACAATTCTGATTTAAAAAAAAAAAAAACACACTTTTTTTCTATTTCTGTTATAATTTTGTTTTTATTTGATCACCACTGTTTTGTTTTTTTTTGCAATATAAAAAGAAAATACCCCAGATTTTGAAATATATATATATATATATATATATATATATATATATATATATATATATATATATATATATATATATATATATATATATATTTGCTACTTTCTGTCATAAAACATATCCAATAAAATCAAATTTCATCATACATTTTGGCCAAAATGCATCCTGCTACATGACTTTGGTAAGGAAAAAAAAATCCAAAATGTGTACATTGGTTTGTGTGAAAGGTATAATGTCTACAAAATATGGTGTGTGTAATATATATATATATATATATATTTTAAAATGTATCAGTTCTAATGTAATGACAGCCTATCTAATTTCTTGAGGCCCTAAAATGCCAGGACAGTACAAATTGCCCCCCCCCCCCCACCTTTTTTATTTTATTTAGAAAGTAGACAGTTGGAGGCATTACTAAGAGGCATGACAAGTTTTTTGAAGATATTTTATTTTTTTATTTTGTGAGTTTTACGTGCTGCTGGACATACTACATATACCACATATCCCATGGTGCCTTGCTGCCTACAAATTCCTAAACGGTCTCTGCCTCCTGAAACGCCTCAGAATGCAGGATCTGTGACAACATTGCCTACTCACAGGGCATAGTGAATATGTGTCACAGAATTCAAGGAAGTAATGTGTGGGGATCTTCACAAAGTAAGTTGACAAACTGCAAGTTAATTTAGATTATTAGGAGTAGGCTAGAAATATACAGTGTGGAAATTAATTTATGATTTTGCATTTCAGCAATAGATACACTTTAATGCAATTTCATTGTCAGTGCAATTGTTGATAATATATATATATATATATATATATATATATATTCTTTTTAATCTGCAGCTTTCATCCAGGATCCTTTCACAAGTTACTGCACCACATTTAGGCTGGATTCACATCTATGCATTTTTAATGCTTTTTGCATTTTGCAGATTTGCACTACAGAACGTGTTCCATAGGAAACCATGTTAAATGGACAAATGCAAATCTGCAAAATGCACTAAAACTGCATATGTGTGAATCTAGCCTTAGGGCCAGTTCACACAAGATGCAGTTCTGTTCAGTTCTGTGTGCTTTTTTTTTTTGCACAAAATGCATGCACAGTGTTTTCCATGTATTCCAATGGCTCAGGTTGGCTCTAGTTCACACCACGCAGTCATTTTCCGGCTGTGTTTCTGCACTGGAAACTGACTGCATGGTGTGATCTAGAGCCATTGCAATACATGGAAAACACTGTGCATGCATTTTTAGTGCAGAAAAAATGCACACAAAACTGTACGGAACTGCGCCTGGTGTGAACTGCCCCTTAAAGTGCATGTGCATTTTTATCGTGACTATTATCCAGATTTGCACAGCGCTTCACAAAATAAGAGGATACAGTAAAGTTACAATACAATTTTAGAAATAAGAATTAGGGGGTCCCTGCTCATGAGAGCTTACAATCAAATGCATTTTTTATGTGAAGAGGTATATGCGAATGCCTTGCGAGCTACCGTGTGTGTTTACCGCGTGTGTTCACTATATCTAAATAAATAAATAAATCATTTGTCTAAAATGTGAAAATTACATGTACAAATTCAGCTGCTGATATTGTTTACGTTCTTATATATACAGGGTAGAGGGCTTTTTTTTCTCAAACAATTGGTGCTGGAACTTAACGACGGCCACACAAAACCCCTCCCCTACACACACCCTCCAAATCATGTCAAATTTCACAAAAACAGTAGGAGGGTCTTAAAGGGGAGTTCCAGCCTTTTTAGGTTTATTAAAAGTCAGCAGCTACAAAAAGTGTAGCTGCTGACTTTTAATAAACAGACACTTGCCTACGTTGCGGCCACCCGGGGCGCCGCTCCTCTCCCCTCCTCTCCGCTGGCGCCTCCAATCACTCTGTGGGCACCCGGCCATGACAGCTTTACGGCCAGGCACGCACTGCGCATGCGCAAGTGGCACTTCCTAAGTAGACAGGCGATCTCCTGGGACCTGTCACGTGTCCCAGGAGATCGCCTAGAGGGAGGGGCTGCCTAAGGCGAGAGGAGAAATCGCCTGGGCGGAAAGAGGAAGTGGGACAGGAAGTCTCACTCCTACCAAAGCCCCCACTCCCCCTCCCCCCCAAAAAAATTACATGCCAAATGTGGCATGTGAGGAGTGCTTACAGTGGAAGTTCCACTTTTGGGTGGAACTCTGCTTTAAATACCAGGATTGCATTACATACAGAGTGCAGAGTTCAGGGGGGTTACACACAGATTGCAGAGACCAGACTTCTGTGTTTACAAGTGATTGTGGTGAGCAGAAAACAAAGGGTCTGAGCAAGAGGTGGCGGAAATGAGTTCCACAAAGTTCCCCCTGAAAAAAAAGCCCTGTGTGTATATATGTGTGTGTGTGTATATAAAATATACACACACACCAATAGTGCAGTGCTAATCCTATATCCACGTGTCAACATAATATATCAAATAATCACTATAAACATACACTGTACAAAATATGACTGAAAAATTGAGAATTGTGACATCAAAGAAAATTTAAAACAAAGTGAAAAAAAATCATTGTGCAAATCAGTGTCCTCTGGTACACTGCTTCTGTGCCTAGTAAACCACAAGTCCATAGGTGTAATTCCTTTATGAATTGTTTAATGCTGATTAATCCTTGCAGTAGTGCTCCATACAGTGCCTGCCGCCGAGAATGTGTTTTTAGCACGACAGCATCGCGCTGAATCTCGGCGACAGGCTGCCGATATCTCGCACTCGCTGGAATAGTAAAAGCACACGGCGGCACCCACCCCCCACAGAAGCCCGCCGGAGGGGGGCGCTTTTATAAAAGCGATCATACACACCCCCCCCCCCCCGGCGGCCAACTAATAAAATATTTCAATACCCTGTGTGGTTTATTTGTGTTTACACTTTTTATTTGCAGGTGAATGGGTAGGGGTACAATGTACCCCATACTCATTCACTTAGGGTGGGGGGCCGGTATCTGGGGGCCCCCTTATTAAAGGGGGCTTCCAGATTCCGATAAGCCTCCCGCCCGCATACCCCGACAACCAACGGCCAGGGTTGTCGGGAAGGGGCCCTGTCCTCATCAACATGGGGACAGGGTGCTCCGGGGTGGGGGGCCGCAGTGCGCCCCCTGCCCCAGAGCACCTAACCCCCCCATGTTGAGGGCATGCTGCCCGGTACGGCTCAGGAGGGGGGGGCGCTCGCTCGCCCCCACTCCCTTCCTGACCGGCCGGCCGGCGTGCTTTGGATACGGGTCTGTTATGGATTGTGGGGGGACCCCCACACCATTTTTTCGGCGTAGGGGGTCTCCTTACAACCCATAACAGACCTACCTAAGGGCCCGTTATGCTCCTGAGGGGGGAACCCTCCTTCAGGATTCATAACAAACTCCGCCCACGTGTAGAATTGGCGGGAATCCGCGTCGGATCCCCGACGCTTCTATGACGGCTTTGTCTCCATCGCGGCAAGCCAGCTCGGCGCTGGCTCCCGCGATGGGGCTCGCAAGTGCTCAATCTCGCCGAGAAAGGGAGCGAGATTGACACAATATCCCAGTCACCTACTGAATGTAATCAATCGGGCCACCACCTACATGCTCCCCCACTGTGGTAATATCTTCACCTCGGGGTATGTAACCATTTTTGCTAATAAAAATTGCAATAAGAGTAGATTGATTGGTTTGCGCAAATGTTATAACGTCTACAAACTATAGGAAAGATTTATGGCATTTTTATAATTATAATATTTTCATTTTGGTCAATCAGCACTGGTGAGCCACCCCAGGGTTTAATAAACATGGAATCTTCAGGCTCCTGTGCTGATTCTTATATCAATGCTCCTCTGCACATAAAAGGAAACAAGCTACATAGTGCTTATATAATCTTTAAACTACTTTATTAAAACTACAAGAGGTACTCACACTTTCGTGGTGCTTCAAGCGCACCAATCTATAGCAAACAGTAACTAATATCAGGTGAAGCCGAACAGCCATAGTCTAACAGCAGCTCCTCGTGAGGCTGTTGCTGCCTACATGTCCTCTCCCCTACGTGTGTCGACACAGGGATCACATGTTTTCCTCAGGGGGGATTGAAATTGAAAGTGTTATTAAACCCACAACTGTATATGCAGCATAGCATGCTTATTATACTCACTGTGGACCTTAAGGGTTAATTCTCTGCATTGTGTAAAAAGGCTGTTTTATCCTTTATGCATAGATCCTCCCCTCCATGTCTACCTTGGGAAGAACAAGCCAACCTCAACCTGCACATGCTCAGTGTCTTTTATGCTGGAGAGAACAGTTACTTGTTCTTGTTCTCAGAGCTAGCCAGGTCGCATGATATTGTCATTACACATGTGGGTGTGTATACAGGCTGCAGTGAGAAAATATTCACCTCCTGAACTTTCAGCACTGAAGAAGCTGTGCAGTTTATGATGAAACCGTGGTATACAGAACATCCAAAAAAGTATATAGTGGCAATATTTCAATGTAAAAAGATTTATAAGCTGTGGGCACTGTGAGGGGGGCGGATACATTTTTTTCATATTACTGGGTTTAGTAACACTTTAATTGTGAGGTCACATACCCAGAGGTGAGGATATTACCACAGGGGTGAGTATGAAAGTGGTGGCACGATTGATTACATATGGAGCACTACTGCACAGATTAATCAGTATTAAGAAATTCATAAAGGATTTACACCTTGGACTTGTGATTTATTAGGCATTGAAGAAGTGTACCGGAGGACACTAATTTGCATGATTTATTATTTTCACTTGATTTTAATTTTTTTTATATTTGGCACAGTGATATGTGTATATATTTTCATAGTGATTATTTCATATATTATTTTGACACTTGGATATAGGACTAGCACTGCACTATTGGTGTTTAGAAATAGTGGATTTTTTTTAATGTAATCAATTGTGACGTGACAGGCATCTGAAAGGGTCAAAATACCATTAAAGGGGTTGTAAAGGTACAAGTTTTTTTACCTTAATGCATCCTATGCATTAAGGTAAAAAAACATCTTACAGCACCGCCCCCCCCCCCGAGGCCCCGTTGTACTTACCTGACCGTTCGAAACTCCCGGGCGCGTCCACGTTGTCCTCTTCGGTTCCCAGCCTGGCCGTTGATTGGCTAGGCTGGGCAGATTGATAGCAGCGCAGCCATTGGCTAGCGCTGCTGTCAATCAGAGCGGATGACGCGGCGCTCCGGGGGGCGGAGCCAAGTGATACAGTCGGCGGCTATGGCCGCCGCTGTATCACGGGAGCGCGCTCGCAAAAGCTTTCCTCCGTGCGAGCGCTCTCGCATGAAGAGGGAAAGCTTTTGCGAGGAGGATCCCAGACAGCCGCCGAGGGACCCCAGAAGACAGCTTTCCGGGCCACTCTGTGCAAAACGAACTGCACAGTGGAGGTAAGTATCACATGTTTGTTATTTTTTTTTTTTTTTAAAACCTGACTTTAGTGTCCCTTTAACCGTTTTTAATATATCTATACTTTAATTTGTGCTGTGTTAAAATGCAAACATGTTTCAATACAATGCAGTGCACATGTACATAACATTGTGGTGTGAATGAGGCATAACATTATTTGTTATGTGTCCTTGAAGTGATCTGCATTAAACCAGTGTTAAAAGCCAAGGGCACTGCCTTGGTGTAAACAAGCCCATAAATAATACCTGGTGGGTGATCTTTGGCATTAAACGTGAACCCCAGGAATTATTTAAATTAATACCCCACAAGGGTTTTATGCTTATTTAACCACTTCAGCCCCGGAAGAATTTACCCCCTTCCTGACCGGGCCATTTTTTGCGATCGGGTACTGCGCCGCTTTAACTGACAATTGTGCAGTCGTGTGACACTGTACCCAAACAAAATTGATGTTCTTTTTTTTTTCCACCACAAATAGAGCTTTCTTTTAGTGGTATTTGCGGTTTTAATTTTTTGCGCAAAAAAAAGAGGGACAATTTAAAAAATAAAAACGTTTTACTTTTTGCTATAATATCCCCACAATATAATATCCCCACAATTAAAAAAAAAAATCTAGTTTCTTCATCAGTTTTGGTCAATATATATTCTTTTACGAATTTTTGGTAATAAAAATTGCAATAAGAGTAGATTGATTGGTTTGCGCAAATGTTATAACGTCTACAAACTATAGGAAAGATTTATGGCATTTTTATCATTATTATAATTTTTTTTACTAGTAATGGCGGTGATCTGCGATTGTTATCAGAACTGCGACATTGTGGTCGACAGATCGGACACTTTTGACACATTTTTGGGACCATTGACATATACAGTGATCAGTGCTATAAAAATGTAACTGATTACTGTGTAAATGTCACTGGCAGGGAAGATGTTAACACTAGGGTGCGATCAAGGGGTTAACTGTGTTCCCTCAGTGTGTGTCCTAACTGTAGGAGGGAGGGACTAACTAGAGGAGAAGACAGATCGTTGTTTCTAGTTAGTAGGAACACACAATCTGTCTCTCCTCTCCTCACAGAACAAGGATGTGTGTGTTTATACACACACACATACACACACACACATCCCTGTTCTGGCATTCGTGCTTGCAATCACAACAAGCTGGCGGTATCCCTGCTTAAAGGGCCGATGTACAGCTATGACAGCTCACGGGAATGTGCCGACCTGCCGCAGTATATGACGGCGTCTGGTCGGCAAGCGGTTAAGGATAAGTTCACCTTTAAAAAAATAATAGTAATAATAATAATAATAATAGTGCACATTTTTTTTGCAGAGGAAAAACATGTGCATTTTTTTTGTAGAAACCTTGAAAGCATTACACCCGCTATCAGTAGATCATGCAATGTAGGGCTCCTGCAGACTGTCAATGTATCTATCTTCTAATACCTCATACAGGCAGACAGTTGCTGAATAAAACGAAGCATCAATTAGAGTAATAGCACCCTGGTAGTTCATTGAGAACTACAAGCCAACAGCTGTAAAGGCTGTCGGTACTTGTAGTTCATTCATTCATAAAATTCTGTGAATGAAAAACACGGCTGTGTGGGCGAAGATCTTTGCAAATAGTGACAGCAGGTGCTGAGAGAAGATCCCCAACCCGATGTTGCAGGGAGGGAGGAGCAACTGCAGGAGCGGGAATATGGTTGGAACATGTAATGTGTTCCCAAAGGTTAACTTATCATTTAACCACCTTCCACCTGTGCTATACATGAAAGATAGCTACAGCACAGGCTTTAAAATGGTTATAAACCCTTACAGACCACTTTTACCTACAGGTAAGCCTATAATAAGGCTTACCTGTAGGTACCGGAAATTTCTCCTAAACCTGCACGGTTTAGGAGATATTTGCCATATACGCTTGCTCTGATGTCATCGGGGCATGCGCACTAAAGAAAGGGTACGATTGTGCAGTTTCTATAGGGCCTGTGCCCATGAACCGTGACCGCTGACTCTAGCGCGTATGCGCCGGAGTAATGTTATGCGACCCTGGCCAGTCAGAGAGACAAAGTCCACGTCCCTGAAAGGAAGAGGGGTGAAGATGGATGCTGCGACCAGCAGGGACATTGCAGGCTTCTTTTGCAGGTAAGTGGCACATGCATACTAGCCCATTATGTTTTTACTTTGATGGGGTATAAACAGGAAGTAAAGCCCATTAGGGTTTACTTCCTCTTAAATTGCTGGGAGGGCATCTATGTACATCCTCCCGAAAATGATCCGTCTGCATGCCCCCTGTGATCAGCGAGTTAATGATCCTGCCCCCTTACCATGTGATCAGCTGTCAGCCAATGACAGCTGATCATGACATGTAAACAGAAGATCTTAAAGGGTTTTTTTTTTCTTTGTTTGAATTTCTCACTTCCTGTTTCTCCTCAGTAAGCTTTCCACCACCATCCGAGTGGTGGAAAGTCATTAAAGCGGTATTTCACCCTAAACATAAGATCTCCCATGCGATCCAGCATACTGGCGTCAGTGCCAGTATGCTGGGTTTTTTTTTTTTTAATAGCACACTTACTGTATTATTGTAGAATTCCTTTTCTGTCCCCCGTGGTGGACGGCGCCAGTATAGCGCGTCACATCTTCCTAAAATACCCGATATGGACTCGGGTAATCTCGGCGAAAATGCGGCGCCTGCGCACAGACCTAGGAGCTGACTGCGCAGGCGCCGTATTTCTCCGAGTCCTACGGCTATGGCGCGTCACGCCCTCCGAAATAGGACTCGGAGAAATACGGCGCCTGCGCAGTCAGCTCCTAGGTCTGTGCGCAGGCGCCGCATTTTCGCCGAGATTACCCGAGTCCATATCGGGTATTTTAGGAAGATGTGACGCGCTATACTACAGCCGTCCACCGCGGGGGACAGAAAAGGAATTCTACAATAATACAGTAAGTGTGCTATTAAAAAAAAAAAAACCCAGCATACTGGCGCTGACGCCAGTATGCTGGATCGCATGGGAGATCTTATATTTAGGGTGAACCTCCGCTTTAAGAACAGCTTACTGAACACCTTACTAAAGAACAGGAAGTGAGAAATTCAGACAAAGAAAACAAAACAAAAAAACATTTAGAAGGGAAATCGAAGGAAAAGGTAAGTGAACCAACAATGCACTAGCTTAAAGGAACCTATTTAGAAAAGAAAAAACAAACCTTTACAACCCCTTTAATCAACTTTTTGTTTTTTCTTCTCACACTAACAGCGTTAGGAGAAAAACAAAACCCAAATACTGGCTTCTGTCAGAGGGACATTGATCCTGATCACGGAGAGCCACTGCTGCTATGCAGTTCCCACCAGTGCATATAAGTGCTGCCTATCAGTGCAACCTTTTAGAGCCCATCCATACCACCTTATGAGTGCAGCCTCATCAGCACACCTCAATGAATGAGAAAAATTACCTGTTTTCAAAATTTTATAACAAACATATTTTATTTATTTTTTCAAGATTTTTCAGTCTTTTTTTGTGTTTTTTTTTCTTTTTTTGTGTGAAAAAATAAAAATAAAAACCCAGCAGTGATTAAATACCACCAAAAGAAAGCTTTGTGTGAAAAAAAAAAGATTAAAATGTAATTTGTGTATAGTGTTGCATGAGCACCCAATTGTCATTTAAAGTGTGATAGTGCTGAAAATTGGTCTGGGCATAAAGGGGGTTTAAGTGCCCAGTAAGTCAAATGGTGGAGGAACAGGGTGTAATAAGTCATCTGCATCTCTCAAAGCCTAAAGCACTCTAGACATTTAAAGTGGTTGTAAATCCTCAAGGTTTTTCACCTTAATGCATTCTATGGGTGAAAAACTTTCTGTAATGTAGCTGCCATTCCCTCCACCCAGAGTCACCATTTTTCGTACCTGAACACGTCTGTTCCAGTGACGAGCACAAGTTCAGTAGCTACAGCCGCTGTCTTAGTTCTCATAGTATAGATTGATAGGAGCAGCATCCATTGACTCCCACTGCTGTCAATTAAATTTAGTGACACCAGAGTGGGTTGCGGGGCTGATTCCTGCTGTCTGTATCAATGGATGCTGCAGCGGGCCTCATGAGCATGTGCCCCCAGGAAAAGTGGCTTGCTGTGGAGACACCCAGTGAGGAGGAGGAGTGCTGCCAGGGCACCCCAAAAGAAGAGGATCGGAGCTGCTCTGTGCAAAACCCTTGCACAGAGCAGGTACGTATAACATGTTTGTAAAGGTTTGTTTTAAAAAAAAAATAACAATCACTTTTTTTTCCTGAGGCGTAAGGAGGAGTAATACAAATTGGGAGGGACGTAGGCGTGTTACATTGAAATGAGACGTGACCCCATGCAAATGAAGGGCCGGCCGGCTCGCGCATGCGCGCGTGAAGGAGACCATGTCAGCTCCGCTGTGCGCATGCTCACAACTCGGGAGCGGCGCAATCAGTGAAATTGGAAATGGACTAGGGCAACGTTGTGAACTACGCAGACAGCATAAATAGACACACACAAACGCACTTGCATTGCAAAAGTACATCCCTTTGTGTCCCTTCCCATTTAACCAAGTGCTTTTGTTCCTGTTGTTCATTGCAGTGTGTCTTGTAGTTGTCAGATTAGTGTTCTGTGTGATCAAGTGCTTGTTGGTATATTTGTGAAAGTGTTTTTTGATAAGTGTTTGAGAGACTGTTTGTTTGATTGATATATTTCTGAGCGTTTGTTTTCTTGCTTTATTTTTTATTTTTTTGTGACTGTTTCTTGCTGAGTGCTAGTGTGATTTTTGGGTGTTCGTTTTCTCTTTGTGTGTGTTCTTGCCTGATTGGTTGTGCTTGTATTTGTGACTGATTTTTGGTGACTGGTAGTGAGTTTGTTTGGAAGTATGACAGAGAGAAAAAGAAAGCTGAATTTTACTGTGGGGGAAAAAAGAATTCTTGCCCGGGCCATTAGCGAGTATGGGCGTTTTCTCCACGGCCCGCAGAGTGCCACCACCACCCCGGCCAGGAGGAGGGAGATTTTGGATAGGATGACGGAGCAGGTCAATTCATCGGGGGAGGGGGAGACACGGACCCGGTCTGGGATTGACAAAAAAATAAATGATCTCCGGCGTCAGGTGAAAAAAAAACTGGCCGCAATGCATGCATATGCAGAGTCACCTGGAAGGGAAAAGACAGGAGAATGTTAGTCATGCATGTGCCACTTGTGAGGTGTGCATCACGGGAGGGGATAGTCATGACTGACTCCCATGTCACTCACCAACCAGCCAGGTGTTCCCATACACGTTCTGATAGAATTCCATTCGGATGTGGCATTGATTGTAGATGTAGCTGTCATGGGTGGATCCGGGGTGTTTGGCACGGACGTGCCATATGAGTCCTTGGGCATCAACTATCACCTGTACGTTGATGGAGTGCCAATTCTTCCGATTGCGGTACATGTGCTCTGTCTCATGGGGGGGCTGGAGTGCCACATGTGTGCAATCAATGGCCCCGATGGTGCGTGGGAATCTGGCAATTCTGTAGAAATCTGTCATTGCCTTCAGCCGCAGGTCCTCAGTGGTGGGTTTGATGATTAGGTTGGCCAAGCGTGTGAGGATTGCAGGGACAACCTGGTGCACACATCTGCTCATGGAGGACTGTGACATCCCAGCCACCACTCCACTTGTACGCTGAAAAGAGCCACTGGCAAGGAAATGGAGTGTTGCCAGTACCTTGACCAGTGGCTGCACTGGATGTGAGCGTTGTGTTGGGCTGGTGATGTCCTCCTGCAGGGTTGTGGTTAATTCCAGGATGGCATGAGGGGGGAATCTGAAGATGCGATACACCTCAGAATCACTCATGCCAAAGAGGTCTATGCGTGTGCGGTATACCCTCTCCCGTGCCATCCTCCGTGCCCTCCTCCTTCTTTGGTCATCTAAATTCACTAGTGCAGCTATGAGCGACGATGCCCCTGGCATGTTGGCAGTCAAATTGTAGTGCAACACGTGTGTGTGGTCTGCTCCTCAGTAACGGTGTTGCTTTCTGTGAGATGTAGACGTTTTTTTCAAAATTTAGACCAGCTTTTATGTACTCTAACTTTAGACAGGACATTTTGCTGTTGCGCACATCGCGTAGCCTGCGCAGCAACTGCGTTTTTTTGTGGATCCCCGCAACTCCCTCATTAGCATATTTGACTAGCAAATCAATGGTGTGTCTAGCGCATTTTTGCGCGGACGGATGCGTCTGTCTAACGAAATTACGCCGGACAAAAAAAAGTAGATTTCTGGCGTAAATCGTTTTCTGAATCGCGCGCATCTAAACGCACGCGCACATTTAGACTTACGCACGCGCAACACCAGTTGCGCAGGCGTAATCGCTCTGTGAATCTGGGCCATTGTTTTCAATGAGGCTGGTTCACACATGTGCGATGCATTCGCACTGCGCATTGCAGAAAAAACGTGTGCAGATTTTATGCCTTGCGGTGCAGCTCAGGTGCGAATTCAGTCCCATTATCTTCTATGGGTATGCAGCTGATTCGCAGATGTGTTCATTTATCTTCAGGAATTTCTCTCATTCAGCTAAATACATTTCTCCCCCACTCTCCTCTCACCCGGTACTTCTCCCATCTCTCCTAATTCGCAGCTAAAACGCAATGGATCTGCTGAACACTTCTCTTATCTATCTGCAGAGATTACAGAGCTGAAATTTGCACCGCACAAGTGTGATTCCGGCCTAAATATATGAAAAAAGCTGAAGTGCTAATATGTAAACAAAGACAAAAAAGGAAGGTACTGATAACAGTTTTATGGAAATATCTGAAATTATTTATTATTCGCAATGGTTTAGCACAGTATTTCTCAACTCCAGTCCTCAAGGCACCCCAACAGGTCATGTTTTCAGGCTTTCCATTATTTTGCACAGGTGATTTGATCAGTTTCACTGCCTTATGGCCCGTACACACGATCCGAATATCAGACGAAAACCATCGTACGATGATGGATCGTACGATTTTCGGATCGTGTGTACACTACTTTTCGAGAGCCGATCACGACCGTTCATCCGATATTATTCGATCGGACAAGCGCGAACATTTTCCTCGTACGATGTTGGATCGTACGATTTTCGTTTAGTCAGTACAGTTGTCGTCCGACAATACAATACAAATACATTACAACACATGACATCACTTCTGATTTTTTTTTTTCTGATGTACGAGAATTTTCGTGACTTTAATAACCTATTTCATTTTACTTGCGACTATTAAGCGAAAAAGGTCGTACGATGCGTCGTACGATATTCGGATCGTGTGTACGGGCCATTAGTAATTACCACATCCCTTTCATCTGAGCTAAATCCTGAAAACATGACCTGTTGGGGAGCCTTGAGGACTGAAGTTCTGAAACATTGGTTAAGGAAATGGAATGTCATCCAGATAAGGTTTAGATCTCTTAATAAAACCTATAAGCCAAGGTAGCATTTTTGAATGAGGCTGTGTGCATTTGTTATTGTCTGTTTCACTAAACTAAACCAATCATCAGAACAGTGCTTTGAAAGATTACATAGTAATGCGGGCCTTTAGTTATCAAAGGTGTTTTTAAGTGCCCATCTGCTCTTTATGCTTGTCAATAGCAGATGTTTCTCTGTTAACACAGCAGATGCATCGTTTGTTCAGTCTTCATGTAACTGATGTTAAGTCTAAATGCAGAGGATACATTCCAACAGACAAACTTTGTCTGCAGGGTATAGCATTTCCCTGCTCATTCAGGGGCTCTTTCAGAATACATTATTAGAGTAATGTGGGGGCACTTACCCCACAATTCAAGCATAGCCGGCAAACAGACACAGAATGGTATCAAGGAAAAGGACCCTGGGCGAGCATGGGAGCAGATATACCAGAGCCAGTTGAACTTCTCTTTAACCACTTTATGCCCAGCCTATAGCAGACTGATCAACAACAACAAGTGGCGGCGCAGGTTATAGTATATTAAACAGCAAAACATAAGTTCATAGTCCTTTGAGCATATACAGCTCTGTGTGAAAATAAAAGTGGAAGCTGACAGCATGGAGAAACACAGCTGAATACCATCTGAGCTGCAGTGGTATAAATTTGACTCCACTGAACTCCCCTGCGCTGAATACAAAGAATTTACTAAAAGGCACCTGTTGTTTTGTTTTTTCTCTTCCATATAGCAGAATGATGGCTGGGCGGTGGTTCAGTTTTCCTAAATGGACGTCTTGGGCGTGTGCATCGCAGCGATTGGTAGTGCGGTGTGTCAGTCTGACACACCAATCTCAGTAACGAGCCTCCAAAGGAGGCTCTTTACCATGTGATCAGCTGTGTCCAATCACGGCTGATCACGATGTAAACAGGAAGATCCAATGATCGGCTTTTTCCCACTCGCATCTGACAGATGCGAGTAGAGGAGTGGTGATCGGTGGCTCTCCTAACAGGGGATCTGTGCTGATTGTTTATCAGCGCAGCCCCCCCCCCACGCGGATGCCCACACTGGGCCACCAAGGAAGCCCCCAACATGTGGATGGACAGGTATGTACCCCATGGCCATCCACATATGCAAATATATGCACAATAGATGCCAATCAGTGCCCACAAATGGGCACTGACTGGCAACATTATGGATCAGAGCAGACAAGTGATGCCCAGAAATGCCAACTATCCGTGTCATCAGTGCCACCCATCAGTGTCCACCTATCAGTGCCCATCCATGCCACCCATAAGTACCCATAAGTGCTGCCTATGAGTGCCCATCAGTGCCGCCTATCAGCGCCCATCATCAGTGCCAATTAATTGGTGGCGCCTTATCAGTGCCCATCAGTGCAGCCATATCAGTGTCCATCATTGAAGAAGAAAACATACTTATTTACAAAAAAAAAGAGAAACAAAGAAAAACTATTTTTTTCCCTAAATATTCAATCTTTTTTATTTTTTGGTACAGTGTAGCATGACTGCACAATTATCATTCGGTGCTGAAAATTGGCTTGGGCAGGAAGGTGTTTAAGTGCCTGGTATTGAAGTGGTTATATATATATATATATATATATATATATATATATATATATATATATATATATAGTAAGGGGTTAGCTCGGTAGCAGGGGTGTGTGACCCCCCTGGATGGGTTCACTACACACTGAACTATACAGAGAGGCAGCCGAAGACGGTTGAAAACAAGGGCCCAGATTCACGTACATCTGCGCATTATTGGACCGGCGTAGCGCACCGCCTTTACGTTAGACTTGCGCAATTTTGCCGCGTAATCACCCTATTCTCGTAGCTTTTGCGCAGGAAATTGTGCATGCGTAACATTATTTCAGAGGCGTAAGGCGGAGTAATACAAATTGGGAAGGACGTGTGCGTGTTACATTGAAATGAGCCGTGACCCCATGCAAATGAAGGGCCGGCCGGCTCGCGCATGCGCGCTTGAAGGAGACCATGGTCAGCTCCGCTGTGCGCATGCTCTCAACTCGGGAGCGGTGCAATCAGTGAAATTGGAAATGGACTAGGGCAACGTTGTGAACTACGCAAAGAGCATAAATAGACAGACACAAACGCACTTGCATTGCAAAAGTACATCCCTTTGTCCCTTCCCATTTAACCAAGTGCTTTTGTCCTGTTGTTCGTTGCGTTGTGTTTTGTAGTTGTCAGATTAGTGTTCTGTGTGATCAAGTGTTTGTTAGTAGATCTTTGAAAGTGTTTTTTTAAAAGTGTTTGAGAGACTGTTTGTTTGATATATTTCTGTCCGTTTGTTTTCTTGCTGATTTTTTGCTGTTTGTTTTTGTGACTGTTTCTTGCTGAGTGTTTGTGTGATTTTTTGGGTGTTAGTTTTCTCTTTGTGTGTGTTCTTGCTTGATTGGTTGTGCTTGTTTTTGTGAGTGATTTTTGTTGACTGGGAGTGAGTTTTTTTGGAAGTATGACAGAGAGAAAGCGAAAGCTCAATTTTACTGTGGGGGAAAAAATAATTCTTGCCCGGGCCATTAGCGATTATGGGCGTTTCCTCCACGGCCCAGACAGTGCCAACACCACCCCGGCCAGGAGGAGGGAGATTTTGGACCTCATTACTGAGCAGGTCAATTCAGCGGGGGAGGGGGAGACACGGACCCGGTCTGGGATTGACAAAAAAATTAATGACCTCCGGCGTCTGGTCAAACAGAAGCTGTCCAAAATGCATGCCCTTGCCAGGGCCACAGGAGGGGGCCCACCATGCCGTATTAGGCTGACAGCGGAGGAGCGTGCGGTGGCCCTGACCTTTCATCGGCATGAAGTTGAGGGCCTGCCCGGCTTTGACTCAAGTCCGGAGCCTGTGGTGCCAGGTAAGTATTTTTTTTAATATCAGGTGTGTAGCATGTGTGGGGGAGGGGGTGAAAGGGAATATGTGGCAAGTGTGTGGATCCTCCAACCTGTGAATGTTTTGTGTCATCCATAGATGTGCAGGAGGGTGCAGGGCCATCTGGCCTGACCGCACCATCCCCAGGACAGCAGCCTAATGAGGCCCCCCCAACAAGGCCGGTGTCCGCGGAGGAGGTTCAAGAGGAGGAGGAGAATCATGAGGAGGAGGAGTCCATGTCAGGCACTGGACGTTTAGTTTTTGAGGACTCTTCCCCTCTGGCTGGCAGCAGGCAGCCCTCCCTAAGGGGGAGCCCCCCTCCTCCCCCAACATGGCTCCCCTTCTCCCCGGCCACAAGCATCAGCTGGAGGCAGGATTTCGTCCCAGAACACCAGGGGGTTGGCCGATCTTCTGCCCGCCACTCTGAGAAGGGACCAGGCCCTTCAGACCCGCCATCTGGGACAGGTCAGCCAGACATTGGTGCAGATGGAGGAGAGCCTGTCCTCCATCAAGGATACGCTGGGGAACCTGGACTCCCACTCCCGGGCTTTCACAACCTGCCTAAACGAACTGCAGACTACATCAGCAGGCATTGGGCAGGATGTGAGGGCCCTTACCCAGGCTATCCAGGCCAACACGGCAACACTTGGTGCTGCCCTGGACAGAATAGCCATGGCCTTGGAGGGCAGGCCGCCAGGTGGGCAGAGATCAGGGGCTGCTCCTCCTTTCCCGGTTTTGCCCCTCCCCCATGAGTCTCCCCTGAGGAGCCGGGGCCGCGGCCGGGGGCGCCCCAGGCGTGGCTCACGTAAAGGGCAATCATTTTTTTTCCCCTTTTTTATTTTTTTTTATTTTTTTTGCTGGAAAATTTTTGATTTTGCTGGTAATTTTTTTTTTGGGTTGTGAATGCTGTTTGAATGTGGGGGTGACATTCCTGCCGGAAAAGGGGTGTCACCCTCAATTTTGGTGGAGAAGGGTTCCCCAGGACCAGGGAGAAGTGATCCCCAGGTCTGTGTGAATGGTGTATGAATGTACCGTGACATAATTGGAGCCTTGGTGTGGCGTTGCTGCTCACAAGTCCTGCATGGTGGACTGGTGCCAATCCAATTTGATGTGGATGTGGGGTGTGTGTGCTAGGGACCACAGTGGTGTGCATGCATGCATTCTCATTGTGCCATGATTAATGTGTGTGTTTAACGTGCAAAGATGCCCAATGTGAGCTGTCTCCTGGCTGCTCTTCCCTCAGAAGACGGGGGACCCTCGGTTGGGGGGGATTGTCTGGTTCAGGGGTCAGGTCATCACGTAGGTCAATCTGCAGGCCCTTTCTTTCTGCGAAGTTGTGCAGCATGCAACATGCACCGATGATCTGGCACACAAAGTTTGGGGAATACAAGAGGGTACCCCCAGACTTATCCAGGCATCGGAAACGTGACTTTAGGAGGCCAAAGGTGCACTCCACCACTGCTCGTGTTTGGGCATGTGCTTGATTGTATCTTTCCTCTCCTGGGGTTTGGGGGTTCCGGATAGGAGTCATGAGATGGGGTCCCAGTGGATATGCAGAGTCACCTGTAAGGGAAAAGACAGGAGGATGTTAGTCATGCATGTGCCCCTTGTGATGTGTGCATCATGGGAGGGGATAGTCATGCCTGACTCCCATGTCACTCACCAACCAGCCAGGTGTCCCCATACACGTTCTGATCGAATTCCATTCGGATGTGGCATTGATTGTATATGTAGCTGTCATGGCTGGACCCTGGGTGTTTGGCACGGACGTGCCATATGAGGCCTTGGGCATCGACTATCACCTGTACGTTGATGGAATGCCAATGCTTCCGATTGCGGTACATGTGCTCTGTCTCCTGGGGGGGCTGGAGTGCCACATGTGTGCAATCAATGGCCCCCCCGGTGCGAGGGAATCTGGGAATTCTGTAGAAATCTGTCACAGATCTGGCACAGTCTACTGCTGGGCAGACACTGCTGGTCATACAGCAGAGAAACAATAGTCTTTGATTTTTATCACACAGAAAAATCAACAACCACCTCACCTCTTCAGAAGTGTTTCTCACTGCTCTCCTTAACTCAAAAAGTCTCAGGATGCAGCAATCAGTAGTAATCCCCTGGATTACTTATAGAGGCCTTAATTGCCTCATTCTGAACAGCTGAAGTTTTCCAACACCCTAAACCTTTCTGGCTACTTCTGCAGCCGACACCTGGTAGTAATTGGTGTATTGTCTAAACAAGGGAGAAATGTATCTCCCTTCTGTGACAACACCCACAGATTTACCTGTCACAATACCTAATGATAATGTGGTTCCTCCACTTTAATGACGACACTCAGTGCCCTCCCCGTAATGACCCAGCTTTTGACAAACTATTTAAAATTCGGCCACTCCTAAATTATTACTCTGAAAAATTCCCCCAGTTATATATCCCCGAACAGAATATCTCCATAGATGAGTCCCTTATCAAATTCTCAGGCAGGCTGGGCATCAAACAGTTTATCCCCAGCAAAAGGGCCTGATATGGGGTTAAAATGTACAAGCTATGTGACCGAGTCACGGGGTACCTCTACTCCTTCCTGGTGTACGAAGGGAAGGACTCCCAACTGCATCCCCCCGAATGCCCAGAATACATCGGAACCAGCGGAAAAGTAGTCTGGGAGCTTATCTATCCACTGCTTGGAAAGGTATACCACCTTTATGTGAATAATTTTTATACTAGCCTGCCCCTGTTTTGCAATCTTCATCAGAGGGACACCCCAGCATGTGGCACAGTAAGAGCCAATAGAAAGGGCTTCCCACAAAAACTGGTCAATGAAAAGCTCAGACGAGGGGAGTCAACATTATTGAGGAACCAGGAGCTATTGGCTGTCAGGTGGAGGGACAAAGAAAATGTCCACATGCTTACAACGATCAACAACGACACCTACGTGGAAGTCCCCAAAAGGAAACGGCCCAATCCAAAAACCAACATGCCTCTATGATTATAATTTGTTTATGGGGAAGTGGACTTCAATGATCAGATGATTGAACCCTACCTTCCCACAAGAAAATCCCGCCACTGGTATAAAAAAAGTGTCCATTTATTTTTTCACTTTGTCCATGTATAACACTTATGGTATTTTCAAAAAATCTACAGAAAACCCTGTGTCCTATCTGCAATACCAAGAAGAAGTTATCACCGCCCTTTTGTACCCTGAAAGCCCACCAGAAAATATGCGCTCTGATTCCGTGAGCAGACTCCACAAACGCCACTTTCCTAAGAACCCCCCCCCCCCCTGAAAGAGGCACAAGACGTCTGAAAAAATGCTGTGTGTGCGCCAGAAGAGGAGTCAGAAAATACACTGTGTATTATTGTCCCTCCCAACCAGGCCTCTGTATAAGTGTATGTTTCCGTCGTTACCATATTTTCCAAAATTATTAGGGAAGTATGGTAAACATAGTTCTCATTTCCTGTCATTTTCCTCCACACCCCTTATGCCACTGCAGTGTACATACCTCTGCCTTCTCCAGAACTGACCCTGGCCTGTTATATGACCACGCTTTTGCCTAATGCTTAACAGATTAAGAAGGGACACCACAACAGGTCGCTGTGCTCGATGGGTACCCCAAAACCAATATGGCGCCGACCCGGAGGACGGATGGGGAGGATGATATGGAAGATGATGAGATCTCCCTCCCTGCCTCGGAAGATTTATCCAGAGGTAACATACCTAGCGATCACCCCATGAACTATGCCATAATGACAGACATTGCAGCTGAGTTTAGGAACTCCTTTGCTGCAGCGATTACTGACATTAAGACGGAGCTAATGAGATTGTCAGAGCAAATGACGGTTACTGAGAGAGCTGGCAAACGGAGGGATAGAGCACTGGTTAGGCTGGATGACATTGTGATCGATCACCCCAACCACCTGATCGATATGAACAGACATTTAGAGGACCTGGACAAAAGGGGAAGGAGACACAACATTAGAGTGAGGGGTGTCCCAGAGTCCATCTCCCCTGAGCAGATCAGGCCTACACTCACCTCCATTTTCAACAGCCTCATGGATAGGCCTGAAGCTTCGCCGATCAAGTTTGACAGAGCCCATAGAGCTCTCAGACCCAAGGCTCCTGATAATGGCCCACCGAGGGATATCATCTGCTGTCTCCCTAACTTCAGCCTCAAAGAAGAGATCCTGCAGAAAGTGAGAATGGGTGACCATGTTACATTTAATGAGGCTGAAATACAACTGTTTATCACCCATCACGCTGAAAAACAGAAGGGCTCTGCGCCCGCTTCTTGAGGTGCTGAAAAACAAAGGCATAACGTATAGGTGAAAGTTCCCGTTTGCCCTGCAAGCAACACAAAATGGCAGACAATTCACGCTGAAAATCCCTGATGAACTTCAGAAATTTTGTGAATGCTTGCAGATTTCCCCTGTAGAGTTGCCTGAGTGGTACGCTGAATTCTGTCTACCTCCTGAGGTGAACAATGTGCCTCCTAAGCAAGGTCCATCGCCAGCAAAGTCCCCCTTTCAGCAGAACCAGGCCCGCAGAAACGCCTATAGGAGCAACTACAATTCTCCTGCTGCAAAGAACCCAAGGCTGGGGGACCCCAGATAGACGGATTCTTTCTCTGCTGCTTATAATAAAAAGCCAGTATATGTATCGTTATCATCCTCGATATTGACTGTTTCCATTACCACGTTCAGTTTGTGTTCATTTCCACTTTAATTGTTCTACATCACTTTTCCCTTTTTTTACATAAAGACATGGTTTTCGCCGTTCCTTTGTATGCTCAGCAACCTGACGGCTCTTCCTCACACCAGGGATCTTTTACATCATTCTACACCAGAGAACACCAATAACAAGAAGTTAAGTAAAGTGTAACCCCAGGTCTGGGATTTACTACCTAAGGTACTGTTTTCTATTGAAGCCTGCTACATGCAAAGAAACTCTCCCCCACCACAATTTTCTTCGGTCTATTACAACCCCATTTGTCTTTTACTATACTCTACCGAAGGGATGGTTTTACCCTGGACCCTGTTTGGTCACCTCGAGCACTGAACCCACCCCACTTCATCCACCTCACCTCTGGGCTTGCCATAATGAGGCCGATTGAGAGCTGACCGTCCCTCTTCCTTGCCTGCCTCATCGGAGACCCCCCTTCCCTCTCCAACTTTTTTTTTGTTGCACAGAGCTGATCCACAGGGTGCAACTTTTTTGCTCTTTTGCAATGTCGCAGATTTTTGGCCCACCTCCACCCGCAGACTGTGTCAAACAGACATCAAGGTGGTCATACCTAGTGGAGAATTCTCTGCCCTTTATCCCCCTCCCCCTTTGTCGCTTACAGGAGAGAATGTTGACCTGCTTTGCATTGTTCATTGTGACTTGATGTTGGGGGTGCATCACACTCCCATATATCTCTTCAGAACTTATTTTGTTTTATATTGCCTGGTATAGCAGAGACAAATCTGGTTCTATGTCAACGGCTTTGCTTTCAGCCTGCTCTGACAGCAAACCCTCATTTGTAAACCCTGGTGTGGGGTGTCATACTGGTTGTCAGTGGAACCTCTTTTTAGGCCGCAAAGTCTAGGCTAAGCACAGTTTATTTTAGACCCTTCTTTTGTGTGTCTATTGGAGGCCTAGATCTCGGAGAGCCCTCATGGCCCCGAACATGTTATTTGAACTTTAGGATTGAGTTAAATACACCCTTCATGAGGGTCAAGGTATACAGTTTATCATAAGTTATTTCTTTATGGTCTCCCTGGACCACCCACTTCACACTGAGCACCTATTTTTCTATTGGTTATTTAGGTTTACCTTGAGACATCCAGCTCCACGTGGCCTCCTTCCACCCACCCCCAAGAGTCGCATCTGGTGTTCAAAGAGAAACGCCTTTTAAGCTCTGCGCTTCTACTAGCGGCATCCAGAGCTTAGATTAATAACTCGTGCACACGCATTATCTTACTTCCACCTCTCTCTGTTCAATCCCTCTTACAATTACCTCTACTAGATTCTACCTCCTTTCCCTTCCCTCCACATCTCCCCCCCTTCCTGCACTCTACTCCAGCATGGCATACTCCCACCTAGGCAAATCTCCAGTGGTAGTCTCCCACAATGTTAACAGACTTAATATCCCTGAGAAACGCACCAAACTCTTGAGGGAACTCAAGAAAGCGAACCCCTCGGTAATTTTCATTCAGGAGACACACTTCAAGGCCAAAATATCCCCAGACTCACAGACAACTATTTCACCAAAGCCTACCATGCCACAAACCTGTTAGCAAAAACCAAAGGGACCTCTATCCTCATAAATAAGCACTCGCCATTTGAGTTTTCGCAACAACTAGCAGATCTAGAGGGTCGTTACATTTTCCTCAAGGGCACTTGGGATGGCTCTCCAATCACGCTAGCTAACGTTTATTTTTCCAACAAATCACACATCACGTTTTGCAACAAAATTATCTCAGAACTAAAGTGGTTTGCGGAAGGGTGTATTATTCTGGGTGGGTACTTCAACATTCCTCTCTCCCCATACCTGTAATGGTCACTCACATATTCCTATAAAAGATTGAAATGCATTAAGCCCTTGTTACACTCCATGATGCTCCTGGATACTTGGAGAACCCTGCATCCATCAGGAAAAGACTACTCTTTCTTTTCCCCTCCCCACAAAAAGTACTCTAGGATCGACCTAATTTTCATCTCCCAGAGAAATCTAAATGCCTTATCTCAAGCAGAGATGGGTATCATTGCTCTGTCCGATCATGCACCCGTAGCAGTGAAACTGACACTGGGTCCTACCCAGAAGTCCACCTTTAATTGGAGGCTTAATTCTGCACTTCAAACAGACCCAACCATTCATGACGACATACAGGACTCCATTAAGACTTTCTGCTTGTTGAATTTAGACTCTGATACAAATCCGCTCAATAATTGGGAAGCTCACAAGAGCGTGATCAGAGGTCACCTGATAAAATGCGGGGCCAGAAGGAAAAAAGAAAAAGCCAGAAAAATTTCCTCTCTGTCTACTACTATTGCACAACTAGAGTAATATACACAAAACAAGTCCGCGCTCTTAAATGTCTGTAAAATATATATTAAATATATAAGCCCAATGTTGTTGGGATAAAAGAAAATAATCATATAAATATAGAGAAAAAAGAATCCATTTATTGCAGATCCACTTCTAAAAACAAGGGAGAAAACAGTCCATATAGGATAATATACAGGGCTGTAGAGTAGTAAGCAATGTGCACAAACAGTTCCACCAGCAGACACCAGCAATTCATGGGGTTAAACCTCAACGGTTCCATGCACAGGCCATCATGAGGACAAAAAACACACGCTGACAGTACCTTGATGGTAGATGGTATAAAGTGGTACACAGAGAGCCGCCGTCAGATCTTAGTGTGAGGACCTGACATCAAACAGTCCACAATGCTGGAGTGTCACCACGAAGAGAAAGGTACCACTTTATACCATCTAACATCAAGGTACTGTCAGCGTGTGTTTTTTGTCCTCATGATGGCCTGTGCATGGAACCGTTGAGGTTTAACCCCATGAATTGCTGGTGTCTGCTGGTGGAACTGTTTGTGCACATTGCTTACTACTCTACAGCCCTGTATATTATCCTATATGGACTGTTTTCTCCATTGTTTTTAGAAGTGGATCTGCAATAAATGGATTCTTTTTTCTCTATATTTATATGATTATTTTCTTTTATCCCAACAACATTGGGCTTATATATTTTATATATATTTTACAGACATTTAAGAGCGCGGACTTGTTTTGTGTATATTACTTGTGTTGGGTACTTCCGGGTACCGTCATTCCCGCTGCACTGAACTGTCTATATGATACCCTCTACAGCAATGACCATAGGGTTTGTTTTTGCTTCATTGACCGGCCTATATCCCTCCTAGCGCCAGTGACCGTTTGTGTATTATTGCACAACTAGAGACACAACATAAAAAATCTTTTTCCGACAAGGTGGCAGATGAACTCGGAATAGAAACTCTCTGAAACAACTGATAAACTTCCAAACTCAGAAATCTCTGTTCTTCAAAAAAAAGTGTTTTTCATGAGCGAGGTAATAAAAGTGGAAAACAACTAGCCAGAGCTTTTAAGGACGCAACTTTGGCAAACCAAATATACTCCATACGCAATAGTTCAGGATCCCTTGAACACGCACCAGAAAAAATAGCAGAAGTCTTTCATGACTTGTACACTAAATTATATGACCTACCCCCACAAAACAAACCCCAACACATACATGCCTCCAGGACAGAAACTATACAAAGCATCTTAACAGATAGCAATTTACCATCCCTTCCTGATGAAGATTTAGCAGCCTTAGACACTCCCATCACAGCTGCAGAACTCTAATTAAATCACTTGAGACCCTTCAATCCAAACTGGGCAACTCTTTCCCAGGCTTTTGGTTTTACCTTCAGCTAAGGGACTTTCTTACCAACAGTAAACATAAAAATATGTACTACCAAAGACTGACACATTTACAAACTATTTGCTTAAAGAGAACCACGGTGTCAAAAACAACATCCTTAGCCTACACATGGCTGAATTCCCCGAATAATGAGGAACATACTCAAACCCAGATGGGAAAGAGACCTGGGACTCGCAATCAGCGACTCCCAATGGGAGAGAGCCTGCATACTCGCACATAAATGTTCACTCAGTACAAAATATCAAGAAACATCTTACAAACTGCTTACACAACGGTATATTACACCACAGAAAGCAAAAAGATGATCCTCTTCAATCTCTGACACCTGTTGGCGCTGCGATGCAGATGTCGGTACATTCCTACACATCTGGTGGGAGTGTCCCTTAATACGCAGTTTTTGGGAAGTGATCTCCAAATGGATCAAACACATTACAGAGACCAAAATTACTCTGAATGCTGCTGCATGTTTGCTCCATCTTAACTCCTTTTCACTTAAAGAAGTCTTTAACTAGACACCTGCTAAACACAGCAAAAACACTGATCCCACTGCATTGGAAAACCAACCAAGTCCCAAATGTCAGAGATTGGCTAGATAGTAGGGGTGCTGAATATAATCGTTGCATCGATGCATCGCGATTCGGGGGCCCCTGATGCGGCATCGATGCATGTGACCCTAAAAATCGATGTTGGGTGACGTCATCCCGACTTGCCCCGCCCCTCCCGGGAGAGCGCTCCGAGCGTATGTATTAAAATACCCGTTTTGCAATACAAGCTGCTAAAATACATTAAGTGGCCACTGCTGCATGTGCTTTTTAAAATATACTGTGTTTCATGCCTATATTGCTGTCTGTATACTCTGTCTGTATATTCCCCTCATATGACTGACTGTTCGCTCCAGCCCGCCTCCCACGTCTCTCTTGACGTCAGCCCCGCCCGCCTCTCCTCATCTGATAGCTAAAGTACAGTCGGTGGGCGGGGCTGAGAACTCCCACTGACGACGATGACTTTTATTAAACTGACACTTACCTGTCCCTTAGTCCAGCGATGTGGTCGCACAGAGCCCTGTACCTTTCCTGCTCCTCTTCCCAACGCCATCCTATCTACTGTGGGCACCCGGCCATCATAGCTTATGTCTTCATGGCCAGGCACGCACTGTGATCTGCCATTGGCCAGCCAATACTCTGGGACCTGTGTCCCAGAAGATCGCTGGCAGGGAGGGGCCATCTAGGGCAACAGATGGAGTCACCTAGGCGGCAGGGACAGGAAGTCCCACTAAAAAGAGGACACCCCCCCCCCCCCAAAAAAAAAATGACATGCCAAATATGGCATGTCAGGGGGCGAGAAGTTCTTAAAGCATAAGTTCCACTTTTGGGTGGAACTCCACTTTAAAGGGAGTGAGGTTATTTTTATTTAAAAGCAGAGTTCAGTAAAAAAAAATATTAAAAGTCAGCAGCTACAAAAAAAATTGTATCTTCTGACTTTTAATAAAAAATACACTCACCTGTGGGCATCCGGCTGTGACAGCTTGCAGCTTCACAGCCAGGTGCGCATGTCTCACTGCGCTGTCCAGAATAGCCGGGCTTCTGGGACCTGTGATATATCTCAGAAGATTGCAGGGAGGAAGGACCGCCTAGGCAGCCCAAGCGAAAGTGAGAGCCCGCCGGTAATCTTGATGCATTGTGATGCATCGCGGAATCGAATCAAATCGTTGACCAGATAATCGTAATCGAATCGAATCGTGAGACCTGTGAAGATATGCAGCCCTACTACATAGGGTCAATTTTATCTATAACATGGAAGAACTAATTGCCATGAAAAATGAACACAGTGCTGGCTTTATTAAACCTGGCAACCCTGGGTTTCCTTCATTTACTCAAGTGAAAATGAGTCTCTGATTGCATGAAGTCGCTTACTCCCATGGTTTTACATTTTAGGCATGTGCCCATGATCTCTTGACTGATGTCATTTCTGGTTTGTTACGCCACTGTATAGACAGAGTTTAAACTCTATGTGACTGCTTCTCACTCCATGCGAGTCCTACACCTTTGAATATGCTTATCTACCCATTCCCCCTACTCCTCACTTCTTCCTCACCCTTTCCTCCCCTTCTTTCTTTTCATATTCTTACTTCACCTTCTCTCAATGCTTCCTTATGCCCAATCACATTATGTATACTGTTTTAGATATCCTGATGTTACTCAATTGCAGCAACGGTAACTTGCTTATATATCTAATTACTACCTTGTATTTGTTCACTGTTTTATTGATACACAAATTGTTAATCGTATGTTTCGAATTCTCTTTCATTAAAACTTGGATTGTGAAAAAAAAAATGCATTTTCATTTTTTTCCAAAATTTTCCAAAAACATCTGGAAACAAATGAACAGTTCAAAACACTCATTATGCCTCATGGATTATACGTTGGGGTGTTAGCTTTCCAAAATGGGGTCACTTTGTGGGCGTTTCCATTGTCCTGATGCTCCAGGGCCTTCAAAAGTGTAATAGGTGGTTGAGAGATTAGATGTGTAATTTATGCTCCTAGAATGCCTGAAGTTGCTACTTCAGTGTTGGGCCTCTGTATGTGGCCAGGCTGTGTAAAAGTCTCACACGTGTGGTATCGTCATACTCAGGAGGAACAGCAGAATATGTTTTGGGGTGTCGTTTGTGGAATGTGCATGCCATGTGAGAGAAATAACCTGTTATAATGACAATTTGGCGTGAAAAAAATAAATTAAAAAAAATCTTAATTTTGCAAAGAATTGTGGGAAAAAATGACAACTTCAAAAAAGTAACTATGCCTCTTGCTAAATACCTTGGAATGTCTACTTTCCAAAAAGGGGTGATTTGGGGGGTATTTGTACTTTACTTGCTTGTTAGGGTCTCAAGAAATGAAATGAGGCTGTCAGTACATCAGGTGTGATCAAATTGATACATTTTCAGTAATTGGCACTATAGCTTGTAGACCCTATAACTTTCACCCAGACTAAATAATATTCACATATATTTTTTTTTTACCAAAGATATGTAGCCGTATACATTTTTGGCCAGATTTATGAAGAAAAATTACTTTTTTGCAAAATGTTATAATAGAAATTAAGAAAAATTATTTTTTTTTACAAAATTGACGTTCTTTTTTTCATTTATAGCGAAAAAAATAAAACCTGAAGAGGTGAATAAAAACCACCAAAAGAGAGCTCTATTTGAGGGAAAAAAATGACAAAAATTTTATTTGGTTACAGTGTTGTATGACTGAGTAATTGTCATTCAAAATGTGAGAGCACCGAAAGCTGAAAATTGGTCTGGTTATTAAGGGTGTTTAAGTGCCCAGTTGTCAAATGGGTAAATGGCCCCCTCAACATACTACACCAGTGCACCTGTGTTGTAGCACACTATAATACAAGGTAAGGCATTTCTATGACTTGTGCTCCACTGCATTATGAAAGGTAGTGCATGCACCTTTTTGGTGTGGGGGGCAGCCCATTCAAATGCAATAACTACCTTAACCACTTCGGGTCTACGCCATTGACAGAATACGTCAACAGCGCGGACCTGAGGCGCCGGGGTCACGTCTTTGGAGGTGATTTACTTGTAATTCCCAGGGTGGTGCGCGGCGGGGAAAAACAGTCCCGACGCATCACCGAGGATTTGATGCGTGTACCCGGCGGCCGCGATGTCCGTCAGGTACACACAATCGGCGGTGACAGAGCAGGGACGTGGAGCTGTGTGTGTAAACACACAGCTCCACGTCCTGTCAGGGAAAGGAGACAGATGCTGTTTCCCTTTTACATAGGGAGACAGCATCGATCACCTCCCCCAGTCACCCCCCTCCCCCCACACAGTTAGAACACACCCAGGCAATACATTTAACCCCTTCCTCACCCCCTAGTGTTAACCCCTTCAATGCCAGTCACATTTATACAGTCATTAGTGCATATTTATAGCACTGGTCGCTGTATAAATGTGAATGGCGCCAAAAATGTGTCAAAAGTGTCCGATGTGTCCGCCGCAATATCGCAGTCCCAATAAAAATCGCAGATCGCCGCCATTACTAGTAAAAAAAAAAATATAAAAAAAAAATCATAATTATGTCCCCTATTTTGTAGGTGCTATAACTTTTGCGCAAAACAGTCACTTATTGTGATTTTTTTTTTTTACAAAAATACGTAGAAGAATACGTATCGGCCCTAACTGAGAAAAACAAATTAAATTGGGATATTTATTATAGCAACAAGTAAAAAATATATATATTTTTTTAAATTGTCGCTCTTTTTTTTGTTTATAACGCAAAAAATAAAAACCGCACGGGCGATCAAATACCACCAAAAGAAAGCTCTATTTGTGGGGAAAAAAAGGACGCCAATTTTGTTTGGGTGCCACGTCGTACGACCGCGCAATTGTCAGTTAAAGCGACGCAGTGCCGGAAGCTGAAATTTCGCCTGGGCATGAAGGGGGTTTATGTGCCTAGTAAGCAAGTGGTTAACACAACACACATTAACATGCATGCGTTAACATACAACAGTGCAACTTCAGCCTATATCCAGCCAAAGGTTTCTTGATGCTTATTTAAAATAGCAGCTGTAATGCAAGAAATATTTCATATACGTTTCCTGTATTTACTTTAAATTATGTTTAAAAAATTAGTGAAGTGAAGTGAAGAAAACTGTCCAACTAGTAAAGTCCATTTCATGTAAATACATGTAAAGGATTCATTCACATTAGCCTGTAGCTTGTTTTTCTCCTTTAAACCTGTCTGGAAAATGTAGCAATAATCCAAAGTATTACTATAGTTATGAGAATACACTGCTTCTTCCAGTTGTGAAAGTCACCAAAACCTTGAGATAGGCATATTTACCCAGTGGACACTTTTCTTATGAAGATTTCCATCGCATCCATCAATAAAACAAAAATTATAAGAGACAGCAAGCTTGGTGCTCTATTTCAATGACAGAACACAACACCACCTGTCAGTTTGATTTAGGTTTTCTAGCACTTAAGGTGTTGCATTAATGTTAATGCCAGCTCTCTCAGAACTTCTTTATTTCTTGTGTTATAATATTGCCATTCCTTGTATCTACAGTATGTGATTGTAATGAATATCACACCTAATTGTACCCTATCAGTTCTTAATGAGTGAGAATAACTGTGGCTACTATAGTAACATCTATGAAGCTATGGGTCATGGAATAGTGAAGCTTAAAATGAGCAAAGGCTGCGTTATGTGTAGCAGGTTTTATTTTACACCAGACTAAAAATACCACAGACATTATCATTTAAAATAATGCCGAAATATTATACAGTACACTACATATACAGAACAGTAGGTTGATCATGTTTTAAAAAAAATAAGCATAAGTTCATGGTCCAAAAGAACAAGCCACCTTAGACCTCAAACAGCAATGGATACAAGAATATATTTTGGCATCTGGGCTCCCAGCAGTCACTATGGACATGGTGGATGCCCCATTACAACAGATGACTCTGCATGCTGTTAAAGGGGAGTTCCAGGCATTTTTAATGTTTATTAAAAGTCAGCAGCTACAAAAAGTGTAGCTGCTGGCTTTTAATAAACATGCACTCACCTGCTCCACGCTCCTGCGACGCGCCGGCCGGAGCTCCGCTCCTCTCCTCAACTCTCCGGCCGGCATCCTCATTGTTTCTGTGGGCACCCGGCCGTGACAGCTTTCGTCTTCACGGCCGGGCACTCAGTGCGCATCTGATTGGACAGGCAATCGCCTATGACCTGTCACGTGTCCCAGGCGATCGCCTACAGGGAGGGGACCCCAAAAGGCGATATAACGCATCGCCTTAGCGGCCCCTTGGAGGAAGGAGGAAGTGCCACTCCTCCTGAAGCCCCCACTCCCCCCTCAAAAAAAATGACATGCCAAACGTGGCATGTAAGGGGCAAGGAGTGGATTAAAGGAACACTAAAGTCAGGAATATTTTTTTTTTTAAATAACAAACATGTTATAATTACCTCCACTGTGTAGCTCGTTTTGCACAGAGTGTCCCGGAAAGCTTCTGGGGTCCCTCGGCGGCTGTCTCGGCTCCTCCTCGCAAAAGCTTTCTACCTTCATGCGAGGGAGCTCGCACGGTGGAAAGCTTTTGCGAGCGTGCTCCCGTGATACAGTGGCGGCCATAGCCGCCAACTGCATCACTCGTCCCCGCCCCCAGCGTGCCGCGTCATCCGCTGTGATTGACAGCAGTGCCAGCCGATGGCTGCGCTGCTATCAATCCGCCCAGCCTAGCCAATCAACGGTCAGGCTGGGAACCGAACAGGATGACGTGGACGCGCCCGGCAATTTCGAACGGTCAGGTAAGTAAAACAGGGGCTCGGGGGGGGGGGGGGTGCTGTCAGATGTTTTTTTACCTTAATGCATAAGATGCATTAAGGTAAAAAAACTTTTACCTTTACAACCCCTTTAAGCGGAAGTTTCACTTTTGGGTGGAACTCCGCTTTAATAAAACTTAAACTCCATAAGTCACAAGTTCTCAAATGGCTATTAAAACATCTTTGCAGTTTTACCCCAAAATGTTTGATAGCCATTAGTTCTTTACTTCAGGAATGGCCTTTCACCTAGACTCTTTATGGGTACATATTGCGGTGATCCCTAAAGAATCTAACAGTCTGCAAGTACTGTTCAATACCACATTTGAACACAGGCCTACAAATCTTTACCAAAATCCTATTGACTGGACTTATGAATGCATTTGATTGGGTAGACTCGCTCTTTTTAAGAGCAACATTGGCTCATATTGGGTTGGAAAGCATAAGTGCAGAAGGACTGTATTCTTCACCTACTGAAACAGTAAGGGATAACAAGGCATTTTTCCCCTACTTTTCTTTACACAATGGCACACGACAAGGATGTCCATTATGACCGTCTTTATTTATTTTAACCACCTGTGACAAGAATATAAAGGAGAGGAGTTTGTGGGACTTTAAATGAGGGAGCGCCATGTCAAAGGGAAAAATGACATAAAATTTGATTTACAGTACATGATTTATTGGTTACAATCTTATATACATGTCAAATATTTTGTATCAAATAGATAGGTAGTCACAAGACTTACTCTAAATATGCTGCTACATAGCATGCAATACACAAATAACACATATTTGTAATATGTGAAAAAAAAATTATTTTGATAGAGCTGATTAAAAAGTGTGGGTCCCAACCCAGCCCCTGAGGAAGCCTTTCTATAGGCGAAATACAGTATATTGGGCCGAATACCATCTGGGCTGTGACCGCCTGCAAACTCGCATCTCATGTACAATCAGGATCTACAGCTACCTGGTTTTAATGTTAACCTGATTTTCTATACGTGTTATTAGCTATACTATGTACAATGATATGTGTTTGAATATCTTAATAAATTATTAAAAATTATATGCGTCTGTAATATTATAAGCACCGTTATAATCCCCTATCGTCCATATAATACACTCTATTATTTTAATGGGATGAGGTACGATTAATCTATACTAAAATTTAACCAAGCAGATCCCACTCTCTTTCTCCCCTTATCTACTCCAGAATCCTCTAACTGTGAGGATTCTCCTGAGTTTCCGTTCTCAGTCTTAGCAGGGGAAACACCAGTCCCTAGGGAGGAGCCTGCTACCTCAGAAGAGGAACAGCGGCCGATAGGGTTTGATGACCTCGAGGTGCACAGAGAAAATGTTATCACTGAACAATTGAGGGAGCCCACATTGCTAAGAGCCTGGGAGAATATAGTGAAGATAGATGGGGAGTTAGTTAACCCTGAAGAGAGGGTTGCCCTCCATTACTTCATTATTGAGAGGGACCTGTTATATCGAGTGTCACAGAGGATAGAGGACACCATTGAGCAACTTGTAGTGCCTAAACCGTACCGCAAGATGGTTTTGGAACTGGCCCATGGGCACATTCTTGAGGGACATTCGGGAGCAGAAAAAACCCCGGAGAGAATCACCCATAGGTTTTATTGGTCTGGGATCACTAAGTGGAAGTGGAAGTGTACTGCTCTTCCTGTCCAGTGTGTCAGATTCCTGCACCCAGACCACATTTCTGCAGTCAGTTGGTACCCCTGCCCATTATTGAGGTCCCTTTTGAGAGGATCACCATGGACTTGGTTGGCCCCTTACTGAAGTCCACTAGAGGGCACCAGCACATGTTGGTAATTTTGGACTATGCCACCCGTTACCCAGAAGCGATTTCTCTCCGAAATACCTCTGCTAAAACCATTGCCAAAGAGTTATTTCAGGTTTTCTTCCGTGTGGGTCACCGTTTATGTCTAGGGTGACCAGAGAACTTTGTAAACTCCTGAAAGTTACCCAATTACGTACATCAGTATATCACCTGTGTCCCAACCCTAGGGTTGAAACAAGAGGGGGGGGGGTATGTTTTGTTTATGCTGTTTGGATGCTTGCACTTGTTTCCAGCAATATGGAAGAATAAACCATAACCTTTGTTTTCAACCATCCTCGGCTGCCTCTCTGTATAGTTCAGTGTGCAGTGAACCCACCCAGGGGGTCTCACACACCCGCTACCGAGCTAACCTCTTACACACCTCACTACTGGACACATTCTTCTACTCTGCCCAGGCACATTTTCAGTTTTAGTGCTCTCAGTGGACTACGGCTGGTGTCAGTGCTTCAAGTCTCAGATGTATCCAGGACATGAGCTACAACTGTCGCATTCCTTGTGTCAAGCAACTCCTGAAACAGTAGTGTCTTACCTGGGCTAAGGGGAGAAAGGACTGGACTGTTGCTCAATAGTCCAAAGTCCTCTTTTTAATGGAAAGTGCATTTTGCATTTCATTTGTAAATCAAGGTCCCAGAGAATTTGGGATGAGTGGTGAATAAGTAGAAGAGGGGCACTAATAGAAGGATATTCTGATTATTGGAAGTCAGTAAAGGGGGGGGGGGGGGGGTGGGAGCTACAACCAGGGTAACGGGGTAGTTTGTCTTTATTGGTTTGTTTCCTTTTTGTTATCTGTTGTTTTTTTCTTTTTCAAGGTGGAATGTAATGTATAATGACACGTTTCTGTTGATGTGGTTGTATTTATGAAATGGGAAAAGATTTAATGAAGAAAGATAATAATATTGACGGATGTAGAGAATGGAGGAAGGGTGGAGAGTTCCCTCAGTTTTGGCGAAAATTAACCCTTAACCATCTAGGAGGTGCAGGATAGTACAAGGAACACTTCTCCAAGTATTCTGGTTGTGTGAAAAATCGTGGCCCTTCTGCCAGAAGTATGCAGTGAACTAGCTACAGTATCTCTTCCTATTTCTGCACTGGGACCAGAAGGCTTTTGGTCCCAGTGCAGAAATAGGAAGAGATAGCTAGTTCACTGCATAATGAATGAAAAAGGGGGGGGGGGGGGCTTCTGCGCTAAAATTACAAGGTCACCCTAAACACACAGAAAAAACAATGCAGCAACAACAAAACACCTGAAAAAGAACAACTGTAAAGAAAAACTGTAAAGAAAAAGTAATTGCGCAAAGTGCATAAGACCAACATATGTTGGATATAGGTTTGCAGAGTGATGCAAGTGACATATAGATCAATAGTGCACAATACTATAACGTGCAAACAGAGTCCATGATGTTAAGAGGTGTTCCAGGATACCCGCTAGTTCCGTGAAAGATGTGCACTTCACCACACACACACACTCTGGTCTCCCAGAACTCTCACCTCTAAACGGCTAAAAAGAGACCTCAATGTGCAGATCCACTGCTGGTTATCTCCCTGGTGTTCCTTTTGTCCTCAACATGGATAGTATGATCTGGGTCTCAGAGGTGGGATAAAAACAGGAAAAAGGACCTCCAATAGTGCATTATCATTGATACAGAGGAGTTTAATAAATAAAATTTGCACTTACAAACATAGAAGTAAAACGAGCATATAACACAGCGGCACCGCGCTGGTATCACAGCAATCCCGGTGTACGTCTCCCTTCACCCTACGCGTTACGACATACGTGTCTTCAACTGGGGTTTGTGTGTGGACAGCTCGGGATTCCCTTTCTAGCTACACAGACCGGAAGTTCGGCTCCGCCAGAAGTATGCAGTGAACTAGCTACAGTATCTCTTCCTATTTCTGCACTGGGACCAGAAGGCTTTTGGTCCCAGTGCAGAAATAGGAAGAGATAGCTAGTTCACTGCATACTTCGCCCAGCCCATGTGGTTGCCAGGTAAAAAAAGCCTCAGCTCAATTTATACAGGCCACATACCCAACGCGTTTTGCTCTGATACCAGGGTTTAATCACAGAGAACATTTTTTAAGTCCTGGGGGCAAGGCAAAATGTGGGTAATGTGGTGTAGATGAATTGAGCTGAGTCTGCTTTTACCTGATAACCACTCGGGCCAGGTGAGGTGTGCGACAGAGGGGCGATCTCTTCCTATTTCTGCAGTGTGCTGATCTGGGTTGACCTCTCGCCAGCCTGCAACCTCGTTGGTTAGGGGCATCCAACCCATCAGATTTAATAGCCTGAGAGTGAACCCTTAAGCATTTATAAAGGGTCTTCTGGCCCCAGGTCAGAATCTTTATTTAAGAGCTGACCAATTTTGACTTAGGAACCAACCCAACCCACTATTTAATCTCTCTCACCTACCCCAACGTGAGTACAAAAAGATGATGGTAATTCATCTCGTCAATGTGGCTAAAGCTTGCATCCTGGTACTTTGGAACTAAGAGTATTCCCCATTGATTGCTTTGTAGTTCTCAAATGTTTCTGAAATCCACAGAATGGAATTTCTTACTGCAACTTTTAGAGGTACAGAGGAAAAGTACAAACTTACATGGTTTCATTGGAGCACGTTTACTGGCTTGCAAGAGTATGAGGAGCTGAATATAAATGAGGCATGACTCTAATGGTGCCAATTCAAATGCCCTGGGATGGTGTGTCAGACATGGATAACTTGCGACCTTATGATTTTTCCAACTTAAATTTTTTTCTGGTTTCTCCTGGTCCCCTTTCACCCATCTCTACCCCTCAAGAACCCTTTCCTTACCACCTTCTACTCCTGACCCCTCCCCCTCTCTTTTTTTTTGCCTAAAGAAGGAACTGGTCGGCAGCTGGATTTTACAGTTTTCCGCTTTACAACAAATGATAGGTTCCTTTCCAACAGCAAGGCCTTTATTGTGAGCTATGTGTACTGTTTGCATATGTATCTTATTCTTATGTAATCAATATGTATGCTTTGACCTTGCTGCTGCCTATATAGATCCTTTATTTTGTTATCCCTGAAAAATCTTTTTTAAAGAATTAAAAATAAAAAGCATGTAAACTAACCTTTCTCAAATCAGCAAGATCTTAAATTGTTTGTATGTGGAGGATATAGAACAATACAGCAAGGTGAAAAGTATGAGCAACAGGATAGGAAAAACTGAATGGACAACAGGATAAGTACTTGAATAGAACAGAAAATGTAAAAAGGTACAACAAATATGTTTCACCTAGGAGATGTATAAATAATTTAGACTTAAGCCAGCCAGCCATACATGGATTGAAAATTAGCTGGTTCAGCACGTACTGGCTGAATTTTGATCCATGTATGTGCAGGGTGGTTGTACACAAATCGATCTATCAATAAACTTATTTACAACCATCCTGAGGGTACAAAAGTAAATGCTGCACCTGTACAAATGAGAAATAAAGCTGTGAGTTCAAAAAGATCTACTGTATCTGCAGGAGTCGAAGTACAGCATTACCTGGTGAGAGAACATGGAAGTAAACCAGAGAAAGCCAGTCCTAAAGGAGAAGAGAAAAAAAAAACATCAAATCAAAATGTGTCAAAGTGAACACAACTAACTGCCCAAATGCACAATATGTCTCTAACTCATAAACTGTACTATTGTGGAAATGTTCATTCAGGACTAAAAGGGATAAATGTCTTTGGAAAAGGAAAACCACCAAACCCTGTATCCTTGCCTTAGCTGCGCTTGTTCACAATGTTTGCTGCTCTGCCACCTGCACTTTTATATATGGAGGAACATATGATCTGCTCCCCTTTAATTGTGCCCTGGCCTAGCAACCAGTCACTATGCCTAAGCACTGTCACATGACCAGGAGAGGGAAAGCACACTCTGGTTGGAGAGGACCATAGAGCTACACGTTTAAGGTAGGTGTATGGATCAGAAGATGCCCTTCCTAGAAACACTGGCACCTTTCTCCACATGGAAAAGGTGGCACTGTCTCTTACATGTATCCAAGCCCAAAAGCAATTGAATATATTGCAGATTACCAGTCTTGAGGAGTGGTGGCTGCATACATTTTCTATTTTCAGCCTTTCATTTTCATCTGGTAATCCTGTGAATAACACACTTCCAGTCTCTTGTTGTCACAAACTACGGTGAATGGGAGTAAACCACAACTGTGGTTAAGGAATACATTCAATGCACCTCTGTATGTTATGTGAGATTTCAGTACTGGACCCCAGGCGTCACTCCAATCAAGGAGTTTGAGGGTTCTCTACATCATCTCTCTCTCATATAGGAATGTGTTGAGCTACTAAGGGTGGAGGTATTACAACATGCCTCCAACCTCTAGCATAGAAAGATTACAATAAAGATCAATGAGCACAACTGCATTAGAGACTCCAATGCACTTATCTTATGCAAATGATTATCAATACGGGACCCCAGGCGTCACTCCAGTCAGAGAACAGGAGTTTGGGGGTTCTCTACATCATATCACTTAACATAAAGGAATGCTTTGGACTACTAAGGGAGGAGGTATTACACACTGTACATACCATCCAACCTTAGCCAAGAAAGGGTATAATGAACATGTTCAGTATTTTAGGGCGGAAGCCCGTATACAAATAACAACAAATGTCAAGCATTTGAAAATACTGTATGCAAGTAGCATTAACTTGTTAGAGGCAATTTTAGTTTAAATGCCTTAAAAGTGTATGTCCCTTTAAGATAGTCCACAACTGTTACATGAAGGCACCATTAGTCATCCCAAGCAGCATCATAGTAATTACTAGAGCCAGATTCAAATACAGTACTTAACCACTTGTCCACCGCCCACCGTCATATGACGGCGGGCGGAGGACTCCATTGTTCTGACATCACGTCATATGACGTGATGTCCCTTTAAAGCCGCGGGCGGGCGCGCGCGCACCCGCCGCTCCGCGGGGATCCCGTGCGAGTGCCCGGCGGCAACGATCGCCGCCGGGCACACGCGATTGCTCTGTAAGTGAGCTGGGACGTGCAGCTCTGTATGTAAACACAGAGCTGCACGTCCCTGTCAGGGAGAGAGGTGACAGATTGTGTTCCTTGTACATAGGGACACAATCGGTCACCTCCCCCAGTCACCCCCCCCTCCCCCTACAGTTAGAACACTCATAGGACACACATTTAACCCCTTCCACGCCCCCTAGTGGTTAACCCCTTCACTGCCAGTCACATTTATACAGTAATCAATGCATATTTATAGCATTTTTCACTGTATAAATGTAAATGGTCCCAAAAATGTCAGAAAAGTGTCCGAAAGGTCCGCCATAACGTCGCAGTCCCAATAAAAAAATCGCAGATCGCCGCCATTAATAGTAAAAAAAAAAAAAATGCCATAAACTATCCCCTATTTTGTAAACGCTATAAATTTTGCGCAAACCAATCGATAAACGCTTATTGCATTTTTTTTTCTACCAAAAATATGTAGAAGAATACGTATCGGCCTAAACTGAGGGAAAAAAAAATTTTTTATATATTTTTTGGGGTTATTTATTATAGCAAAAAGGAAAAAACATTGCATTTTTTTAAAAATTGACGCTCTATTTTTGTTTATAGCGCAAAAAATAAAAACCGCAGAGGTGATCAAATACCACCAAAAGAAAGCTCTATTTGTGGGAAAAAAAGGACGCCAATTTTGTTTGGGAGCCACGTCGCACGACCGCGCAATTGTCAGTTAAAGCGACGCAGTGCGGGAAGCTTATATTTTGTCTGGGCAGGAAGGGGGTCTAGGTGCACAGTAGGTAAGTGGTTAATAAAGCTATATATGAACCAGGTATTTGTACAGTAACAAATGTGACGTAGTAATGGTACTTATCCGTTTTGCAGGGATGAGAGTGTTCCAGTAAACAGAGTATTGAAGCAGCAATGGGATTCGTTTGTTGAGGGTCTCCTGGTGGGGGATATCTTGGGGTGTCCGCACCAACTTGTAGCAAGGTTGACAGCGTAGATCCAGGTGTGGATTTTTCCAAGTTTAGGGAAAGACAGTAGTTGTAGTATAAAAGTAGCCAAGCCGGCTACGGCCGACAATAATAGGACCCCCTTTAAATGCGGCAAGAAGCTTTTATAGGCAGCTAACAGGTGGATGGAGAGGACAGCGGTAATCTGCGGCGCACTTCCGCATTTCACGGTGGGACACACGAGGCGCCAGGCCGTATAGCCATGGTTTCCCATTGCTTTCAATGGGAAGAAGCGGTGGAGAAGCGGTAAACGCACCACTCCAAAGATGCGGCTAGCAGGACTTTTGGAGCGATCCTACTAGCGCACCACTCCAGTGTGAAAGCCCTCTGGCTGTTACACTGAAGAAACAGCACCTGCTGTTTCAGGTCGGTTTGCAGGCGCTATTTTTAGCGCAATAGCACCTGCAAACCGCCCCAGTGTGAAAGGGGTCTTACTTTTAAACAGAGTGGAATCTCAAAAAACACCTCTTAATCATTTGTTGACAGCCCACCATACATAAACTGGGGCAGGGCAGCCACTCTGTGCCAGTACGTGATCTGACAGTTCCAGGTCTGGAGCGTGCATGTGTATGTAAACAAGGCAGATTGCTGTTCTGTCAGTATAGGAGGCATGGATCCTTTGTTCCTGTAAAGCAGGAACACTGATCCATGCTTTCCACTAGTAAAAGCACCTCCCCCACTACACTGAATCACAAGGTTAGGCACACAGTTAACCATTTGATCACCCCTGATGTTAACCCCTTCCCAGCCAGTACAGCGACAGTGCATATTTTTTTTAGCACTGATCACTTTATGAGTGTTACTGGTCCTTAAAAAATGTCAGTGTCCAATTTCTCAACCGCACTATCGCAGTCCCACTATAAGGTCGCTGATCGCCGCCATTACAAGTCAACTAAATAAAGATATGCCGTGGTTTGTAAACACTATGGGCCAGATTTACGTACATTGGCGCATATTTTAACCGGCGTAGCGCACCTCCTTTACGTTAGACCGGCACAATGTAGCGGCGCAATCACCGTATCCTCGTAGTATTTGCGCAGAAATTTGCGCCGGTGTAACGTAAATTCCGAGGCGTAAGGCAGAGTAATTCAAATTTAGAAGGACGTTGGGCGTGTTTCATTGAAATGAGCCGTGATCCCATGCAAATGAAGGGCCGGCCGGATCGCGCATGCGCACATTAAGCAGACTATGGTCAGCACCTCTGTGTGCATGCTCACAACTCGGGAACGGCGCAATCAGTGAAATTGGAAGTGGACCCGGGCAACTTAGTGAACTACGCAGAGAGCTTTAAATAGACAGACACAAACGCCCTTCCTTTGCAAAAGTACATCCCTTTGTATCCCTTCCTATACAGCAAGGTGCTTTTGTTCTGTTGTGTGTTTGCGTTTGTTGCGTTGTGACTTGTCTTTGTGATATTTGTTGACTGTTTGATCTAGTGTTTTGTAGAATATATTTGATAGTGTTTTTTGGTGACTGGTTGTGAGACTTTTTGGTTGATAGATTTTGGTTTGTTTCTTTTGTTGCTTGATTTTTCCTGCTTGTTTTTGTGAGTGATTTTTGGTAATTGTTTGGGAGAGAGTTGTTGTATGAGTATGACTAAGAGGAAGCGCAAGAGCAATTTTACTTTGGGGGAGAAACAAATTATTGCCCGGGCCCTTACCCAATATGGGCGTTTCCTCCACGGCCCGGAGAGTGCCAACGCCACCCCGGCCAGGAAGAAGGAGATTTTTCAGAACATTACCGACCAGGTAAATTCATTGGGGGGGGGGGAGACCCGGACACGTGAGGGGATCGTCAAGAAGATCAATGATCTCCGGCGTCTGGTCCGAAAGAAGCTGGCCAAAATGGCAGCCCATGCCAGGGGCACTGGAGGGGGCCCACCATACTTTGTTAGGCTGACAGCGGAGGAGCGTGTGGTGGCCCAGACCTTTAATAGGCAACAAGTGGAGGGCCTGCCTGGCTATGACTCCAGTCAGGAGCCTGTGATGACAGGTAAGGATTTTTTTCCCTATCTGGTGTGTAGCATGTGTGGGGGGGGAAGGGAATATGTGGCAAGTGTGTGGATCCTCCAACCTGTGAATGTTTTGTGTCATCCACAGGTGTGCAGGAGGGTGCTGGGCCATCTGGCCTGACTGCACTATCCCCGGGACACCAGCCTGATGAGGACCCCCAGACAAGGCCGGAGTCCTCGGAGGAGTTTGAGGAAGAGGAGTTTGAGTTGGAGGAGGAGGTCATGTCAGCCAGTGGATTGTTATTTTTGGAGGAGTCTTCCCCTCTGGCTGGCAGCAGCCAGCCCTCCATAAGGGGTAGCCCCTCCCACTCCTCCCCCAACAGGGCTCCCCTCCCAAGGGCCTCCCCTTCTCCCCGGACACAAGCATCAGCTGGAGGCAGGAAGTCGTCCCATAAGACCAGGGGGGTGGCCGAGGTTCTGCCTGCCAATCTCAGAAGGGACCAGGCCCTTCAGACCCACCATCTGGGACAGGTCAGCCAGACTTTGGTGCGGATGGAGGAGAGCCTGTCCTCCATAAAGGATACGCTTGGGGACCTGGACTGCCACTCCCGGGCTCTTACAAACTGCCTAAACGAACTGCAGACTACTACAGCAGACGTTGGGCAGGATGTGAGGGCCCTCACCCAGGCTATCCAGGCCAATACGGCAACACTAAGTGCTGGCCTGAACAGAATTGCCGTGGCCTTGGAGGGCAGGCCGCTAGGTGGGCAGAGACCAGGGGCTGCTCCTCCTTCCCCGGATTACCCCCCCCATGAGTCTCCCCTGAGGAGCCGTGGCCGTGGGCGCCCCAGGCGTGGGTCACGCCAGCGGCATTAATTTGGTTTCCCCCCTTTTTTTTTTTTTTTTTTTCTGGAATTTTTTTTTTTTTTTGCTGGACAATTTTTTTTTTTTGGGTTGTGAATGAATTCGGAATGTGGGGGTGACATTCCTGCTGGAAAAGGGGTGTCACCCTCATTTGTGGTGGAGAAGAGATGCCTAGGACCAGGGAGAAGTGATCCCCAGGTCCGTGTGAATGGTGTATGAATGTACATTGACATAATTGGAGCCGTGGCGTGGCGTTGCTGCTCACAAGTCCTGCATGGTGGGCTTGTGCTAATCCAATTTGATGAGGATGTGATGTGTCTGTGCTAGGGACCACAGTGGTGTGCATGCATGCATTCTCATTGTGCCATGATTAATGTGTGTGTTTAACCACTTAAGGACCGCCGCATGTACATTTATGTCGGCAGAATGACACCGACAGGCACATCAACAAATATATACGTTGGAGCCTTGGGGGGGATCGGGGGTCCGATCAGACCCCCCCCCCCGTACATGCGACGGTCCGCGCGGCTGCAGGAGCGATCCGACAAGAGGGGGCGGCTATTCGTTTTTGTCCGCCCCCTCCGGATTGCTCTCAGCAAATACGCGCGCTCCCCCTGCAGTGCACTTCCTCCTCCTTTGTAAATACAGGAAGGAGGAAGCGACGTGATCTCTCCCTCGGTGGTTTTTTTCAACCACCGCTGAGGAGAGATCACAACACAAGTAAGTCTGCACTAACACTACACTACACAAAAAACACATTTTATTTAAATGTGTTTTTTGTGTAGTGTAGTGTTAGTGCAGACTTACTTGTGTTGTGATCTCACTACTGTATTTAGTGTCAGTGTGACAGGCAGTGTAAAAGTCAGTTAGTGTTAGGTTCAGGGTAGCCCTGTACCCCCCCTAATAAAGTTTTAACCCCTTGATCACTGCCCTAGTTAACCCTTTCACTCCCTATTGCCAACGTCACTAAGCGATCATTTTTCTGATCGCTGTATTAGTGTCGCTATTCCCGCTAGGTAGCCAATTTTTTTTTATTGCGATTTTTTTTTACTAAAGACATGTGGCTAAATAAATTTTGGCCTAAATGTTTGACTAAAATTTAGTTTATTTGATTTTTCTTATAACAAAAAGTAAAAAATATTGATTTTTTTTCAAAAAAGTCGCTCTATTTTTGTATATAGCGCAAAAAATAAAAATCGCAAAGGCGATCAAATACCACCAAAAGAAAGCTCTATTTGTGGGAAGAAAAGGACATGAATTTTGTTTGGGAGCCACATCGCACGACCGCGCAATTGTCTGTTAAATCGACGCAGTGCCGAATCGCAAAAACCCCTTTGGTCATTTGGCAGCATATTGGTCCGGGTCTTAAATGGTTAACGTGCAAAGATGCCTAATGTGAGCTGTCTCCTGGCTGCTCTTCCCTCAGAAGACGGGGTATCCTCGGTTAGGGGGGATTGTCTGGTTCAGGGGTCAGGTCATCACGTATGTCAATCTGCAGGCCCTTTCTCACTGCGAAGTTGTGCAGCATGCAACATGCACCGATGATTTGGCACACAAAGTTTGGGGAATACAACAGGGTCCCCCCAGACTTATCCAGGCATCGGAAACGTGACTTCAGGAGGCCAAAGGTGCGCTCCACCACTGCCCGTGTTTGGGCTTGGGCTTCATTGTATCTTTCCTCTCCTGGGGTTTGGGGGTTCTGGATAGGAGTCATGAGATGGGGTCCCAGTGCATATGCAGAGTCACCTGTAAGGGAAAAGACAGGAGGATGTTAGTGATGCATGTGCCCCTTGTGATGTGTGCATCATGGGGGGGGACAGTCATGCCTGCCACCCATGTCACTCACCAACCAGCCAGGTGTCCCCATACACGTTCTGTTCGAATTCCATTGGGATGGGGCTCTGATTGTATATGTAGCTGTCATGGCTGGATCCGGGGTGTTTGACACGGACGTGCCATATGAGGCCTTGGCCATCGACTATCACCTGTATGTTGATGGAATGCCAATGCTTCCGATTGCGGTATATGTGCTCTGTCTCACGGGGGGCTCACATGTGTGCAATCAATGGCCACCACGGTCCGTGGGAATCTGGCAATTCTGTAGAAATCTGTCATTGCCTTCAGCCGCAGGTCCTCAGTGGTTGGTTTGATGATTTGGTTGGCCATGCGTCTGAGGATTGCAGGGATAACCTGGTGCACACATCTTCTCATGGAGGATTGTGCCATCCCAGCCACCACTCCACTTGTTCTTTGAAAAGAGCCACTGGCAAGGAAATGGAGTGTTGCCAGGACCTTGACCAGTGGCTGCACTGCATGTGAGCGGTGTGTTGGGCTGGTGATGTCCTCCTGCAGGGTTGTGGTTAATTCCAGGATGGCATGAGGGGTGAATCTGAAGATGCGATACACCTCAGAATCACTCATGCCAAAGAGGTCTATGCGTGTGCGGTATATCCTCTCCCGTGCCCTCCTCCGTACCCTCCTCCGTGCCCTCCTCCGTGCCCTCCTCCTTCTTTGCTCCTCTAAACTCATTAGTATAGCTATGAGCAAGGATGCCCCTGGCATGTTGGCATACAGATTGTTGTCCAGCAAGTGTGACTGCTCAGCTCCTCACTAACAGTGTTGCTTTAGCTGACATGTAGACGGATTGTCTAATTTTATTCCACCTTTTATATGGTCTAATTTTAGACAGGACGTGCAGCTGTTGCGCACAGCACGTAGCCTGCGCTGCACCAACTTACTTTTGTGGATCCCCGTAACTCCCTCATTTGCATATTTGAATAGCAAATCAATGGTGTGTCTAGCGCAGTTTTGCGCAGACGGATACGCCGGTCTATCGAAATTCCGCCAGTCCAAAAAAGTAGATTTCATGCGTATATCGTTTTGGGGATGTGGCGCATCGATACGCATGCGCAGATTTAGACTTACACCGCCCATCTCCTATAACGCCGGCGTAATGGCTCTGTGAATCTGGCCCTATAACTTTTGTTCAAACCAATCGATATAAGCTTATTGTGATTTTCTTTTAAAACCAACATATGTAGCAGAATACATATTACCCTAAAATGACGAAGAAATTTGATTTTTTTATTGGATATGTTTTTAAAGCGTAAAGTGAAAATATTTTTTTTTTTTCAAAATTATCTGTCTTTTTTTGTTTATAGCACAAAAATAAAAATACCACCAAAAGAAAGTTCTATTTGTGGGAAAAAAGTACATGAATTTGATTTGGGTACAGCGTTGCACGACTGTGCAGTTGTCGGTAGTTTGTAATGCAGTGCTGCATCGCAAACCATGGGGTCCAGTGGTTATTATGGGCTAAATGGTTGGATGCATTGACCGCCACCACCACATATTATATGATTAGTCTTATCAAAGTCACAGAGCATATAAAAATAAGTGAGAGGATGAAAATGTGGGCAATCGGTCATATTACTAAGGTTGTGGTTGTCTTTGCTGAAGATCCCTCTGTCTTATATATGATCCTATATTTACAAATTCTGTAAACTTATTGTGAGTGAACTCTGTTCTGTGCTTCTGTATTACACTTCGTATATGTCCTGTTTTTGATTTCTGTTGGAATGTTGGAAAACTGTTGTCAAAAATAAAGTCTGATTTAAAAACAAAAAACATTTGTGTTTACTTTCTTTTCAGCTCACAGGTAGCGACAAGGACAATGCACTTTTTGCAAGATCAACAGTTTTTCTTTTTCCCATACATCATACAGCACACAAGGGGCACAGGATCAGTAGTTATTTTTTTTATGATAATGTTATACTGTCACCTTCAGGAGGCTTTGGACCCTGGAAAACAAAAAAAGCAGTTGGCCAGCCAAGTTTAAAACCTCTCACAGCAAGAGTCAAAACTATTGGCTAAAAAGTTCCAAAATTATTATTAATAGCATACTACAAAAAGAAGACATAACTCTCTAAATCAGGATTTTGGAGGCACGACAAGTAATTCTTAATAAAATGTACTCTATTATTAACATTGCAATTTAAGAAAAATATGATCGCCTGCGGACCTGGTGGAGCGCACGTATATCCATGGTGGAGCGCAGCTCTCTAGATCACTTCCGTACTACGTGACGTCCGTCCAATTAGCTAGAGGCGCCGTGGATTACTATGGGGAACGCACCGTAGCGCACACGGATGACGTTGCACGTCACGCAGGAGATGTCCACCCTTTTTAGGGTTGGACCAATGATGTGGTGGTTTAAGTTGAAGCGCATCGTTATGTGTAACGTCACGCGCACCGCCGCGCATACTGATGACATCACACGTCACGCCGGATATACACATAGGCCGAGTCCACCTATTGGCCGATAAAATATCGGCGCCAGGATACGGATTACCACACTCCCATCCACCAGGAAACTGGGTCACACAACGTTGGTCCCCGCCCTAACACTTCCGGTATTTGGAACGCAAAAATGGCGACGGAGAGGGATTCTGATACGCACGCCAGGTTAGGTGAAATGAGGGGTCCAGGTGGTCTCATTGGGGCGGAACCACTACATATAAATGCAGGTGAGTGGAGAGTCTGCACTAGACACCCCAGTTGAAGTCTCTCTCAGACGAAACCGGTCGGGTTGCTGACTCTGTCAATCTCTACTGCATTTTTGAAACACTCTTGTCCTTCCATCAAGGGGGAGAATTGCTGCTGTTTCCTTTATTTTTGTTTTTACTTGTTATAATTCTTTACACGTGTGGTTTTTTTAAATTCCCTTTTTTATGGTTCCTATCACATTGTGTGTGACATTTTGGATTGTTTTTAATTAAAACTTTACATTTTTACGCTATGAGGAGCTTTTTTCTTTTTTTATCCCGTCTTTTTTGCGATTGAGAGCTACTGCTGTGCACGATCCAAGTGTGAATTTCTAACCTGTGGACACAGACGTACCTTGGGAATCGCCCATACCTGGGACTACAATCCTGGTGTTATCCGGACTAGACCATCGGTCTATGAAAGCTCGTAAGACCCCCCGCCATATGGTGAGATGAGGGTCCATCTTATCCGGTAAGGGTACCCATCCACTTGTATTTGTGTAAAGTGTGAAGACTACTTCCTGAACCATATACTGCATTCAAGTTGACCCTAAAGGAAGACATGTGTGTCACTCCTATTTAATGTTGGGACTGAAATTCTCACAGGTCTGATGACCCCAGTGGACTTTGTGCCATTAGATACTCTCATATCGCATGGTTTTGTCACAAGTTACATGATTTGTTTTTTGTGCTATTATTTGCTCACAGTTTGTAAGATTCTGTCACTTACTTATATCGAGTCACTGATCACTGATTTTGTCACTTACCTATAGTGGTTGCCTTCCTATTACCTGTCCTGATTAATGGGTTTGAATACTCAAGAGTCTTAAGGACAAACATAGAGGCCACCCAAAGGTTATTAATTTTGAAATTTAATTTTGAAATTGATTTTTTCACTTCTAAAATTTTCCTCTGATTAGTATGGTCTGAATTACCTACTTCTTATACCACATGGGGACACCCTGTAGGGGATTCCTGTACTAGCGCTACACTTTTTCACTTATTTTTACCACAAATATCCATTTTGTTGTGTTAGCTGCTTGATTTCTATTTTTTGTTTTAGTTAGTGCAATATATCACTACACCGTTATTTTTTTTATGATAATGTTATACTGTCACCTTCAGGAGGCTTTGGACCCTGGAAAACAAAAAAGCAGTTGGCCAGCCTAGTTTAAAACCTCTCACAGCAAGAGTCAAAACTATTGGCTAAAAAGTTCCAAAACCCCATATTAATAGCATACTACAAAAAGAAGACATAACTCTCTAAATCAGGATTTTGGAGGCACGACAAGTAATTCTTAATAAAATGTACTCTATTATTAACATTGCAATTTAAGAAAAAAAATAACAGTCAGTGTAGTAAGCATATTATCAAATAAGCACTGTGCTGCAAAGAATAAAATTCAATATAAAGTGCTGCTAATTAAATTAAAATATGCAAAATAGGTGAAAGCAAATGTAATATAAATCACAGTAGCTCAGTGAAAAAATGTGTATAGATATATAAATAAAAATATTTCAAAATAGTGTCCATATTCAAAAAATGTTCATATCAAAAGCAAAACTCATAAATCAAAAAGTCCATCGTGAGAAACTGGTGCAAATCATAAACTTAAAATCACCAAAAATACTTCACCAGAGTGATCAAGTGCCAGTTCCACACCCTTATAGACTAAGGGCCAGATTCTCATAGAATGGCCGCTGGCGTAGCGTAAGCCATTTACACTACGCCACCGCAATTTAACAGAGCAAGTGCCGTATTCCCAAAGCAAGGTAGTGCACTGGGAACAAGATTGGAGATTTTTTGAATACATTGTGGTGTCACTTTGACTTTGGATAGGAGTAACGGGTGCGTAAAAATTGGTCTTATGGTGTTGGTGGCACATTCCCACCGTAACCCTATAGAGGTTCTCTTGATGAAAGCAAGAATTGGCCTTGCTGTAAAAAATTGCAATGATATGCACCTGTTTGACAAGTAAAGAACAATTGGTCTTTGGGTATCAGTGGCACCTTCCCACCCTTCAGCTCTGGTATAAAAATAGCAGTGGGTTACAGCGCTCAGGGCGTCAGCACAAACAATCAATTGTAAGGAAGGGTTCTATATAATTAGTGATAACATAAAAACCACAACGGCTGCGTGTATGGTCTAATAGTCCATAGAATCATAAGTCCAGCTAGGAATTAGTCCAAGCAAAGTGCCATTAGGCCATTGTTGGTAGCTGTATATAGCCAATGTGGATGGTTACAGGTGCTCAGGGCAGAACCTGGTTCAGATGGTAACGTCTCTCGATCCTGGCTCCACTGATCGTCATTAAGGTTTAAACCAGCTTCCAATACTTCACCATTGTTTATTATGATGTAAGTGCTGGATACTTTTTTATTACAAATAATAAATACAGAATACTCAGAGGTGCTTTTCCTCTTGTTTTTTCCTCAGCTCTGGTATAGATTTTAAGGGGAACCCCACACCAAAAGAAAAAAATGGCGTGGGATTCCCCCCAAAAATCCATACCAGACCCTTATCCGAGCACACCGCAGGAAAAGAGGGGGGGACGAGAGAGCACCCCTCTTCTAAACCGCACCAGGCCACAAGCCCTCAACATAGGGAGGATGTCCCCATGTTGAGTCACAATACTTCTGGCCTCCTAAAATGGTGACAAAACAGTGCATGCATCCTTAATGATCAGCCATTGGAGTGGGAAAAAAAGCAGAGGTGGCCTGAGCCTGTCGTTGTGCTGTATTTGCAACTGAAGCTCATTGACGGCCCTCTGCTGCATGTATAGGCACTGCAGCATTGACAAAGTCAAGTTCCACCTGGTGGGCATGTCACAAATCAGGCTTTTTACAGGCAGGTGGATTTCCTGCTGAATTTCATTTCAGTCAACCGAGCACTGGCTGTGTATGACCCTCTAAAATGGCTACAGACTCTTCTGGCCAGCTTTAGCACATCTTGCAACCCTGGGTATGTATTTAGGAAACACTGCATCACCAAATTGAGGACATGTGCCAGGCATGGCACATGTCTCAACTTTCCCTGTCTTAGGGGCGGACAGGAGCTTTGAGCCATTATTGCACACCACCATTCCAGCTGGCGTGGTGTGAACCACCTCTGGGCCTGTCCCTGCAGAACTGCAAGAATCTCTGCTCTGGTGTGGTTCCTGTCCCCTAAACACACCAGTTGAAGCACTTCAGGGCACCCTTTAGCCTGACCCTGGGAATAGCCCTTTGAACGCTTAGAGGGTACCTGATGTTCATAGGACATTTCTGCAGAGGGCATGAAGGTGGTGGAGGAGGGGGTAGAACTCACAGGTCTGTCATCACCACCAGCTTTATGGAGACGCGAGGCACAACAAGTTGCAGCATCGAGCCCTGCATCCTTACGAGTTGCAAGCAGCATTTCCTAGTGTGCTGTGAACTAAATATATTGTCCCTGCCCATGTTTGCTGGACCACATGACAGCAATAAGGTGGATTTTACGGCTGACTGCCTTGCCCAGCGATGCCAGAACATTCCATTCCACGTGATGGTAGAGAGATGGAATTGCCTTATGTGAAAAAAAGTAACGACTGGGAGAACCTGCCATTGTGGTACAGGCTGAAAGGCAGAAGTTGGAGAGCCAACAGCTTTGACAAGCTTGCATTTAGACGCTGGGGATGTGGGTGGCAAGGACTGTATTGTTTGTTTCCCGCTGCAGCAGATGGGCAGAGAAATGTTCTGGCTACAGTCTACAGCTGGTGGTGTGCTGCTGGTAGATGTATTGCTAGGACCTGGGACACCCTATGCTATATCATCATCCCTGTCAGTGGAGGTTGCAGATAGCAACAGTACGCTCTGCTGCAGATGTGCTGAAAAAGGCCCAGACAGCTGAACTTTGGGGAGTGGGTCGGAAGATAACAGCTGCAGAGTGTGATGGAATAGGGTGGCTGCTCTTTACTCTTTCTTGATGTCGGCCTCCTTGGGGATTGTGCCACCTCACCATCAGTTTCCTCCTCTGCTCTATCTGGCACCCAAGTTGCATCAGTGACCTCATCATCATCATCATCTCCATCTTCATCATCATCATCACCACTGGAGACAACTTGGCAATACGCTGCGGCTGGGGGAACATGAATGCCAATTTGTCTACCGTTAAACTGGCAGTAAAGCACAAAAAAGTATATGCGTTAAACTGGCAGTAACACAAAATTATGGTATTAAACTGACAGTAACGTACACAGAACTATATGCCGTTAAACTGGCACAAGTTGAGTGCACGTGCTCAGCGTCATATCCGGGGGTTGTCTTTGGGAAATAAACATAGAAGGGGACAGCAATTAAATGCCCTAAATATTATTAGATTTGCGGCACTGTGTAAGCAGCCTTATATAGTGTGGGGCGTGGACCTAGCCCTTGAACAATGATAAGCCAAAGTCTACAGTCCACAACCAATCATTTAATTATGAACTTTTACCCTCTGATCTGCATTACTATGTGGATATTTTGGCTGACGTTATTCTTCTCAATTCCCAAATGAGTTTCCTGTCTGTTACAATAGAAAGATCTCTCGGGCTGAAGTTCTTGTCTGCACAGCATGCTGCGTGTGTCTTCTCATTATGAAAATCCTTTTTGGAATTTCGATGGATAATTAAATTTTACTAGTAGTATTTACCACAACAGAAGAAGCCCAATTTCCAAACTGGTATGTAAGGTAGTGTCTCGTGTATGAATATGAGTGGTCAGCCAACCCACATCCCTAAACAATATAGAAAAAAAATCACTCAAAGAGTGCAGATCCTCTCTTGGGACTTTAAATTGGGTAGCTGTATAACCTCAGATAATTGTATACCAAAAAAGTAGTTTGAAAAAGGGTAAAAAAAAGCTACTAGAATACATAACATATCAAAAATACAGGCAAAAACAGAAAAAAAACACAATGCACAGATGACAATTTGTGGAAAAGTTGAAATAATATATAAGTCAACTCTGTCGACATGCATAAGACAGATAGGAACCCAACGTTTCATGGTAATAAGGGGTAAACCTCTTCTTCAGGGGTAGGTAGTTGCACTGAAACAACATTTATATCTGTAATCAAAAAAAGGAGATAAAAAAGGAGAAAAACAACAAAAATTGTAAGAGCATTCCATGTGACCAATGTTCCTCATATGACCACAAATATATATATTAATATATTATATGTTTTAAACTATCTTAGTACTAACCGTAGACACAGTGTGTGCACACAAGCAAGAATCTGTAGCATTTCTTAAAAAAGAGGAGATAAAGTGGCAAAAGATAAAAGGAAGTTTCCTACATCCAAAAGTGCTGGATGGGACAGCCAAAGGGCCTAGAAGATGGTTAGTATCCCAGCCACTGCAGTTCCACAAAGGGTGCTTCAGACTGTCTAATAACTCCCAGAGCCAGAGAAAGCTGCCTATGCGAACAGAAGCAGACCAAAAAAACTCACGTCCCTAAATGTGAAATAGAATACATTAAGTTCTTGTTTACAAAAATAGCTTTAGGGAGTCACAAATTGGCTTATCAATTTGGGGAGGCCTACCTAATGCAGTCTCGCTGCTCCAAATGCAGCCACATTGTCACACAATAGTTGGACCTTGTCGGGAGATGGATAGGTAAATCCTCTCAATGTAGGCAGCAGGTTGTCTGTTGCAATTCTACAAGGGAAGATATACAAAGGGGGGGGGGGGGGGTGAAGGGTTCTGATATGCCTTTCAAAATCCACAAAATTCGCCATGAGTGTCAAAGTATTGGCTTACCTGGTTATGCCAAAAGGTTACCCAGGGTTAATGGGCCAATCCCCTCCGTACTGATGACAAAATGTCAGTGATGGTTATAAATGAAGAGATATACAAAAAAGAGGGAGGGGGATGAAGGATTACAATATCCTCGTATGCCCAGCAAGTACAGCACATGTAACAAAGGTGACTTACCTAGCTAGACCAGGGATTTCTTATGTGTGGCTTGCTGCTGACAGAAGTAGGTGGCTTAAAAACTGCCTCAGTTTTTTATGCTTGGCGTCTACTTATTGGGACCAATCAAGCAGGTGAGTGGGGCGGGGATTCACATAGGGTGGGCTGAGAACACACCCCCTGAGTGCAACGGCGTGCAGCGTCGCCTCGCAACACGTAAGGAGGAGAAACACAGAGAGCTTGCGGGAGGAGGACGTCTGTAAACGTGAGTGCGTCACTCCAATGCAAGTCCAAGTAGCAGGAAGTGACGATGCCCAGCAAGTACAGCACATGTAACAAAGGTGACTTACCTAGCTAGACCAGGGATTTCTTATGTGTGGCTTGCTGCTGACAGAAGTAGGTGGCTTAAAAACTGCCTCAGTTTTTTATGCTTGGCGTCTACTTATTGGGACCAATCAAGCAGGTGAGTGGGGCGGGGATTCACATAGGGTGGGCTGAGAACACACCCCCTGAGTGCAACGGCGTGCAGCGTCGCCTCGCAACACGTAAGGAGGAGAAACACAGAGAGCTTGCGGGAGGAGGACGTCTGTAAACGTGAGTGCGTCACTCCAATGCCAGTCCAAGTAGCAGGAAGTGACGATGGGAGACGGCGTCTGGCGTTGAAGTCTCGCAACGCAGGAGTCTGAATTCCTATTACTATAGTGGAAACCATGTCTAGCCAGTCTGCATAGAACTCCTGGCCAGTCTCCTCTTCCCAGCTCAACATTGCAGAAGACTTGACTGGGGTACCATCTTCATTAAGGTATTTATATAGGACTGAGATAGTCCCCCTGTCTCATGAACCTTCACCACACAAACTCTCAAATGGAGACCTAGCAGCTCCCACATCCATTGTATGTAAGCTTGAGAAGTGCCTGACCTGTAAATATTTGTAAAATCCAGAATGAGGGAGAGCATAATTCTGTTGAAGGTAAGAAAATGCGCAAAAAGAGAACTCTTGGGATAAAGAATCCAGGGTCACTAAACCATTATCAATCCATCTACCTTGGTTCACCCAAGAATGAAGCTAAGCGAGGAGACCTGGAAAGTAACTTATATTTCTCTTTATAAAGAGACCAGAGATAAAGGGATTGACTCACTATTCCATTGAGTGGGGCTACATCTCCCGGAGTGCAACCAGAGGAAACCAGGGAGGTAATAGGGGTCTACCGAGGGCCCTTTCAAAGCTGAGCCGTGGTATATGAGTTGGGGAGGCATGCCATTGTGCTAGTTGTACCAACCTCACAAGAAGGTAATATTTCTGAAGATCTGGAAAACCTAAGCCTCCTCCTGTTAGGAGCTATACATTAACAGGCACCGCATACAAGGCTTCCTATTTTACCAAATAAATTTAAGCACTTTGGACTGAATCACCTCTATTGTTGAAGGGGATACATTGGGGAGTATGGCTCGGAAATAAAAGAATCATTTTGGGAGAATAGACATTTTTACAGGTGGTACTCTGCCAAAAAATGAAATACGGTATGTTGACCATAAACGTAACAATTAATAAATTCTGCAGAAAGCCCAAGTATAATTATGAGTATACATCAATCTAAGGGATGGGGCTAAATGAATCCCTAGATATTGTAATGTACTCCAGGAAAAGGTACATTCATCTCGGATACTGTCTAGCAGGGATTGTGGGATGTTAATGGGTAGGGCTACACATTTAGAAGGATCTACCATCAGGCCCATAAGATCTTGAAAAATATTAAGTGTAGATAAGAGATTTGGTAAGGAAATTAGTGGATCAGTCAAGAATATAAGAATGTCGCCCGCATATACTATAGGATTCCTGATTTCTATAGGATAGGTTATTGGCAAATACACAGAACTATCGCCCTATTTCAGTCATTAATAGTGACTTGAAGATTTTTGACCCAACTTGCATAATATTCTGTTGAAATGTCTTTCACCCTCGGACCCGCATTAAACTGCCAGGTTGCAACTCTAATTTTTGGGTCATGGAACAAGACAGGGATGCCCCCTCTCCCCACTTCTATTCTCCCTGGAGATAGAGCTATAGGTTTGCTGTATTACGTCAAACTCTAACATTAGGGAATATATAAAAAGTAAGCAGGAAGTCTATAGCAGTGTTTTTCAAGTCCAGTCCTCAAGGCACACCAACAGGTCAAGTTTTCAGGATTTCCCTCAGATGAAATGGCTGTGGTGATTACTAAGGCAGTGAAACTGATCAAATCACCTGTGCAAAATAATGGAAAGCCTTAAAACATGACCTGTTGGTGTGCCTTGAGGACTGGAGTTGTAAAACACTGGTCTATAGTATAGCTGTTGAAGCCCAAGTCTTGAGAGAAAGGGATCTCTTTGAGTCAGTAAATCTCACACTAAAATCTAGGAAGTCCATCGCACATGGAAGGCTTACTTTACCAGATACAAACAAATAAAGCTTCACCTCACAAAATTCTGTGGGGTGAATCCTAAACTTTTTACAATATGGCTTGGATCAATGTTTAGCCTTGAGTACCATCAAAGAAAAAAAAACTGGCTCCTGCAATATTATTTTAAAGACCACTAGCCACTAACCTATTTTTGGTCAAGACCTTTGGACAGGGGGTGTCTCATGGGGCTCCCACTGTACAACCCCCTGCGACTCCATGGGATCTAAATTATGTTTATCAAAGACTGCCTTTTGACCTTATAAGGGATGTTCTGCTTTCAATGTCATCACCTCTTTGTTGTCTTACACAAGAATAAGGTAGTATTAAAACCTAGAGCCTCATTAACCAGAGAGATACAATACTGCTGACTGGTCCTTTGTCTTCTGTCTGCCTTTTTATTGGGTACAGTTTCCAGATTTCCTTTAGGAGATTTTCTAACAATACTCCAAAGCCAGAAAATTGTGTCAATCAAAAACACCTAAATTCACCTACAGTGAGCGTGTGTAATTATTTTGAACAGATCTGTATTTTGTGTACATATATAGTTCATTGATATCACAGTCACAGATCCTCAACAGGTTCCTTCATTCATAAAAACTATTGTGTTTTCACAACCGGTATTGTGATCTCATAGATGATATACAATGTTTTAGAAGATTGTGCAACACATCATTCAGTACTATGATGCTGTAATAAACATCAGGATGTCACAGTTAATGTAATAATGTCAAAGCAAGAGTTTTGATGTCATAAATTATGTGTGCTGTCACAGTAAATTTTTGGTTACAATAAACATTCTTGTCATGCAACTATTATTTTGTCACAGTCATTATGATGAATTAATTACAATGAAAGATTACAAAATAACTGATTGTATAAGTATACATTTCCCTTTGATATGACATCACCGTTACAATCAATTATTTTCCAAAGTCACATAATTTATTTAATAGAGTTCACATGTGTGTTGTCAAGGGGTTTCAAGTGATTGTTGTAATATTACATGGGTATATCAAAAGATAAACTTCTGGTAAGTCATTATCCTGGTATAACCTACACCATGCAGACAAAAGAACACTTCAAGAAAGTCTGTGATTTAAAAGCAAAAGTCAGGGGATGGATTCAAAACCATTTCTGGAGTACAGTTAAAGCAATAATTAAGGAATGGAAAGAATATAGGACATATGTAAAACAGAGTAAAATGCAGGCTACTTAAAGTGGAGTTAAACTCATTTAAAAGTCAGCAGCTACAAAAAGTATAGCTGCTGACTTTAAATAATCAGACACTTACCTGTCCCACAGTCCAGCAATGCAGATGCAGGAAGCCTACTCCTCTCCCCCTCCTCTCTGCGGTGCCGGCATTTTAACTGTGGGTGCATGGCTGTGGCTTCACAGCCAGGCGCGAGTTGCGTTGCACATTGTGAATGGCCGGGCAATCTTCTGGGACCTTTGACGTGTCCAAGAAAATTGCAGGGAGGGAGGGGGAGAGGTGATCTTCCTTCTGGCACCACAGCGCCAGAGGAGGAAGTGGGAGCTGGGTGCCTGGAAAAACAGGGTACCTCCCGTGATCTTGACTTTATTCTACATGCTGTGTTGAGAGATAGCCTGAGGCATTCTGAACACAGGAGGTTAGCCACTAAGCATGGGTACCTTTCAGAGTATATTTTATAGCTAAATATACAAAATTGCTCTCATGTACCTGGTCGAGGGAGAGTTAACGAGAGGGCTGCCCTTACACATCTTGTCCTGTTTCCCCTGTGGATGATGATAGGGTATAACATGACACAGATTGTCACATGTGCCTGTAGGATATCTGGTTCAGAATATTTTGGTCCGGAATCTGCTCTGAATAGGACAGGTCCACCAGGTATACGTTTTGTCTTCTATAACATTCCAGCCTTAGACAAGTTGGTGAATAAAAGGTGGAGGTGTGCCAATCGAGATGGAACTGTATATTACCTGGTTACACTTTAAAATTACAATTCAGCCGCAGTTCTGAAACATGAGGTGATTGTGAACCACATTTGTTGCCAGCCCACATGATGGTCTCTCTTGCATTTGGAAATGTGGGCACAGTCTTTAATTTTTACTTGCGCAACTACGCTGGGAATATATATAGGGATCATCTTATGAGAGAGAGGAGTATGATAGCAGATGTGTTCGAAGATAGAAAGTTGGATAATGAGATTTTTTTTGTCAATATATTTTTATTGGAATTTTAAAGAAACAGAATAACAGGTAAATAGTTGCAGCCACAGCCGCCAGTGTGTCATATAAATACAATAGTCTTATTTTCAGCTAGAACACATACATGTCTATAGAGCAAATAAAGTATGCCGATAAAGTATGCAAATAAGTTCTGTGGTGCAGAAAGGGAGGATATATCAGATAGGGAAATAACAGTTGTAATGAGCATATAGAAATCATATGCATGTGCGTGAGATAGCGATCAGTTGTGCGCAGGAGTAAAATTCTCAGTGGTCATACCTACCGAGCCAAGGTTTCCAGGCTCTGTCAAAGGCTAGTAAGATATTGTAGTGTACCTCTACATAGACTATCCCCCCTTCAATCCATCATGAATGCTGCTGCCAGACTTATCAATCACTCTGTGTCTACTACAGTACTCCTCTCTGTCAATCATTCCACTCACCCAACTACATACAAAACCATCCACCCCCAGCTACATCACTAGCCTTGTCTCTAAATACTAACTTATTCATTCTCTTCATTCCTCTCAAAACCTCCTGCTCTCTATCTCTTTCATCACCTCCTCCCATGCTCACCTCCAGGACTTTTCCAGAGCTACTCCAATCATATGGAATGCCTTACCCCAATTTGTCCGGTTATCTACTACTCTATTAGCTTTTAGACGATCCCTGAAAACCCTTCTCTTCAGAGAAGCCCATCTACCTACACCTAACAACTGTATTTTAATTTCCCCCATCAGCTCACCCCCCCCCCCACATTTATTACCTTTTGTTTCAATTGACCCTCCCTTCTAGATTGTAAGCTTTAATGATCAGGGCCTTCTGATCCCTCCTGTATTGATTAGTATTGTAACTGTACTGTCTGCCCCCATGTTGTAAAGCACTGTGCAAACTTTGTGTGCTATATAAATCCTGTATTATAATAAGAATAATAACAATAAAATACAGATATTGCACTCTCATAATAGTATTGCAATTGTGTTATATTCACAGCTTCTGATGAACTGGGAGCTAAGTCTTTTTTTTCTACAACTACGAGTGATGGTTAGTTTTGCGGATGGCAAAAGGTTAGTTATGAACCGGGAAGGAGTCAATTCAAATATTTAGGATAGCAAGACTTGGGTTAAGAGTAGTTAAGATACCTAAAATACCAGAGATGATGCAAAAAAACTCTCCGGAAGCTGCAAATATTTAGAAAGGACCATAATATGTGGAATAGATTACCCGTATTGCCGCAACCTCTCCAGCAAAGTGCAGAAAAATCAGAATGGAATTTTTCCTAATTTGTAAGGCACCATCTAAAATGTACCTTTAACGCTAGTTTTCAATGATTGACACAATGGGTAACATTACATGTAGCACGTATTGCACGTTTCCATTGGGAGTTAGAGAATTTACTCTTCAGATCTTTTTCCTATTTAGTCATATGGCTGTGTTTGGTAAAGACTATTTTATCATGGAAGAGGATATAAAGAGGATATAAATTAGTGATATATCCTTCCAAAATGTTTCTGTGGTTCTTAAGAAACTAGCTTTGTGTAGAGATATTAGGGAAGGTGGCATGAAAGAATGCGTGATACGTGTCAGAGTAAAGTATAACTTCCCCAGGAGGTTATACTGCTGTATAAGGAATTGCCATTCTTTAACAGATCTTCCACCCAGTGAATAGTGTATTTTAACCCGTCTAGGGTAGGGAGATCTGGGATTCGTGAATGTAGTACAGGCATTTGCATTTGTTCGGGTTGCTCAGAAATTGGAGAATTAAGGCACACTTCTCTTTGCACTAGTGAGGATGCTTTATTGGTAAATGGTAGGGAGGAAAGTCATACTTCCCTCCATCGATCTGCATATAACAGATTACTCAGCTTCTCATAGTTAGTCAAAAAGCGCTCGATACCGACCCACAGGGGGGATTCCCCAGATGAAAACCAATGCTTGTGTTGGCCTGAGTGTGTTGCAGCATGTTAGTCATAGATATCTATCATCACCATTGGCAGCGTTGTATATTTTAGTAAGGTGGGGGGCTAAAGATTTATCAAATACCTGATAATATTCATTAGTGAATCCATCAGGACCCAGGGATTTACCTTTTGGTAAAGGGCGCTAATGACTTGCTGTTCTGTAAAGGGACTGTTAAGCTCTGACATTTCAGAGGAGGCTATAAGTAGCAAGTGGAGACGATCAAGGATAGCAGAAATTGCAGAGGAATTTGGTTGGGGATTATTAGGATCTTCTGAAAGCCTGTGCAGTGAAGCATAATCTGCAAATGCATCTGCAATGTTTCATACGGCCACCAAAACTGGCATTGGGCTTTCAAACGAGATGCCAGAAATTTGCCAGTCCTGTTGTATTGGGCATAATATTTGATTTTAAGCTGTCTTAGTAAGCGGTCATGACTTGTGTCCTCAAGTCTAATCTTAGTTTGGCCAATTTGTCAGCTGTAGAGGAGTTGGGGCAGGTTTTATTCTGGGTTTTCCAAAGCATGGACAGAGGCAAGAATATAGAAAGGGTTGGAATCGCGCTAATCGTGAATGTATATCCCATGAAGGAAACAGGACGTGCTGTGAATTTTAAACAAAAGTGAATAACCTGTGAACGCATATGGTCAATCAATTATAATGAGTACCATGCAGGTGTGGATACAAGTATAGGTCCACAAAAATTACTATTAGGTAACCGTGTACATTGTTGCCACAGTGTAGATGTAATGTCAGTGAAAAAAACATCAACTGATAAAGCCACACAAGTAATAAAATAGGTGAACTTAAAAAATATACTCCACCTGATGAACAGGGAGAAGAAAAAAAACAAAATCTATATTGTGTTAAAAAATAGTCAATGTGATGAAAAAAACACAGATGAGTATAAATGTCTCTGTCCTTTTAACCTGTAAATACACAGAAGAGAAGGGAAATCCCAAGCTGTTGTAGATGTGTCAGTCTCCTGGATATCGATCACAAATGAACTTGCACAGATCTGAAGCCGCAGGATCTCAGCGACATAAAAACACACAAAGAAAAAAACAAAAAGACTCGCATAGTGTAAAACCTTAGGAAAACTGAAAGCACTACACCCGTGTGGAACAGTCTTGCGACCGGGGGAGGGAATGGTGCGAACCCACCACCTTTGCACACACTGACCCTTACCAGATCTGGACCCCACAGGGTAGTATCAGGCACTCAGAGAAGGGATCGTGATTCAGCAACCATAGGACATCAACCGATGACAGTGTTGGTGATACCATGTAATATAAAACCGCACATAGTGTAAAATCGAATGATATTTAATGTAGAAAAAATTAAAGGTTGCACTTACAAGGATAAGAATCAGTAGGGCATTTAAAAACAAGCAAAGTGCCGGCCGGCTGGATGGTAAGCGTGCGTCCTTCCGTCTGGATGTGGTGACGTGGGAACGTCTCCTCCCAACGTTTCGTCTTCGTAAGACTTGGTCACGGGATAAGGACGACGCCCCACGTCACCACAATAGTACCCGTAGTGGGCGGAGTCAGTCAAAGAGCGGCCCCATCATCGCCATTTTGGATATGGGCTAAAGTGAGGGAAAGCGGTGTAAACCTACTCATCTCTTATGTTTCTATGGAGCTGTACGAGGGATCGAATAAAAACAGACCAAAGAGGTCATTATATAGGTAAACTGGGATACTAAGTGTACCATGGGGAACAAATCGCACCAGGTGCACAACCGTACCCACAGCGTTTGAGATAGAAAATAAACTGGTGATTATAAGGGCTATCTATCGAACTTGAACCAAGCCTTTTAATATGATGGTCTTATGCGGAACTCTAATCAGAATGGATGCTATTAATTTAATAGTGAGGAGGCTGGGCCGCCTGAAGGAGCTGACTCTCAAACACTAGAGTAAACCATCACATAATACATATAAATAAAATTGCAATAAATTTAAATAAAACGGTTAAAATTGCGTATCATTGTGCGCTCGTTATTAAAAAGATGCACAATCAATTTCATCATTAGAATATAGAGGGGATCGCAAATTTAACCAACTATAGAAAATTAATCCCACACGATAGACTTTAGTGAACAACATTTGTATGTACTGACAAAAAGGTTGCAGATGACCATATCAACGTAGTTATAGAGGTTGTATGCAGTTACATACAGCTGACACTAGTCTAAAATTATACATCAATAAAACCAAAACCGAAAATAAAAATAAAAAAAGCAAACAAAAAAGGGGGGAACCAGGAAAGGAAAGGATTTATACCCTCCCCTTCACTTTCTCTACCCTTCCCAACCTTTTCAACATGTGCTATATCTTGATTATGGAAAGCACTAATTAAGTAGTTTGGCATAGAAATGAACAAGTATTATAGAACATTATAACCGGGTAAAATAACCGGACTGTATCAGGAATTGTCAATGAAACAGTTGACATCCACCTCAATGTTGAGGCCATGGGGTTCAAAACATCGCAGGGTATGTATCCAGGTCATTTCAGAACGGGAAATACTTCTGACTAAGTCACTCCCCCTCCAGTGAGCCTGATACTTCTCAATCCCTAGGAAAACAGTGCCTCTTGGGTCTTTATTATGAACTTTCAAATAATGGTTAGAAACGGAATGATCTGGAAAGCCATTACAGATATTTGTCAAGTGCTCGTTTAGACGCACTTGTAGGGGGCGCTTGGTCCTGCCCACATATTGTAGGCCACAGGGACATTGTAACAGATAAACAGTACCTACACTCGAGCAAGTAATAAAAGACTCGATCGGGTGAACCTTGGGTGAATATCTGGACCTAAAACTCATGGTTCTTTTAGGGGTATGGTTATTCACCGTACAAACTCGGCATCTTCCGCATTTAAAAAAACCTGTCAACCCTGATGAAAACATGGAAGGCATTCTTGGTGGATCCAAAATGTTAGGTGCTAGCTTATTTCTTAAAGAGCCAGCTCCCCTAAATACTACCTGAGGTTTATCAGGGAGAATGTTATTCAAAATCTTGTCACTTTTGAGGACGTGCCAATGCTTCCTGAGGATATGTTTAACGTTAGCGTGTTGGCAGGAGTAATCAGTCACAAAAGGACTTCTAAATTTGTTATCCACAATAGGTTTCGGCCTGTCCTTTAAAATATCTTCCCTGTTGAGATTAACCACTGTTTCCAGGGAATCTGACAGGAAAGGGCGACTATAGCCTTTTTCTATAAACTGTCTATTCAGTCTTTCAGCCTGTTTTAAAAAGGTTGCTTGATCAGTACAGTTTCTTTTTAAACGGAGAAACTGACCCTTGGGGACAGCCTTGAGCCAGCTAGAATGATGACAACTGTCATGCGGAATGAACGAGTTCCTGTCTGTTGTTTTGAAATGAGTAGACGTGGATAACTGATTACCCTCTATGTTGATGACTAAATCTAAAAAGTTGATAGTATCGAGACTTGCTTCATATTTTAGAACAATCCCTCTGTCATTGTTATTGAGATATTCCATAAACAGGATGAGGTCATCCTCCCTGCCATCCCATAGGAGGAGGATATCTTCGATATACCTGGCCCACAACAAAAGTTGGGGCCTAGAAGAAACATCGACGACATCCTCCTCCCACTTGGCCATAAATAAATTGGCCAAGCTGGGGGCATATTTAGCCCCCATTGCGACTCCTCTATCCTGTCTGTAGAAGTGTCCACCATGCCAGAAAAAGTTGTGAGAAGCCGCATATTCTAGTAGCTCCATAATGTAAGAAATCTGCACTTCCATAAGGTTGGAATCTCTCTTTAGAAAATGCGAGACTGCTTCTAAACCCAGTTTATGGGGAATGATGGTATACAACGAAGTAACATCGGCAGTCACCAACCAAACATTGGGGGGCAATGTCAATCCTGCCAGCAGGTTAATAACATGCTTAGTGTCCCCTCTCCTCTTCAACCCTGGAGAGAAATACAAAAAGGCCCTTATAGAGGTTATAGATAAGGGGTCACGTTTAAATATTCTTAACACGAAGGAGAAAGCCTTTTTAATTCCCAAGGCCCCCCGTGTACCCATTATCTATTACCTGCCTAAAGTTCACAAAAATCCTGTTTGCCCCCCGGGACGTCCCATAGTAAGTGGGATAGATTCGGTTACGTCCCGGGTGGGCAAATATATTGATTTTTTTCTCCAGCCTCTAGTTAGAAACATGCCCTCGTATGTTCGGGACACTAAGCATGTTATTAACCTGCTGGCAGGATTGACATTGCCCCCCAATGTTTGGTTGGTGACTGCCGATGTTACTTCGTTGTATACCATCATTCCCCATAAACTGGGTTTAGAAGCAGTCTCGCATTTTCTAAAGAGAGATTCCAACCTTATGGAAGTGCAGATTTCTTACATTATGGAGCTACTAGAATATGCGGCTTCTCACAACTTTTTCTGGCATGGAGGACACTTCTACAGACAGGATAGAGGAGTCACAATGGGGGCTAAATATGCCCCCAGCTTGGCCAATTTATTTATGGCCAAGTGGGAGGAGGATGTCGTCGATGTTTCTTCTAGGCCCCAACTTTTGTTGTGGGCCAGGTATATCGACGATATCCTCCTCCTATGGGATGGCAGGGAGGATGACCTCATCCTGTTTATGGAATATCTCAATAACAATGACAGAGGGATTGTTCTAAAATATGAAGCAAGTCTCGATACTATCAAATTTTTAGATTTAGTCATCAACATAGAGGGTAATCAGTTATCCACGTCTACTCATTTCAAAACAACAGACAGGAACTCGTTCATTCCGCATGACAGTTGTCATCATTCTAGCTGGCTCAAGGCTGTCCCCAAGGGTCAGTTTCTCCGTTTAAAAAGAAACTGTACTGATCAAGCAACCTTTTTAAAACAGGCTGAAAGACTGAATAGACAGTTTATAGAAAAAGGCTATAGTCGCCCTTTCCTGTCAGATTCCCTGGAAACAGTGGTTAATCTCAACAGGGAAGATATTTTAAAGGACAGGCCGAAACCTATTGTGGATAACAAATTTAGAAGTCCTTTTGTGACTGATTACGCCTGCCAACACGCTAACGTTAAACATATCCTCAGGAAGCATTGGCACGTCCTCAAAAGTGACAAGATTTTGAATAACATTCTCCCTGATAAACCTCAGGTAGTATTTAGGGGAGCTGGCTCTTTAAGAAATAAGCTAGCACCTAACATTTTGGATCCACCAAGAATGCCTTCCATGTTTTCATCAGGGTTGACAGGTTTTTTTAAATGCGGAAGATGCCGAGTTTGTACGGTGAATAACCATACCCCTAAAAGAACCATGAGTTTTAGGTCCAGATATTCACCCAAGGTTCACCCGATCGAGTCTTTTATTACTTGCTCGAGTGTAGGTACTGTTTATCTGTTACAATGTCCCTGTGGCCTACAATATGTGGGCAGGACCAAGCGCCCCCTACAAGTGCGTCTAAACGAGCACTTGACAAATATCTGTAATGGCTTTCCAGATCATTCCGTTTCTAACCATTATTTGAAAGTTCATAATAAAGACCCAAGAGGCACTGTTTTCCTAGGGATTGAGAAGTATCAGGCTCACTGGAGGGGGAGTGACTTAGTCAGAAGTATTTCCCGTTCTGAAATGACCTGGATACATACCCTGCGATGTTTTGAACCCCATGGCCTCAACATTGAGGTGGATGTCAACTGTTTCATTGACAATTCCTGATACAGTCCGGTTATTTTACCCGGTTATAATGTTCTATAATACTTATTCATTTCTATGCCAAACTACTTAATTAGTGCTTTCCATAATCAAGATATAGCACATGTTGAAAAGGTTGGGAAGGGTAGAGAAAGTGAAGGGGAGGGTATAAATCCTTTCCTTTCCTGGTTCCCCCCTTTTTTGTTTGCTTTTTTTATTTTTATTTTCGGTTTTGGTTTTATTGATGTATAATTTTAGACTAGTGTCAGCTGTATGTAACTGCATACAACCTCTATAACTACGTTGATATGGTCATCTGCAACCTTTTTGTCAGTACATACAAATGTTGTTCACTAAAGTCTATCGTGTGGGATTAATTTTCTATAGTTGGTTAAATTTGCGATCCCCTCTATATTCTAATGATGAAATTGATTGTGCATCTTTTTAATAACGAGCGCACAATGATACGCAATTTTAACCGTTTTATTTAAATTTATTGCAATTTTATTTATATGTATTATGTGATGGTTTACTCTAGTGTTTGAGAGTCAGCTCCTTCAGGCGGCCCAGCCTCCTCACTATTAAATTAATAGCATCCATTCTGATTAGAGTTCCGCATAAGACCATCATATTAAAAGGCTTGGTTCAAGTTCGATAGATAGCCCTTATAATCACCAGTTTATTTTCTATCTCAAACGCTGTGGGTACGGTTGTGCACCTGGTGCGATTTGTTCCCCATGGTACACTTAGTATCCCAGTTTACCTATATAATGACCTCTTTGGTCTGTTTTTATTCGATCCCTCGTACGGCTCCATAGAAACATAAGAGATGAGTAGGTTTACACCGCTTTCCCTCACTTTAGCCCATATCCAAAATGGCGATGATGGGGCCGCTCTTTGACTGACTCCGCCCACTACGGGTACTATTGTGGTGACGTGGGGCGTCGTCCTTATCCCGTGACCAAGTCTTACGAAGACGAAACGTTGGGAGGAGACGTTCCCACGTCACCACATCCAGACGGAAGGACGCACGCGTACCATCCAGCCGGCCGGCACTTTGCTTGTTTTTAAATGCCCTACTGATTCTTATCCTTGTAAGTGCAACCTTTAATTTTTTCTACATTAAATATCATTCGATTTTACACTATGTGCGGTTTTATATTACATGGTATCACCAACACTGTCATCGGTTGATGTCCTATGGTTGCTGAATCACGATCCCTTCTCTGAGTGCCTGATACTACCCTGTGGGGTCCAGATCTGGTAAGGGTCAGTGTGTGCAAAGGTGGTGGGTTCGCACCATTCCCTCCCCCGGTCGCAAGACTGTTCCACACGGGTGTAGTGCTTTCAGTTTTCCTAAGGTTTTACACTATGCGAGTCTTTTTGTTTTTTTCTTTGTGTGTTTTTATGTCGCTGAGATCCTGCGGCTTCAGATCTGTGCAAGTTCATTTGTGATCGATATCCAGGAGACTGACACATCTACAACAGCTTGGGATTTCCCTTCTCTTCTGTGTATTTACAGGTTAAAAGGACAGAGACATTTATACTCATCTGTGTTTTTTTCATCACATTGACTATTTTTTAACACAATATAGATTTTGTTTTTTTTCTTCTCCCTGTTCATCAGGTGGAGTATATTTTTTAAGTTCACCTATTTTATTACTTGTGTGGCTTTATCAGTTGATGTTTTTTTCACTGACATTACATCTACACTGTGGCAACAATGTACACGGTTACCTAATAGTAATTTTTGTGGACCTATACTTGTATCCACACCTGCATGGTACTCATTATAATTGATTGACCATATGCGTTCACACGTTATTCACTTTTGTTTAAAATTCACAGCACGTCCTGTTTCCTTCATGGGATATACATTCACGATTAGCGCGATTCCAACCCTTTCTATATTATTGTTTTATGTTGTATAACATTTTTGAGTCGCAGCTGTCACTTGTTATTTTTTTTGGGTATGCGCAAAATTTATTCCCTTTTATATTCTACAGAGGCAAGAATGTCATGCATCTTAAGCAATGTATGCTTTTTGTCCAGAGCATCCAGTTGAATAAAAATACCTCTTATGTATGCTGTATGAGCATTCCACACAGTAAAAGCATCTGTATCATTGGTGAGATTAAAAGGTAAGTTCACCTTTGTACTCTTTTTTTCTAAATTCCAACTCCCCTATGCACCAATATAGCATTCCTTTTATTTTTGTTGCAAAAAATATCAAAGCTTTCCATTAAATTAAGAGTCACTTACTTTTCTTGCCCTAATCCACATTTCCAGACATTTCCATTAGTAATGTCTTTTTCCTGATCAGAATTTAGGTCATGACGCAGGAAGAAGTTGACCAGCTGATCTCATTAGCACCCTCCCATTCCCAGGTTCACATTTTTTTAAATGAAATGCAATCAATCAGTTATCACCCTTCTCACTAAATACACAATATACAATTAGATTGCATTGTGTATGGCCATGTTTATGAACCTAAAATTACTAGTTACGCTTTCAGTGCCATTAATTGTTAACAGCACATCAAACACAGACGCAAACACATATTTTGCATTGTGAAAAAACAAGAGGCAAATGCTGCAGAACACTGAGTAAAAAACACACAACCCACAAAACAGCAAAATGTCCCATTAACCACATGTAAAGCAGCCAATTGAAATCAACGGGCTGCCCTATGTGTGTCACAGGAAAATGAGACACAAAATGTGTGCTCCCACTATGCTAGATTTGAACAGGGCCTGAAAGTGAAATTGGTGCAATAACACAAGAACAACAAGGCTCCATTCACATCTCTACGTTTCCTTGCATTTCAGAGATGTGCGGCACCAAAAATCGCAGTAAAAACGCACCAAGCTCCACTCTAAAAAATAGTTCTGAAGCTTATTCAGGTGGATGAGCTGCCCCATGTGTGATGAGTAAGAGAACTTCAAAACGCCTCCCCCCGCCAAAAAAAAAACCCTGTGGGAATGTGAGTTCCCGTTATGCAGAGTTGTGAATGGGGCTTGACAACTCAGTGTCTCTTTCCACTCCCTCCTATGTACTTGTATAAAGATGGCCATACACTATGCTAAATGATTGTGTATTTAGTGAGAAGGGTGATCACTGATTGATTGCATTTAATTAAAAAAAATGTGCACCTGGGAATGGGAGGGTGAATGTTTAGAAAGTGAATGTACACAGTTGGAGATTACAAACAATATATATTCAAACTCAGTAGATACAAGTATCCCCAAATGCTGCCAGAGTCATACTGTGGTCAGTCCATATAGGTTTCTTGGATCACTCAACATGTTTCGGAATTGTTACTGTATATTCCTATTTCAGGGGCGTTTAGATTCTGTGTGATTGTCTTTCTGAAATATAGATACAGTTGCTAATAGTCATATTGCAACAGATCATGTGATCAAAACCATTCATTTCATATAATAATTTACAATATATTCATAGCTGATTGGATACTTACATAAAAAGCCATGTACAACACATAAATACAGCACAAGCATATGAATCGGTTGATCTTTTCAGTGTGGCTAAGATGATCTGCACAAACCCACTAGGTGGATGAGTATGCATCCAGCATGAGTCATACAGCATGCATCTACAATAAATGCCCCATGGACTAGCAGTTATATAGCAGTGTCTGAAACCAAGAAGCAGTGTAATGAAGTAAATATGGTAAAAGTTTAAAAACTAGGTAGGCATATAGCACAGACAGCGAACATAGACAAAGCAGAAGCCATATTACCTTCAAATGGCCTGGTGTGTGTATACATCCGTGTAGGCAATGCTCAACCGAGACTGACATGCCAAATGTTTGGGACTATATATAATCACTGAGGGAGCCAATCCTCAGGTGGGAGGGATGCTGGACGTTTGTCGCCAAACGCCACTAATGAAGCAGCTGGAGCCAAACCTGAGATGATTCTCTGAGGCATTGGTGTGTGGTGTAGCCCCACCCCTAGGGGCGGGATGACATGATGCGTTGGCACATCGCTGGCAGAAGAAAACCGCAACAGCATAGAGGCACGGTGCGGGAACAGAGAAGCCAGGGGAACACCTGAATGCAGAGAGCATTGGCCTGCCCACAAGTCCATAAGCTCAACATGGGTGGAGCCTACCCACCGTGTGGTGCATGTGATAACCCCACAGGCAGCGCACAAGGGAGATACCCAGTGGGCAATGCAGACATGACAGCCAATGAAAAGGATGTAAAATCAAAAAGCCATAGCACACAAACCACTAAAGACACATATATAAATGACACTACTACATACTAAATCATAAAAGCCATGCAGAAAATAATAATAAAAAAAAAAGGAGGGAAGAAAAAGGTGTAATTGGAAATAGATAATGAATGGGCAAGGAGTAATGGATTACAAGTTAAGTTTGCATCTCCCTGATGTAAATCCTGGCAGAAAGGACTTGAAATTAAATGCCTCATTTAACCCTGGTGATGATGTAACGTGAAGGTCAAAGATCCATCTAAGTTCACATTGTAATAAACGTTTTTTAGTATCACCTCCCCTTGGATTTGGGTGAATGTGATCCAGTGCTAACCCAAATAGCACTCCCTATTGAGTTTGTGCAGATCATCTTAGCCACACTGAAAAGATCAACCGATCCATATGCTTGTCCTGTATTTATGCTAGAAACAGGTGAGGGAAGACCTTGTGATGGCACTTAGGGAGTGCAGAGGTTTAAAAGTGAGTCTCTTGTGTGATTAGGATATGGGCTTTAGAAGTTTGGCCCTCTTTCCATAAAGAACGTCTTTTCTGGTTTAGGCCACGAGTGTTGATTGTTAGGAGTTTAACCGCTTAAGACCCGGACCTTTAGGCAGCTAAAGGACCTGGCCAGGTTTTGCGATTCGGCACTGCATCACTTTAACTGACAATTGCGCGGTCGTGCGACGTGGCTCCCAAGCAAAGTTGCTGTCCTTTTTTCCCCACAAATAGAGCTTTCTTTTGGTGGCATTTGATCACCTTTGCGTTTTTTATTTTTTGCGCTATAAACAAAACATTTTTTTTCCTCAGTTTAGGCCGATACGTATTCTTCTACATATTTTTGGTAAAAAAAAATTGCAATAAGCGTTTATCGATTGGTTTGCGCAAAATTTATAGCGTTTACAAAATAGGGGATAGTTTTATTGATAGTTGATTTTAACTACTAATAGTAGTTAAGGGTCATTTCAATGAAGAGACTTTGTGAGTATATTGCACTGTACAGTCATATTATAATGCTTGTCTTTAGCGAGTAACAGTAATGTAGAAAACTGCCTTGCAGGTAAGGACGGAGTATGGATGTGCGGCAGGAGGCCACGGTGTTTGCAGGTCAGGTAGGGGTCATAGTGAGGTTCCCTTCATGCATCAAACATCAAATTCTATAAACAAAAGAACTGAAAGGGGAACGCAAACCAAACAGTCCCCTACACAGGAGAACAGGAGGTGAAATACTGGAACCATGAGCTGCCTAAGGGGGGGGGGGCTGATTAAGAGTAAAAGACATGGAACTGTTGCATTAGTGCCACCAGGGGAAGGAGGATAGTAGAGTGGTATTGGTCATATGTTTGGGCCCGTTGCCAGCTGGGACTGAGCTGGTTTCTTGTGGGAGATTTTCCCGCCATTCTTAGTAATTATAGAAAGAAGCTCTTACGAGGATTGGGTTGACCAGGAATAGTTCCACGTTTTGAGCAAGTTGATGCACCCCTCCATGGAGCTGACAAGTGAGGTGCTCCCTTCATGAGAAATTGTCAATATGGCAGGATATTTCCATTGATAAAAGATATTGTGTTTCGCTAGGCTCTTGTGAGGCTGTAATACATGAGCTGAGAAATTAGGGATAACTTGGAGCAAGGTGGGTTGTTCAGTAAGATGCCCCCTTTTGTGTAACGCAGCTAGGATGCTTTTTTTGCTTGATAATAGTGAATCTGCATCAGAAAATCTCTCTCTTTGGGAACCTTGTAAATTCTGTCAGTGGTGAGGTCTTCAGGAGAAAGTAACAGAGCAACCGTTTCAAATAGATCTTGTACATAGCGAGGTAGCTGAGATTTGGGTATGCCCCTGATTTTCAGATTTTTTCACCATGACTGATCTTCCAGATCAGCGGGCATAGACCATATTGTGAAAGGAGGGAATACATGCGCTCATTCAATCCTCTAGATCAGTGGTCCCCAACCTTTTTGGCACAGGGACCGGCTGCGTGGAAGAAAATTTTGCCATGGCCCGGTTGGAGGGAGGTTGGGGTGGCATGCGGGAGGTAAGCGATTTTTAGCGGGAAATTTGTCAGCGCATTATTTCTATTATTACATTGTAGTAATAAATAAAAAAGTTAAACCCAGCATAATGCAGAATCTGTGGGAGCTTTGAGCGTGTCACTTGCCACGCTGCCTGCCACCAGATGCGTAATGTCACTTGCCACGCTGCCTGCCACCAGATGCGTAATGGCACTTGCCACGCTGCCTGCCACCAAATGTGGATTGTCACCTGCCACCAGATGCAGAATGTCACTTGTCAGGCTGCCTGCTACCAGATGTGGTAAGGCCCCAACAGATGAAGGCAGTGCCCCCCTCCACAGATGAAGCTAGTGTCCCCCTCCACAGATGAAGGTATAGCCCCCCTCCACAGATAAAAGTAGTGCCCCAACTAGGCCCTGTACACATGTGTCCCAGTCAGTCCCTGCTCACTCTCACCCTGTCACCGGTAGTGTTGTCATACTCTGGGCTCCCCATTAACAGTACTGTTGTCTGCCCCTATTTATATCATAACCCCACATTACAGTCCTCAGTCCCCCCCACACATTACAGTCCTCAGTCCCCCCCACACATTACAGTCCTCAGTCCCTCACATCACAGTCCTCAGCCTACCCCCCACATTACAATCCCAACCTCCACTTTAATATCCTCAGCCCCCCTCACATGACAGTCCTTGGTCACCCCAATTTAACTTCTTCAGGCCCCCCCACATTACAGTCCTCAGTTCCCCCACACTCCAGTCCTCAGCTCCCCCCACATTACAGTCCTCAGCTCCCCCCACATTACAGTCCTCAGTCCCCCCACATTACAGTCCTCAGTCCCCCCACATTACAGTCCTCAGTCCCCCCACATTACAGTCTCAGTCCGCCCACATTACAGTCCTTAGTTCCCCCCACACTCCAGTCCTCAGTAGTCCCCCACACTCCAGTCCTCAGTCGTCCCCCACACTCCAGTCCTCAGTCGTCCCCCACACTCCAGAGACAGATCGGAGGGAGGCACAGCATGTCTGGATAGGGACAGGAGAGGAGTTGCAGGGAGGGAGGCGGAACAGTTCTGGATGGAGGGCTGAGGTAACAAACAGGTGATTGGCTGCTAGGATGAAGGACAGTCCTGGCAGCCAATCATCTGTTTGATAACCTCAGGCAGCTCCGCCCTCCACCCAGAAATGTTCCGCCTCCCGCTGTCGGCTCTGTGAGGATTACAGAGCAACGGCAAGAGGAAGAAAAGTCTCCTCGCGGTACCGAGGCTGTCCTAATGGCAAAGTGGGGCTCTCTAATGCCGGCTGCTTGCTCCCACTGCCCGGCTGCAGAAATGCCACGGCCCGATAGTGGGCCGCGGACCGGGGGTTGACGACCCCTGCTCTAGATGATTGACCCTATCACCCAGATCTTGAATTTTAGCCGAGAACTTCTGAATGCCGTTGTGCATATCAGATTGGAGCAAGGAGCACAAAAACCATTACATTTCTTTTAGAACCACATTAGAAACTGGCTGGCCTGTTTTTGCAAATGCTGTAAATGGATACATATGGGGTGATTGTGCAGGAGCTGCACCTTCCAGAGCGTACATATCAGCACTGGGATTCACATTAGTGTCATTACTGGAGTTCCTTCTCGACCTAGATTTGGCCGGACTCCTAGTGCTTGGCGAGGAAAAGCTTCTGTCCTACACCGAGTGCCCCATGAGAACTGCAGCTGTGGCAAAGGAATTGTGTGAGGCAGTCGCTAGAGGGCCGGCGCTGACTGGCCCAGTATGTCTCCCGCCACCATCGCGGAGTAGCCTCCGTAGCTTCATCCAAAATAAACCCAACAGTTTTTGTAGAGCGGGTGAGTCTTTGGGGCACTAGGTCATGTAGTCCAGTTTAGTGGTACTTTAGGTCATCAGGGATGCCTGCGAGCCAACTCGTAGCATGCTAAAAATGCCTAATCCCCCAGGGCTAGTGCAGAGCTTGGGTATCAGAATAGGGTACTTACCAAGGCCGAGATGCCGAGAGCGGTTCGCTGATGCGACTAAGCGCAGTCCACACCCTGGAGGTGGTACAGAGGGTGGACGGCACCAAGAGGCACAAGCCACCAGCAGGCATGGTAGAGTTTGAGTGGAAGTCCTGTAGAACTTTAGCAGAGACCGATGGGTATCAGGGTCCAGCAGAACAACACTGGTAGAAAGTCCAGAGCAGGCTGAGGCTCAAACACAGGTAAGCGGACAATCCAGGTCACAGACTGGGGTTCAAGGCACTGGAGACAGGAGGCAAAACTGGGTCACAAGCAGATGGTCAAAGCACAGGAGACTGAAGGTGAAAACGGGTCACAGGCAGAGGGTCAAACACAGGAGGCAGGAACAAAGTCCATAAAAAAAGCTAAGGTCGGGTCCAGGAGAAGATCAGAGTAGGTCAGGGCCAATCCGGTTCACAGCAGGTAATCAATGAACAGGAAACAGGAACTCAGTTACAGGAAGCTGAAGACAAACCAGAAATTTCCTTTCAGAATCTGCTCAGCTTTATAGGCAGCCAGGAAGTCATGTGGAAGTCATGTGGTGCGTGTCATGTGACAGCCAGTCTGCAGCTGAAGGTTTCTTTGACAGCTCCCACTGACAACTTTGTTGCCATCTAGTGTTCAGAATCCAATATGTTTCTTTGACATTGGGTTTCACGTGGTCATCTTCTCAGGGCGGTCCTTCTGCCCCCCCAAATGAGATATTTTTTTCATGGCATTGAATTAAGTAGGTTTCATTGGTAGTCATCAAATATCTGTACATATGTCAGAAATATTTTTGGGGGGTTTTTATATTTATATTTCATGTTTTCAATATATGATATTATGGTTTTAATTAATATTCACTTTAAAGGGTTTATAGTTTGTGAGTCAGTAAAAGTTTAATTTAGCAACTAGTTATAAGCATGTTCCTGTTTCACACATCTAACCCTAACCCCCAATGACGAAGTCTGTACCTTCAGAACACTGTAGTGGTGTTTGCTCCCAGTTGCTCCCAGTTAATGCAATAGGAGAGCCAGCCAGGGCCGGCCTTAGGTGTTCAGGCGCCCTGGTCACCTAAACATACACAAAGAGGAAACACAGAGGGGGACACTTAGGGTTGCCACCTTTTCTTTAAGCTAAACCCGAACATTTTAGTGGTGCACGGCACTGCTTTTGCTTAACCCAACCCATTCATCTGAATGGGGCTGTGCTGCAACCATGTGCAATGCACATGGCTACAGCACAGTGGCATGGGTTTTTAGGGGTATAAAACAGGTGGTGAGGAGGCAACATAACGCTTCTTCACCACCAGTCAAATACCTTCAAAACATGATCCACTATGGATCACTTTTCAGAGTGCCCTGCAACTCCATTTATACTTGTGGTTGGGGGGACAGTAAAAACTTGAGGTTGAGCTGTGTTATTACTGCTACCCAACCATTTCCCTCAAGCTGAAAAGGCAGCAGAGGGGGATGTACACTTGCCACAGCCAAAATGCTTTCCATAACAGTGCGACAAAAAAATGTCTGCACTGTTGGGTTCAGCAAGCAGTATTGCCTGTCGAATGTGGCCCATGCAAGTTAATGGGCCACATGTGCAATGCATTAAATTGCGGGGGCGATACTGTGGGATTTAAACAGGCGCCTGTCTAATGCCCTCTAAAGAGCAATACAAATGTGGATTGCTCTTCAGAGGGCACTACATGTGTAAATGAGCTGTAAGGCTGTTCAGCCATTCCAGTATATTCTGTGGAATCAGCTAGGGGCCAGCGGAAGGAACAAGACTATTTAACCCCTGGGCAGGCAGAGTGACAGAAGGGGGGCAGGATGATAAGGGGGGGCAGGCAGAGTGACAGAAGGGGGCAGGATGATAGGGGGGCAGGCAGAGTGACAGGAGGGGGGCAGGCAGAGTGACAGAAGGGGGGGCAGGCAGAGTGACAGAAGGGGGACAAGATGATAGGGGGGCAGGCAGAGTGACAGAAGGGGGCAGGCAGAGTGACAAAAGGGGGGCAGGATGATAGCGGGGCAGGCAGTGTGACAGGAGGGGGTCAGGCAGAGTGACAAGAGGGGGGTCAGCCAGTGTGACAAGAGGGGGGTCAGGTAGTGTGACAGGAGGGGGGCAGGCAGGATGATAGGTGGGGCAGGCAGAGTGACAGGAGGGGGGCAGGCAGAGTGACAGGAGGGGGGCAGGCAGAGTGACAGGAGGGGGGCAGGCAGAGTGACAGGAGGGGGGCAGGCAGAGTGACAGAAGGGGGGCAGGATGATAGGGGGGCAGGCAGAGTGGCAGAAGGGGGGCAGGATGATAGCGGGGCAGGCAGAGTGACAGGAGGGGGGGCAGGCAGAGTGACAGGAGAGGGGCAGACAGTGTGCCAGGAGGGGGGCAGGCAGAGTGACAGGAGGGGGGCAGGCAGAGTGACAGGAGGGGGGCAGGCAGAGTGACAGGAGGGGGGCAGGCAGAGTGACAGAAGGGGGCAGGCAGAGTGACAGAAGGGGGGCAGGATGATAGGGGGGCAGGCAGAGTGGCAGAAGGGGGGCAGGATGATAGCGGGGCAGGCAGAGTGACAGGAGGGGGGGCAGGCAAAGTGACAGGAGAGGGGCAGACAGTGTGCCAGGAGGGGGGCAGGCAGAGTGACAGGAGGGGGGCAGGCAGAGTGACAGGAGGGGGGCAGGCAGTGTGACAAGAGGGGGGGCAGGCAGTGTGACAAGAGGGGGGGCAGGCAGTGTGACAAGAGGGGGGGCAGGCAGTGTGACAGAAGGGGGGGCAGGCAGTGTGACAAGAGGGGGGGCAGGCAGTGTGACAGAAGGGGGGCAGGCAGTGTGACAGAAGGGGGGCAGGCAGAGTGACAAGAGGGGGGTCAGGCAAGTGTGACAGGAGGGGGTCAGGCAAGTGTGACAGGAGGGGGTCAGGCAAGTGTGACAGGAGGGGGTCAGGCAGTGTGACAGGAGGGGGTCAGGCAGTGTGACGAAAGGGGGGGCAGGCAGTGTGACAGTAAAGGGCAGGATGACAGGAGGACCTGTGGAGTGGACACACTATTCTTTGCAGGACACTGTATTATGCTGGCACCGGGCCTGACTCCCGATCATCACATACAACACAGAGGTGATAGCAAAGAATCCTAAGAATCACCCCCCCCTCTCTGGCTCTCCCCCCTCCCTCCTCAGGTCAGTATTTTTATACCCAGCCAAGTATCGTAGATTTAGCTGATTCTGCAGCTGGTCTCCTGCACGGTCTGTTCCTAGTCAGCTGTCTGTGTGATAAATAACATGCTGATCGGTCGATCATGGAGCTCCCATCCCCGATCCAGCGCGCTTCTCCAATTCTCCACTGACACCCGAACACTGACAGGGCACTGCTGGCCACACTCTTTCTTCCATAGCAGTCTCCTCCTTTGTAAAGTTTTCCAGGGTTTCGAGTCCCCTCACCATTGCCTGCGAAGTCGGCAAGATACTATAGAAGCAACTAGGAGAAGGGAGGGAGGGGAACAGTGTCTGACACTTCGGCGCGACGGCGCTCCCTCTGCAGTGCTGGGGTGCCTGTGATGAATGATGATGATCATTCATCATGTTAAACTGACTGCGAGTCTGCGACTCACATTCTGCAAACTGTGACGGCCGCACGGCGCCCCTGTTGCTTATGGCGCCCTGTGCGACCGCACAGCCCGCACACCCCAAAGGCCGGCCCTGGAGCCAGCCTCCAGGAAACTGATCCTGTGGATATACTCTGATAAACCAGTAGTACAGATTTGCTTGTGATTTGCTTTTGAGTACAATGTTTTTGTACAATAAAGAATATGTGCAATGTTATTCAAGGAAGAGGGCTTGGATTTGTTTGCATTACAGCACTTTTACAATATGTGGAGAAGAAGGGGTTAATGGTGTTCACCATAAGATAGCACAGGAAGGAATGATTATGTCATGTGAGTCCTGTGTTGATGTAGAGATCCAGTGCTGATATGGAGGCTTGAAGGAAGGAAGAAGTGGAGAGACTCTAAACTTTGTTTGGAGTAAAGAAAAGCAGCAGTGGATTAAGCTTCCTTGGGTATGTGAACTGACCAAGGCAGTGTTTACAGAGCTACCATATTTCCCTAAAGGATAATCAGTGAATGAAATTGCACACATACATTTAAAAATAAATCAACATGGTGCCACGCTACTTCAATTCATAAACGAATATGCAATTTCAAGCATAAACAATATTGAATGCATAAATAAAATGATGTCCCAAATAAATCATTCTCTTTGTGGCTTTTCATGTTTCATTCAACAACTCACACTTCCTTGTATACTATAGCGCATCCACACAAACAGCATGTATCAGGCACAAAACCCCAGTTTGATATTGGAATACCATACTTCCTGGATTCTGAGGTACATTGTGACATTATCCAAGCCCTGCCTCAATGCATTTTGTCACAGGGACACATGACTTCTTCAGGAGCATCATGATTGGATGACTAGGATGCCCATTTTTATAGCCCCAGTCGGGGCATCATCTTTGAGTCGTCAATTACCTTTATTTCATTGGCACCATTTTGACACGGACCTTGGCCATAGGAATATATACAAATTCTCTCCCTTAACCCCAATCTGGGCTAAAAAAATTGGAGACCTCTACCCACTGTACAATGACATTTTGTCATAGATCCCAACCACTGAAGTTTATCCTTTGCTTGATAAAGATCCCTTTTTAAAGATTTTAAGGAAAACATTTTATCTGTCAGAATTTGGCAGAAAACACCTCGAATGTTACAATATGTATGCATATTTTTTTGCTCATTGTGAAAATCACCCTTACACTGGTGGTGGTCTGTGGGAAGAATGCCCCCATTACACCGTTGTTTAGAATGCCACCCATACATGCTGCTATCTTAGAAAAGTGGTGTTGGACCTGGAACTATGTAGGCAACATCACATGGGAGGCTGCACTGATAGCCACCAATGAGGCCGCACTGATGGCCACTCATGAGGCGGCACTGATAAGCTGTACTGAAGGGGCTGCACTGATAAGGCAGCACTGCTATGCTTCACTGATGGTCACTGATATGCTGCACTGATGGGCACTAATAGGTTGCTCTGATAGGCACTGATAGGCTGCTCTTATGGGCACTATTAGGCTGCACTGAAGGCCACTGATCAGGCTGCAATGGTGGGCACTGATAGGCTGCATTGAGGAGGCTGCACTGATATGCTGCACTGATGGAAACTGATGGGGCTGCACTGATGGGCACTGATAAGCTGCAATGATAAGGCTGCAGTGATGAGCACTGATGAGGCTGCACTAATGGGCACTTATGAGGCTGCACTGATGGGGACTAATAGAAGGCATTGATGGGCTATGAAAAGGTTGCACTGATGGCCACTGATGAGGCTGCACTGATGGCCATTGATGAGGCTGCACTGATGGTCATTGACGAGGCAGCACTGATGGGCACTGATAAGCTGCACTGATGGAGTGAGGTTGCACTCATAGGCTGCACTTATAGGCACTGATTAAGCTGCACTGATGTGAACTGATGAGACTGCACTGATGGCACCCAATGAGTCTGCACTAATGGCCAATGATTAGGGTGGCACCGATAGGCACCGATGAGGCAGCAGTGATAAAGCAGCACTGATCACCAGTGTAAATGTCCTCTGTCACAGAAAAGACAATTATTTGCTTTCTTTCCTCACACATTGACAGCGCTCTTCTTTCCCTCTTCTGTGTCTTCTGTGATCCCTGCCCCTCCCTCATGTTCAGTGCTCCCACAGCAAACTCTTGCTATTAGGGGGGCACCTGAGCTGAGTCATAGCTCCCGGTGTCCATTTAGACATGGAGCCCTGACCCTGCCCCCCAGCCCGATTGGCTAACTGACCTAAATTGCCAGCAGCAGCAGCCAATGGTGCCGTTGCTGTGTCTCAGCCAATCAGGAGGGAGAGTCTTGGATGACTGAGAACCTCAGGTAAGTGTTAGGGGGACCGCGGGGGGCTGTTGCACACATAGAATGCATTAAGATGAAAAAACCTTCTGCCTTTACAATCAGTAATGATGTGTACAGTGCCTACATTAGCTAATCATATTGTATCCTTATTTTATTTATCACAGTCAGATCAATGAAATTTGCTTTATGCAAAAAAATTTAAGTTGCTGTTGTTAATATTTATTTTTGAAACTTAATTCTGAATAGAACATTTAACATTTTTTGAGGATGTGTTTTAGGGCTGGAACCAGGGTCTGGGAGAGTAGTGGTTTGGGGGGGCAACTGGTGGCGAGTAACTCTTAGGCCGCGTACACACGGAGGGACATGTCCGCTGAAACGTTTCCAGTGGACATGTCTCCTCCGGATTTTCATCCGACGGCGTGTACACACCATCGGATCAAAATCCCCACCGGCAGACAGCGTGGTGACGTGGCGATGACGTTGACGCCGCCACGTCACCGCACCAGGAAGTAAAAAACGTCCACGCATGCGTCGAATCCATTCGACGCTTGTGCGGGCAGATATGTCTGCTGATTAGTGTACTAACCAGCGGACATATCCAACAGACATGTCTCCGGCGGACACATTTTAAAGCATGCTTTAAAATTTGTCCGCGGGTCAGACATGTCCGCTAGCCCATACACACGATCGGACCAGTTTCAGCGGACAAATTTGATCGTGTGTACGGGCTAGTAGACAGGTTTTTCCAGCGGACAAATTTCAAAGCATGTGCTAAAAGCTGAAAAATTACCCAGACTGGAAGGGAGAGAAAATGTCCAGACCTGGGTTGGTGCAATTTATGCTTTAGACTTTGGATTTTTTTATTTCATATATGCATGATAATGTAATTATGCCTTTTTCAACTGGGAGATTGTGATATTGTATGGTTTGGGATTACAGGGTGAGGTGTGTTATTAGCAGCTCTCTTGTTAAGAAGTGCAGTGTTTCTCTTTAGCTTAACTGTTAAACATTGATTTTTTACAGTGATTTTTTTTATAAAAATGTACATTGTTATCTGTGCTCCTGTTATAAAGGTGTTACTTCCTGTCTTATCCATATGCAAAACAGGCTTAGGAAATACAGCACCGAATGTTCTATTTTTTTTCTATTCCAATACACTACAGATCAATATAACTGGAAGCTTTCTACAGCATAATAATTAATAGGGAAAACCATAGTGAATTACAGTGGATTCCTATGATATACTGTAGATTCATCCAATTTGTCCCTAATTGTTTATACAGAAACCAAGAAATACCGTTGAGGCCAGTGAAAAAAAGTTGTCATAACTGTGGAAGGGTAAAGACAGTTCAAGAATAGCTATGGCCTTTATAATTGCAGTATGTAAATAACTGTCAATTTCAGTGAGGGTAGTTTTAATGGGTGGGATCCAGATTCAAAATGAATGAAAAAGGAATCAAAAGAGGAACCAGTTTAGGGAAAGCACGTTTTTAGTGAATGTATTATCTAAATTAAAAAATATGTGGAAACATTGGACTAGCTTGGAGATGATTAAATAATTAAAATATAATTTTTTGGGGATTAATGGTGTCACCAGAAAAGCTAGCTTCCCTCTAGTTAACTTACTAATGCATAATTGCATTCTTAAAGCAGACCTTCAGTATTTGTTTCATCTTTCCATCTATTAACCTCCCCGGTATGATTATGTCAGATTTTTGATTATTTGGAAATTTGGCATTTTATATTGTAGGCCTGTAATTCTTAGGAATAACTCACTTAAATCTGTCCAAACCAGAGTCTAGTAAACCTCTTGGGTATTATAAAGTTTGACACACAAAATCATAAATTATAATATAATAAATAACTATCAATAATAACAAATAATAATATAATACTAATACTTTTTATTCAATACATTTTAGTCAATCAAATAAAAAAAATTTAGTCACTCAAATTTTTTTTTGGCCAAACAAGGATGCAATATTACTAGTCGTATTGCAAACATCCCGGGTATGGTAAAAAATGTTTTTTTTTTTAATTGTTTATTTATAAATTTTTAAAGTCATACAAAAGAGAATGCACATTAATCATTAACAGTTTGAAGAAATGCAGGTATACAATGTCTTAGCGAACTACTACGCATATACATTTGCACAGCTTAAGAAATTGCGATGTGGATAAACAAGTATCCTGAGTGTAATAAAGATATTCAGTCCCATCAAAGAAAGGTAGAAATAACAAACACATAGTAAAATAGGCAAAGCACAATGATAGAGATCTAGATACATTTGGAACAATCACTCGTCCCAACCTCACAGGGGTCTTAAGACCTAAGGAAACATAAACGTAAATAAACATAAACATATTGTAAAACTACCAAAAAAAAAAGAGATATATACATATAGAGTCCTGAATAACGTATACTAACTTTGTTCATTTCCCTCAGATCCGTACACTGAATCATCCCAGCTGACCATGTTTCAGAAAATTTCTGTTCTGTACCCTCCACCGTAGCCGTCAATTGCTCCATTCTGCGTATATAAGCTACAGTAGTGAGTAGTTGTGGAATTGTTGGTGGTGAGGTGGACAGCCACAGTCTAGGAATGACCCTTTTGGCAGCCAATAAAGTAAAGAACACCAGCCGGCGCAGGGCCTTAGAAATACCCGGATAGGGGAGACCTAACAAACAGTGCATGGGAGTTAAAGAGACAGGAATACCGACCAATCTTTCCAACAGCTCCTGTATTCGTAGCCAAAATTGGTGAACAGGGGGACATTCCCAAAATATGTGGACATGAGTACCCACCGCACCATTACATCTCCAGCACTGTTTTGAGACTGTTTGATTACGGGAGTGTAAAACATCTGGGGTCCTATACCAATGCATCAGGACTTTTTACGCGGTTTCCTCATGGGACACACATCGAGAGATCTTGGAAGTGTGCTTCCATATGCTCTCCCAATCCAACAAAGAGATGTCATGCTGTAAGATCTGAGACCATTTTCTCATGTAGAGGTGGGCATTCACTGCCATAGGAACTGCCTCCTGCAATATTTTATAGATGGTAGAGATCATTTGGGGCTCGTGAGGGCCTCTAGCGTATAAGGCCCCGAAGTCAGTTGGCTTCTCTAAAGTCAAAGTGGGGGATCTGGAAGGGGAAAAAATGTCTAATCTGTAGGTATGAATGGAAGAGTTTTTGGGGAACCTGATGCTTTTTTTGCAACTCGGTGAAGGTCAGTAAGCGTCGAGTCACCGGATTAACAAAGTGTCGTAGTTGGAAAAGTCCTGCCTGAGTCCATGGCAACATACGGTCATAGGAGAGGCTATCTGGTATATCTGGGTAGAATAAGATGTTCAAGAGTGGTGGGCTCGGAGAAGACAAAGAAAAGCACTCAGAGCATCGTTTCCAAATAAACAACGTGAACAACATGGGAGCCAAACAGATTTTCCGCAATTGGGGCATATGAAGAGCAGTGGAAGGCCAGAGCATATAGCAAGGGTGGACTGGGGCTGTGACACTCATTTCTAGTTCCGCCCACCTATTTGGTGCTTTCCTGGAGGTCCATGAGGCAAGAGCTCTCAAATGCGAGGCATAGTAGTATTTAATGAAGTCTGGGCCTCCCAAACCCCCCCTGTTCCTCCAGGCCAAGACCACCATCCCTGCCAACCTGTGGGAGGCGTTATTCCAGACAAAGCGGAGACTCCTCCTTTGGAGGGATTTCAGCTGTGTCAATGGGACCGCTACCGGCATTGTTTCAAACAAGTATAACAATTTAGGAAGTATAGACATTTTAAGAACATTAATTCTCCCCAACAGGGATAGGGGGAGGTGGTCCAGTGAGTCAACAAACGGTTGATTTCCGCAAACAGGGGAGGAAAGTTGGCCCGGTATAGAGTATCATAAGAATCAGTGAGCTGAACCCCAAGATATTTAAGTGACTGAGAACACCAATTGTAGTTATACCTCCTTTGGAGGGAGGACAGGAGAGAAAAAGGAATATTTATGGGCAATGCTTCTGTTTTAGCAGCGTTAATTTTAAAACCTGAGAGGCAACTAAAGGTTGATAACACCATATGTAGGTGAGGTAAGGAGGACTGTGGGTGAGTGAGGGTGAGGAGAACGTCATCTGCGAATAGGGACAATTTATATTCCGTGTGTCTAAGATGAACACCCCTAATGTCCGGACAATCCCGTATAACCGCAGCCAGGGGTTCTAAACTAAGAATGAAGAGCAGCGGCGATAGGGGACAGCCCTGTCTCGTGCCATTACTAAGGGAGAAAGGGCTGGATAAATGTGAGGAAACTTGTACTTGTGATGTGGGCTTCTAGTACAAGGCATGGAGAGCCCGGACAAAGGGGCCTGAGAAGCCGTATGCAAACATATACGGCCAACTAAGTCGAATGCTTTTTGGGCGTCTAAACTAAGAATCAAAGATCGATTGTGCGACGCGTGTTGTCACCTGCATGTCTCATGGGGACGAAACCTACCTGGTCTCTGTGGATTAAAACTGGTAGCAGTAAGGATAACCTGTTTGCTAAAATCTTGGTGAAAATTTTATAGTCCGAGTTTAATAGGGCGATAGTTATCGGGAAGGGATGCGTCTTTACCTGGTTTAGGGATAACGGTCACATAAGCGCGTAAAAACGAAGAGTGCGGCATATTGCCCTGAAGTAGCGAGGTGAACAGGGCTAACAAATGTGGAGTTAGGGTCGGTAAGAACGTCTTGTAGTAGGAATAAGAGAGGCTGTCCGGGCTGGGGGCTTTATGTGAGGGGAGGCGCTTAATTACTTCAGTTAATTCTTCAACATAAATAGATTGGTCCGGTGTTAGTCTGGGAAGGTGTATAGAGGACAAGAAGGTATCTAGTCTGTCGTGTGAGAACTGTGCCTGTGGGCCTGTGCTCGAGCAGTTATAAAGTTTACTATAATAGTCTCCAAAAACTCCGGACATGGTCTGAGGACAGTGGGTAGGTGTACCATCCGCCTGTACTATATGATCAGAAAAGGGTGGGGTTTTAGCTTGTGGACAAGCATCCTATGAGGTTTGTCTGCATACTCATAAAACTTCTGCTTAGGCCATAACATTGACTTTGAGATTTTGTTTGCATCTACAGACTTAATGCGGTTACGTATAGCAATCACCTTTCGCAAGCGACCCACCGTAGGAGAGGAAAGCAACTGTGTCTCTGCCGTCTGCAGCTGGGCCACACGCTCCAACCTGAGCTTAACAGAGTCGCGTTTCAGGCGAGAACCAGCTGAGATGCACTCACCCCTAAAAAATGCCTTATGGGCTTCCCATAAAGTAGAAGTATCAGGGACTGAGCCAACATTTAAATGAAAGAACTCCTCCAAGTTCTGAAGAAGCCTATCCTTGGTTTCGGCATGCCGCAAAAGAGATTCGTTAAGCCTCCAATGACAAGTCTTAGGTGATGCAGCTTGGAACTCCAAACCCAAGGTAATGGAGGCATGATCAGACCACGTTATAGGATCTATTTCCGAAAAAACTATGTTGGGCAGTAGAGGGGCAGAAATCAGGAAGTGGTCTAGGCGGGGGTATAATTTATGTGGGGGGGAGAAAAAAGTATATTGACGTTGAGTAGGATGCTTCTCTCTCCATGCATCAAAAAGATTATGGGAGCAAATTAATTTGCGAAAGGAGGTGGACAATTTTAAGACCTGAAGAGATGGGGTCTGGTGAAACAAAGCACGTCTATCTCTGCTGGGAGACATGCACATATTGAAATCCCCACCTACGATCATGAAAGGCTGAGAAAAGGAATGCAGCCGATCAAGAACTCCAGTGAGGAAACCAATCTGCCCTGTGTTGGGTGCATAAACATTAGCTAAGGTGAAAGAGGTATTCTGGCAAATACAGTTCAGGAGGACATACCGACCCCGGGGGTCCAGAGTTGAAGCTAGAACCCGTATGGAGCACAAACGTTTAATTAGTATAGCCACTCCGACTTTCCCAGACGGATCCTAGGCCATATAAACTATGGGAAACATTCTAGATGCAAATTTAAACGAACCCCCTGGGCGGAAATGCGTCTCCTGAACCATTATCACATCAGCTCCAGAGGACTTGAACTCCTTCAAGGCCAGCCAGCGCTTACGCAAGGAATTCAAGCCCTTAACATTACAAGAAAATATCTTTAAAGCCATATTATATCCATGAGGAGATATGCAAACAACATCTTAACATCTCATGGGTAGGAGGTTGTCCACCCCAATAAAATCTGGTAGAAACACGAACATATCAGCAATTCCGAGCAATAAGACATTTTGTGACGAGTTCACTACCTGCAGCAACATGAGAGAACACCAGGTCAAAAAAGGACCTGACAAAAAATGTAAAGGTTTAACAAAAACAAAGTGTAAAGTTAGTAAAAAAAAAAAAAAAACTGAAAAAATAACAAAAAATATGATTTGACAGCCTGAAGGGAAAATGACCTTCAGGAGACCAAGGCGGGACACCTTGGACATGTAGAGGAACATGGCGGACAGCAGCAATGACGGGCTCTGGCCCGCTCCTGTAGAGGGTGATCATTCTCGGACAGTTAAGAAATAACATCTCAAACTGTGGGAATAGTAGCCTTCCAATATGTGTGGCAAAGTGGACCGGAATTAATAACAGAACTGAACGGGACCCTCAGAAAAACGAAGTAGGAGATGTAAATCAAGGGTGTCTCTGGGATTCAGGTGGGGGGTCTAGGCACATTGGAGCGTAGCGGTGTGGAGAAAGCCTTCTGTTGTCGTCGACGGACTGGGGTCCAAATTGCTGCAGGGGCCTGAAGGGGCCTTGTAGCCAGAGCAGGCGGAGGTAGCTGAAGGTCTTCATCTGGGACAGGTGGCAAACCCAAGTTGCGAGTGAAGACCTCGCATTCATGAAAATCTTTGATGGAGTATTGTGTACCATCTTTGCAAGCCGAGAGGCGAAATGGAAAACCCCATCTGTAGGGGATTTGATGGTGTTGGAGGTGTGCCGTAATTGGGCGAAGATTGCGCCGCTTGGCCAGGGTGATGGGAGAAAGATCACTGAAGGTCTGGATTTTGGAGCCCTTGAAGTCAATGCGATTCATGTTGCGTGTAGCTGTAATTAGGGCTTCCTTACTTTCATAATAGTGGAAACTAACTACTATGTCCCTTGGGTTGGATCCAGGGGGGGGGGTTTAGGAGCCAAGGATCTATGGGCTCTATCTCTAGGCGCCAGTCTATATCAGGTATGTGAGGAGCTATTGTGACAAAAAGAGGAAGTAGATAGCCCCGCAGCTCCTTATCATTTACCGTTTCGGGAACTTCACGGATCCTCAAGTTTGAACGACGCTCTCTATTCTCCAAATCTTCTTGCTGGAGCTGTATTTGGGAAACTGTGGGGTAGATTCATGTAGATCAGCGGATCTTTTGATCCGCGTGATCTATCTTTTTTACGATCCGCCTGCGCCAGTTTTTGAGGCAAGTGCTGTATTCAGAAAGCACTTGCCTCGTAATTAGCCCTGGCGGATCGTAAATCCCCCGGCGGAATGCAAATTCCGCGGCTAGGGGGAGTTTACTATATAAATCACGCGCGTCCCCGCGCCGATCGTACTGTGCATGCGCCGCCGGCAAAATTTACCGACGTGCATTGCTTTAAATGACGTCGCAAGGACGTCATTGTTTTCGATGTTAACGCAATTAACGTATGGCCGTATTCCCGGACGACTTACGTAAACGATGTAAAAAATTCAAAACTCGACGCGGGAACGACGGCCATACTTAACATAGGATCCGCCGCACTTACCACGCATATAGCAGGGGTAATGATCCGCCGGAAAAAGACGAACGCAAACGACGTAAAAAAAAAGCGACGGCCGGGCGTTCGGTTCTGAATCGGCGGTTCTCCTCATTTGCATATTCGTTGCGTAGAAAAAAAGAAGCGCCACCTAGCGGACGGCGGGAGAATGCAGCCTAAGAACCGACAGTGTAACTCACTTACACCAGTCGGCTCTAAGGGAGATCTATGCGGAACCTGATTCGAGGAATCAGCCGCATAGATCCGAGCGTCGGATCTCACAGATCTGACGGTGTATCAGTAGATACACCGTCGGATCTGTACATGAATCTACCCCAGTATGTTTAAGATAAGCATTTTCCTCCTCCAGTGCATGCATGTATTGAACAGTCTCATCAAACTTAGTCTTCAAAGTGTCCGTGCGCTCTCCAAGCTGGTCAATCTCCCCCCTGAGCTCTTGAGCGAGTTTCCCAACTGCATTAGTTATGTTGAGTGTCAAATCTTGAAGAAGCGCCTGCAATTTCAAGTCTAAGACTGATACCGTGACTACTTCCATGGGGCTTGCCAGTTGGGAGGTATTGCTAGCGCGAAAAATATCTGGTGCAGAGGTAGGGAGGTCTGCGGCATCCGTTTGTTCCATGGGCGCATTCAAGGCTGGGGACTGCGGCCTGTATAGAAAACGCTCCATGGTTTGCGCAGATCTCGGTGGCGGAACAAAACCTTGGTATACGTTCTTCTGGAATCCTTCTTTGCCCATGTAGTGTTCAGAGATGACTGGAGGCAACTAGTATTGATCCCGTGGCTGTGAAAGTTGTTGAAGCAAAGCGGGATTCCTTAGGGGAGGAGCGGGGGCAGATACGAGTCTAAGACATGTCCCTCATTGTTGCTGGCCGTGCATGCGACCTCCTATTTTGCGCTACTGGGGCGCATCTGATAGTCTAAAGACTTGCGGGATGAGGGGTGTGGCCCTTTAAAAGCCTGCAAAGAATACAGCGGGGGGGGGACCTGCTGAGCAGACAGATAGGGAATCAACGCTGATACATACAGAGGATTTTCTCTCTGGGGTCAGATATTGTGTTGGGGGGCTGCAGCTGAAGGGGGGGAAGGGGCAGAGGCCAGTGGACCACAAAATGGCTGTATGCAGGTAGGGCGTGGAGCTGGCCCTCAGGGGGTCTCAGGCAGGCTTCCAGAAGTGGCCAGATCCCCTGCCCTCTCTGGGGATGCTGTCACAATCGGGTGTGGAGAGGAACAAGCTTCAGGGGGGGCCGGGTGTAGTAAGATGGCCGCCATCCTCCGGGACTAGGCCCGAGCCGCGGTTTTTCCTAGTTTCGGCCGCCGATCGGGAGGGCCCCGCTCTGAACGGACCTCGGCAGGTCTCTGCGGCTCCAGGGGGAGTCTGAGTATGTGTCCCGGGAGGAGGATTAGAGGACTATAACCGGCACTGTACCTTGGAAGGAGCTCCTTAGGCCTTGGGACGTCGGCAGGCCTCGGATCCACGGAGCTGGGAGTCAGGGTTCCAGGGATCTCCCCACGGCACCTCGTTAGTCACTATCCCCTCCGGCTGGTGCATGGACGCAGCTGCTCCTTTAGGGTGACGTGTAGCCCTGGTCTCAGCACCCAAACCCGGAGGATGCAGGAGGGACGAGAGGCCCAAGATGGCGGCGGGCCTCGGCCGGCTGGGAACCGGCTGCAGACTGCGTGGAGATGCCCGGACCACTCGATACAGGTATGAGGGGATGTCCAGGGATGGGTATAGCAGCCCCACAGATCCACCAGGGCTCTGTTATGTGGAGGATGGCAGTGGATTAACACTCGGGTCAGCTGAGCTCTGCAGCAGCACTTCCACCCTGGTACACGTCCCAGCCGCTCCCGGGTATGGTAAATTTTAAAACATGGGACAGCACAAAGTTCGATGTCACAATCAGGACAATAGAACCTGATTTCTTTTCTGATTTTCCTTCCAGTGTCATCATGCTTAGAGCAACAAACCACACACATCCTTGTGGGTGCCGATTTATTTTCTGTTGGTGGGATGTGGTACATAAAGTGATGACCATTAAGGCATTCCAGGTTGACAACGGCAGCAGCACAACGTCCAGCCTTATTGGTGTTTGGTGCTTGAGAAATATAAGTTTGGCAACTTCCCAAACAAAGTCCGCACGAACCACAGGCGTGTCACTCTTTTTTTTTAGCATTCCACAAGTGCTGTTCAATAAGATACCTGAAGATTTTCTTGTAATATTTTTTTTGTTGTTTTCTCGTGGCCTGTTCAGCTCTGTCAACACCTTACATGGTGTTGTTGTAATCCATCACAACTTTTGTGTGTACCATGACAGTAGAGGTATTGTGAATAGTACTTATTAGGCACACACCTTTTTTGTCGTGCCATCTCAGTGCCATAATTTTGCCTTTCTGCCAGGCAACTATTTCTCCTGCCTTGAGCTTTTTATTGCCAAAGGTTGGCGTTATGTCCCGCCGGGTAGCCCTAACGGTCCCATAGGCATCCGTCTTGTTCTGTAGAAGGAACTTGTCTATGGTTACACAGTAGCCCTGATTCAGCAATGGCTCAATCAAAGTAAGAACTGAGAAGATTGCCATTCCATAATTACTGAATCGTTTGTTGAATTTGGTTCCTTTCCCGGCGTATAGGACCGAATGCCATATGTAACCAGAGCTCGATTAACATAGCATGAATGATTTTATGCCAAATCGTGCTCTCTTTGACGCCATATACTGTATCCAGCTGAGTCTTCCTTTGTAGGTCATTAGACTTTCCTCGATACTGATGGTATATATATATATATATATATATATATATATATATATATATACTGATTACTGATGGTATATATATATTACATAGCTTTGCTGGAAAAAAATTCTGAATCATTTAATATACCTCCCAAATCTTTTTGAGTTTTGCTGCTGGCTGCATAGTCTCATCAAATTCGTCATTATTTTCAAAGTGCAAATACTTCATTATCAGAGAAAATTTGTACTCCGACATGACCGTGCCAAAGAATGGAGTGGCTAGTAATTTCTTGGTTTTCCAATACCACTTCTGGAGGGGTTTACCCACCACTCCCTGAAGAATTATTAGGCCCAGAAACTTCCAAATTTCCTCTTTGGTCACTGGTTCCTACTTTCTGCTCCTTGAAAACCTCTAATGCTTGTTGCTCCAGATACCGATTTGTCTCTGTAACAAATTTTTCAATAATCTCATCGGTCAAAAAGAGTTGGAGGTATGCTAAGGGGTTGTCATCTTCAACCTCCACTTTGATACCAGGTGTTCCAGAAAACGGGAATCGTGGGGGCGCTATGTGCTCCGTACCGCAGTCAAAAGAGCACCAAGTCCGCACATTACTGAGCACAGTCGCAGGCTCATCGCTGAAATTGTTTTCCATGTCTGATGATGAATTTCCCCACAAATCGCTATCACCCAATTCGGCAAGCAATTCTGTATCGCTGTTTTCCAGCAGGTCATAAACCGCTTTTGAGGTAGAGGAGTGCTTTTTTGATGCCATGGTCGCAGTTTCCAGACAGAAAGTACTGTAAAACTGCAGGCAAGGTACTGGAGAAAGCACTGTGAGGCAAACTAAGGTCAATTTATTTTATTTAGTAATGTAATCCAATAGGATTACAATGTATCTGTGTGTTGTACTTTATACTTTTTCGCAGGGAACGGAAGTCAGGGCACACAGTGCATCGGATGAAAGATCCTGCCGCCGTATACAGTAAGTACATCGCGGGATTCCGGGGACAAGGTTAGTAACCTCTTCCAGGATCCAGTGATGCAATCCCGCTGTGCCTCGAGGTTACTGATAATGGTACTGAAATTTCACCCAGAGCCACACTCGGGAATACTGGCAAGGAGGTAAAATCTTCTGCCCTTGTTGTTTTAACTTTGGATAGTTAAACTTTTTTTCTGCCAGTAAATACCTCATACAGTCCACTTCCTGTTTCTTGTCTGGTAAAAAGCCTAGGCTTATGACATCATGCACAGGAATGTTTTCACTCTCATGAGAGTTTGCCAGTGTGGGGTGGGGGGATGAGTCATAGTAGGGCTAATCAGAACTGCAGGGCTGCAGAGATAGACCTGTGCCTCTGTATGTTTGTGTGAATCCATGAAGTATATAGGCAACAGCCATAGGTGTGCGCAGTCTATTGAATTAGGGTGTGCACCCCAAAGCCCAAACACACAATACCGACTAGTGTTCATTCAGAAAGGGAAAGGGTCGGTAAATTACATATTTCCCCACTCTTAAAACATCCCAGCAGCAAAAGCCGATAGGAGAGGAGGGAAGCTGGCAGTGCTTCAGGGGGAAATATGGGAGCCGGGGCAGTAGGGGGAATCTGTGCTGCAGGGTGATTAGGGTGTGCCTGGGCACACCTGGCACACCCTGTGCGCACACCTATGGCAACAGCTACAGCTGCCCACAGTTAAAATGGATGCAGCCAGACTCAGTGGAGGGAGATTTCTGCAGCATATTTGGCAAGTACAGAATCACAGTATATAGGGAGGGAAGCTTCAGAATGTTAAAGATGTTTTTATTACAAATTATCTGGGCAGACTGAAGTTCCTCTTTAAGCCCTGTACACACGGGGAAAATGTCCGGAGACATTTGCCAGTTTAAAAAAAAGGGCCGACATTCTGCCCTTGTGTATGTCATTCTGTCCGAAAGAATACTACGGCTTCTGCGAAAATGCATGCTGGAAAACCAGCAGCCGACCGACTCCCAATGGCAGAGAGCACTGATTAGAGTGTTTTGGCGGGGGGTGTCACCCTGTCAGAACACAACAGCTCTGCAGGGGAGATCGCTGGACTAACCTTGCATAGTTAGTACAGTGGACTAACCTTGCATTGTTGTTTACCTAGCCAAAGCATTTCCAAAGCATTTCAAAGCCAAAGGCTGAAGAAGAAACAAGGTTGCTTCAAAACGTGCTGCAATTTTTTGGCTTTTTTATATTATTTGATTTTTTTATTGTTTTACACAGTTTGTCATCATGGGCCATCTACCCATTTAACATCTGTATAATCCTTCTGGCTATTTTACCAGCCAAACCATTTGATTTTTATTTCAGGGGTTGGTGTGCTGTGTATGATCATAATGTTAGCTTCCTTCATTTTTTTTAATTAATATAAAATCTGTTTAACCTCCTTGCAAAACAAGTACGCTTAATGCAAGATCCTTGTGGCATCTCCAAAACTCTGCAGAAAAAGTTTATGGTGGGTCGATTGGATTCTGTACCACTTAGATAACATTTTTATAACATGTTTCTTGAATGGAGCTTGAAATGGAGGTCCTGTTAGTCATCTGAAGGATCCTATGTTTTTGGTGAGGGGTGAAGGTTATATTTAGTCTCTTTTGGTGAGAAATGTCAGAGAGAAATCATCTGGAGGTTCAGCGAAGATTTGGCATGAGATAAGCCATGTTGAGTAGGTTCTTCGTCCAGACACAGGGATTCATACTTTGGTGTCCGTTTATGAAGCAGTGAACAGCGGTGATCCCAGGGATCACCACTGATCACAGCCCATAAACAGTTTATGAAACAGAGATAATCGGGGGGAGAAGTGTTTGAATTTGTTCTCCCGCCAATTATCTCTACACACAGTGAAGTCTCATAGACTGACACAGAAACGGCCAGTTTATGAAGCTGTGATCTGAGAGCTTCACTGGCGATCTGTGTCAGAATTCACACTCCCCGATTCACCATCTCAGAGCTGGTGAAGCGGGGAGTGAAGAGGGAATCCCGGGGGTTCTGAGGAGGAAGGAGGAAGATTTTTAACTTCCTTCTACCTCGTTCTGACCCCCCAACACTGTAACCATGTCCCCCTGTAATTTTTATGTGTATACATATATATACATACATATATATAATGTGTACATGTTCATATATATAATGTGTGTGCATATACATGTATATATATAGTGTGTGTGTGTATACATATATATATTATGTAGGGGGACTCGTTATTTGAAATGCAATAACCACGCCGTCTGTCAGTGTACTGAGCAGTGTATAATTTATCACTGCTCAATAAACTGACATCTCCGTATTTCTGTGAATTTCTGGTACTGTAATCTCGTGAAGTCTCACGAGATTCCAGTATCAGGGGCCGTTCTCCACTGTTTGAAGCGTTGGAAGATCACTTCACTCCTCCAAGGGTGAAGCGATCTTCTCTGCTTCATAAACCGGCACACAGAGGAGAAAAATCTCCTCCGTGAATGCCGGAGAACGAAGCAGTGAATAGATTTCACTGCTTCATAAAAGGACACCTGTGTAAGTGGAGGTATAGATGGTGTTTTGCTCCGCAATTGTAAAAGAAAGTGGCACAACTGCATGGCCTGCCAAAAGAGCAGGTGGGGGGATCAAATCTTTTTTATAATGCTGACAATAACTGTATTTGGCTGTTGACCTCCAAGTGGTGAAGGAGAGAGGAAGACCTGAGAGGAATCTAGGGTGGCATATCATACCATAATAATTCGCTAAAGTGGGTAGACAGAAAAACAAATGCATGATCAAGGAATGACTTATGGGTATCTCCATGAAGGATTGTTCCATTTGGACCTACTTTAATAGGCTGTGTAGCACACCATTTCAGGATATGGCTTTTGGCAAAGTCAACAATGGGTACTTAATCCTATGTAGCTGACCCACCCACACAAACTTCCTGAATTCTCACCTTACTTGTCTCTTAAATGTCTCTTAAATGCCTTGGGAATCCAGATTGGGAGCATTTGAAATGAATACAGTAATCGCAATATCGTCTCAGCAGCCCCACACTCATTGAGATCCTTGCAACCACGCAAAATCACCCTTGTTAAGACCCTTGCAACACATAACCTTTACAAAACGCAAAATAAAATAAAAAATATATATAAAAACGCAAAAAAAAAAATTACCAGCAGGCAGGGTAGAGCTTACGTGGAAGTCCTGAAGAACTGAAGCAGGGACCGATGAGGGGTATTTAGCATGGAGCAGGTCAGGAGTTTGGTACCAGTGAAGTAAAATTTTGCATTGATTTTCTTTGTATAGCATACCATATAATTTGTCATATCTTCAAGGGTATATCCTCACCAAAGGCCTGCTCCCACTTACGCATATAAGCATGCCGAGGTCCATTTGGTGACACATCCGTGATCAGGATTTAGTAGGTGTGAGATATCATACCTTTTGGGGACGAACCCTGTAAGCAGATTTTCTCAAACTCGGTTAAGAGGGAGAATTGCAGTTTTGGTGCCAGAGACTATGCAAAATAGCGCAATTGGGAAGCCAAGTAGTACTCGGCTATGTTGGGAAAGGCGAGACCGCATTGGTTCTTTTGGAATTACAAGAGGCACAGGATTTAGCGAGATCTTTCTGGATCTGAGACAGGAATTGGGGAAAGTTGGTGTGATCAACAGCTCTAATTGAGAGGGTGATGAACATGCCAAGATATTGTGGGAAGTGTGTTTGAAGAGAATGCAATACGGTTTCTGAGACTGTAATATTAAGCGATTCAGACATTTAAAGATTGATTTTGAGGTTAGATAGGAAATAAAGTGTCATTATTATTTTTTCTATTTTTTATGTTTCTAAGATACTCTCATCGAGCTGTTTTTTTGACCGGTGATGTATTGGGACACTGCTTGTCAGTGATTCGATCATTCTTTCCAGTTATTAATATACTGGTAAATCTACCATCTAAGGGTCAGGCGGAAGCCCGAAGATGTTATACGATCGTACTGCTAGCTGCCCATTATTTTATTTTATTATCATCATTATTTTTTGTGTTGTTTTATTTTTTTTTACAAAATAAATCAAATTTTCTTCTTTTGGGCCTATTAGACCACCGTATGCGGACATCCAGCCTGCTTATCTCAAGTCGAGGCTTGGCTTTGGTTCTATTAGGCCACCATAGATGACTATCCAGCACTCAGAGTCAGATCGAGGCTTGGTTCTGTCAGAATAGTATTTCACGCGATGCGTCAGTGCGTCGCCCGTGCCCCAGACGACGTAAATTTTATGACGAAACGTACGTCGGGAAGGTGACGTGCTGATGTTTTTGACGTGACGATCTGAGCGGAACGGGCATTCGAGTAAGCCGGCCGGCTTTACATTTCTCTGTGCCTTTATTTCATCTGTTATGTGTAAGTGCAACCTTTAATAAACCTGTTAAGATTTTTAAACGTACTTTCACCATGTGGGCTATTTACTCCTTTCCGGTGTATTGCTGATACTTGGAGGATCTACAGGACACCTTGACAACAGCTGCCTCAATTAGCTCTGAGCAAAGGCTTTCCTGCTATATGTGATCCGTAATCTGGCTTCTGGTAAGCCTTTATTTCATCTGGTGACATGGTGGTGGTGTTAAATTAGTCACAACCTAGGACATCAATATATTTACAATTTAAAAAAATTTTATGTGCTGTTTTTTGGGCGTACTTCACTATGTGATTTTCAATTATTTTTGGTTAACCATTGATGACACATCTGGAGCTACCCATAATCCTTATTCTGCTGTGATATCCTGCTGTGGACTCTTAAAGGCCCTGGCTGGGGTTTCAGCCGCAAGCTTGTTATGCTTGCCCTCTGGTAAGCCTCCATTTTTTATCACACTGATATCTTGGTGGTGGACTTATATATTTATTTCATATTGACTCTCGGGACTGTCTGTGAAGCATTTTTCAACACATCTTGGTCTAATATTTCCTAAAACCAAGCTTAATTGGCGTTTATTGTCATTTGTGTACACTGGACTGTTATCACACTCTTATTTGTGCAAAGGCACTGTTTCATACATGGTTCCGATAATCACTTATTTTTATTATTATTATTTTTATTTAATTTTTTATTTTTTGTTTAGCGCAACTTCAATTTTTTCTCCAGGAAATAAAGTGGTTTTTAACTTTACTGCACTTTGGAACTTTTTATTTTGTATTTATTACCCTCTTGCTACTTACTGCAAGTGTTGAGAAGAGTGGTATCCATCTATCCCACCGGCTGTTTTCACTCTTACTCAGACCATATATGTTGAGGGCACATGTATTCTGGTAAGCAGTTTGGATGATCACATTGGGTGCTATACCTTATTTTTGAGGTTTCTCTGATCATGGATCTTTTTCACTGAGTGAGCTGAATTGCAGTTTCACCATGGCAGTGTGTGAATGTTTCTGTTTACAACTAATTTCTCACACACGAGTGTGCACATCTTATGGAATATGTATTACTGTAGGTGCAATAATTATTACCAATGGGGTAAATTTACAAAAACCGGAGAGTGCAGAATCTGGTTGTAACCAATCAGCTTATAACTCCAGCTTGTTCTGGGCTACATGTAGACAAACTTTGATGTGAAACAAGTTTTCAATCAGTGAGTAATGAGAAGTTCTGTGTGGAATTCCCATCTCCTGGGCTGGCATTGGATGCCTGTTCTGTCTATCACGGCGGGACTTTGTAATAAAGAGGCCGCTGAGTAAATAGAAGATTCTCCTGTATGTAATCTGTTGGCAATCAACCCACCCCCCCTCCCAGTCCCCTCTGAGGCTGCAGATGGGCATGGATCAAGCTGCACTGATGGCAATGGTGAGGCTGCATTCATGTCAATAGTGAGGCTGCATTAATGACAATGGTTAGGCTGCATTCATGGTAATAGTGAGGCTGCATTAATGACAATGGTTAGGCTGCATTCATGGCAATAGTGAGGCTGCATTCATGGCACTTGTGAGGCAGCATTCATGACAATGGTGAGGCTTCAGATAGGCACCGATTAGACTGCATTCATGGTCACTGACCCTTATTTTGCTTCACCAATTTTTATTTAAAGTTTAGTTTTCTTCCTAAAAACCTCTCTCTTAAAGTGAAGGTGCATGTTATACGCCTGTGCCTTTTTATACGCTGATAAATACGGTATATCAAAATAACACGCCCAAGCTCACCCTTAGACTCTACACCACACACACCCACAAAGGCAAGAGATTTCTTGTTGGGCAGTGTATTAGTTTGCATTTCATTTTATTGGTTCAAAGGATGTCAGGCAAAATGGCCCTTGTGCATGGCCCTCTTTGAAAAATTGTGGACACCCCTGGTCTAATGGTATCAGGATAGGGTACTCCCCAAGGCCTAGATGTCGGTCGAGAGCGGTTTGCTGTTGCGATTAAGCGCAGTCCACCCCCTGGAGGTGGTACAGAGGGTGGATGGCACACAGAGGCACTAGCTACCAGCAGGCAGGGTAGAGCTTGCGTGGAAGTCCTGAAGAACTGAAGCAGGGACCGATGAGGGGTATTTAGCATGAAGAAGGTCAGGAGTTTGGTACCAGTGAAGTAAAATTTTGCATTGATTTTCTTTGTATAGCATTCCATATAATTTGTCATATCTTCAAGGGTATATCCTCACCAAAGGCCTGCTCCCACTTACGCATATAAGCATGCCGAGGTCCATTTGGTGACACATCCGTGATCAGGATTTAGTAGGTGTGAGATATCATACCTTTTGGGGACGAACCCTGTAAGCAGATTTTCTCAAACTCGGTTAAGAGGGAGAATTGCAGTTTTGGTGCCAGAGACTATGCAAAATAGCGCAATTGGGCAGCCAAGTAGTACTCAGCTATGTTGGGAAAGGCGAGACCGCATTGGCCATGGGGGGCGTACAATATTGATCTAGCAATCCTGTGCCTCTTGTAATTCCAAAAGAACTTGAGCAAGTCACCCTGAAGGGTTCTGAAGTGTGCGGCTGGGATAGGGATAGGAAGTGTCTCAAAGAGGTAGAGGAGTTTGGGTAGGATCGCCATCTTAATAGTTGCCAACGGCCAAAGAGAGATATCTTTAAGGTTTTCCATTTGGCTAGGGAGGCCCTAATAGATTTATATAGTGGCGGGAAGTTGGCCTTGTATAGAGTTTCATAAGAGGGTGTGAGGTGGACACCTAGGTATTTTAGGGAGGATGTCTTCCATGTGTAGTTGAATGATTGGGAGAGGGCAGACAGTGTCTGAGGGGTCATGTTGAGGGGGATGGCTTCTATCTTAGAATTGTTAACCACTTGCTTACTGGGCACATAAACCCCCTTCGTGCCCAGGCGAAATTTCAGCTTCCAGGACTGCGTCACTTTAACTGACATTTGCGCGGTCGTGCGACGTGGCTCCCAAACAAAATTGGCATCCTTTTTTCCCCACAAATAGAGCTTTCTTTTGGTGGTATTTGATCGCCCGTGCGGTTTTTATGTTTTGCGTTATAAACAAAAAAAGAGCGACAATTTAAAAAAATATATATATTTTTTACTTGTTGCTGTATTAAATATCCCATTTTTTTTAAAAAAAAAAACTTTTTTTTTTCTCATTTAAGGCCGATACGTATTCTTCTACGTATTTTTGCTTTGCGCAAAAGTTATAGTGCCTACAAAATAGGGGACAGAATTATGATTTTTTTTTATATATTTTTTTTACTAGTAATGGCGGTGATCTGCGATTTTTATTGGGACTGCGACATTACGGTGACACATCGGACACTTTTGACACATTTTTGGCGCCATTCACATTTATACAGCGACCAGTGCTATACATATGCACTAATTACTGTATAAATGTGACTGGCATTGAAGGGGTTAACACTAAGGGGTGAGGAAGGGGTTAAATGTATATCCTGGGTGTGTTCTTATTGTGTGGGGGGTGACTGGGGGAGGTGACCGATGCCGTGTCCCTATGCACAAGAGACACAGATCGGTCTCCTCTCTCCCTGACAGGACGTGGAGCTCTGTGTTTACACACAGAGCTTCACATCCCTGCTCTGTCACCGCCGATCGCATGTACCTGACGGACACCGCGGCCGCCGGGTACACGCATCGAATCCTCCGCAATGCGACGGCACTGTTTTTCCCCGCTGCACGCCACCCAGTGGCGCGGGGAATACAACATTGACGTCCAAAGACGTGACCCCGGCGCCTCAGGTCCGCGATGTTGACGTCTTTCGACAATAACGCGGACCTGAAGTGGTTAATCTTATAGCCGGAGAGAATGCTGTAGCGATCTAGTTTTACATGTAAATTCGGGAGTGAAATATGTGGCTGGGTGAGTGTGAGCAGGACATCGTCTGCAAATAAGGAAACCTTAAAGTCTCTAATACGGACTGGGATGCCGTGAATGTTCGGGTTTTGTCTAATATGAGCTGCTAGGGGCTCAATACATAGGGCATAGAGGAGAGGGGTGAGCGGGCAGCCCTGTTGCGTGCCGTTGGTAAGGTGGGCGAGGAGGCAAACTGAGTCCTGACTAAGGTCAAGGGGGACGAGTACAGATGAGTAATGGCTTGTAGGAAGGGGCCCTCTATACCGGCTCGACGAAGAGTAGCAAAGAGGAAAGGACTGCCCAGCCTATCAAAGTCCTTTTCTGCGTCTAGGCTTAAAAGCAGTTCCTCAGACCTGTTCCTGTTTGTTACCTCCACAAAATCAATAACTCTTTGGGTATTGTCCCCAGCCTGTCGGAGGGGAATGAACCCCGATTTATGGATCAGTGACGGCATAAAGTTGTTAAATCTATTAGCTAGAATTTTAGTAAAAAGTTTTAGGTCTGCATTCAAAATGCCTGTAGTTAGAACACAATGTATGATCTTTTCCTGGTTTGGGGATCATTGTAAGGAAAGAGGTCTGCATGCCCCTCGGAATGGGTGTGTTCGTCATGAAGGAATTGAACAGGGGTGATATGGGGAGAAGGAGTTGCAAGAAGGTTTTATAATAGAGGTATGGGAGACCGTCAGACCCAGGGGCCTTGTTATTTGGGAGAGATTTAACCGTGTTAGCTTCTTCTTCAGAAATAAGGTTGTTTAGGGCGGAAGGGGGAAGAGTGGGAAGGTCGCAGTCTACTAGGTAAGAGTGGATGGCCTGGGATAAATCAGGAGGAGGGGGGGGTATGTGGTACACTCAGGTCATTATACCGGGGGAATAATAGTCATGGAAGAGCTGGGCGATTTTAGAGGGGTGAGATTGGAGAGTGCCATTTGCGTCTTTAAAAGATCTTTTTGATGATTAATTTTGTACAGTGTTTTCTTTATTGTTAAACTCAATAAAAATGTATTTGAAAAAAACAAAAGTTATAGATACTAAGAAATAGAATAAATAGCTGAATAAGTGGATAGATCTGGTGATAGTGGGTTGCAGGGAAAGAAGGGGGAATCAGTGGAATAGTGAATGAATGAGGGAATAGAAGAATATGGGGAAAGTGAGGAAGGTATAGAGGAACATATGTTGTGTAAAAAGAGAAAGTAAGGTAAAGATGCGTGTGTTTGATGATGAGAAATTACAAATGACCTAGATTGTTCCATTCTGTCATCTTATTTTATCAAATTGTTGTGCAACATAAGAAACATAATTGAGTGAACACTGAAGAAAAAAGTATGATGATGGTCTGGCTATAACACAAGGCCATTCATGGTTGCCATAGGAGACCAGATGCACTGTTCCTTTAAGAATGTGGGTGATGAAGTGACAGATAAGCTGCTGGCTACAGTCCCTGTAGTGTTATAGGGGACTTTGGATAGTGTAGTCATTATCCCCATGTATTGCTTACCCCACAGGGGCTGCTGGTGATGGTGGGTTCCTTGTTCTGCCACATCTCCTTAAACTGCATTTTCCCCACTGACACACCTGATTGTGGCTTGAGACATGCTCACGCCTGTGATACTTAAGGTGTTACTAAACCCACAACAGTAAAACCAGTCTGTATATGCAGCATGGCATGCTTGTTATACTCACTGTAGAACAGGCATGTCCAAAGTCTAGCCCGCGGGCCAATTGCGGCTCACGTTCCGGTTTTGAACGACCCGCCTGGTGATTTGGACATGTATATCTTTTGTGGGCCCCAACCATCTCCCAGCGCCGGGGGCCACAAAAGATATATATTCTGGCTGCCTTGGAGGGGACAGGGAGGAGGAAGGACGAGTGCCGTACACACAGGAGAATTTCCTGTTTACATGGCTGCCTCTGTAATAGGAAGTCCTGTCTCCTGCGCTGCCATTGGATGACTGTTCTGTCCATCATAGGAGGCAGGACTTTCTATTAAAGAGGTCGCCAAGAAAATAGGCGTTTTCCTGCATGTAATCTTTTGGCTCTTGTCCCACCCCCTCCCTGTCCCCTCCAAGGCTGCAGGTGGATGGGCATCTATCAGGCTGCACTGATGGCAATGGTGAGTCTGTATTCATGACAATGGTGGGTGCTGCATTCCTGGCAATGGTGGGTGCTGCATTCATGGCAATGGTGAGTGCTGCATTACTGGCAATGGAGGGTGCTGAATTCATGGCAATGGTGGGTGCTGCATTCCTGGCAATGGTGGGTGCTGCATTCGTGGCAATGGTGGGTGCTGTATTCGTGGCAATGGTGGTTGCTGCATTCCTGGCAATGGTGGGTGCTGTATTCGTGGCAATGGTGGTTGCTGCATTCCTGACAATGGTGGGTGCTGCATTCCTGGCAGTGGTGGGTGCTGTATTCGTGACAATGGTGGTTGCTGCATTCCTGGCAATGGTAGGTGCCCTATTCCTGGCAATACTTTGGCAAACTTACATTTACTTGAAAGACTATTAATAGGGGAAACATCCCTCTGAACTTCATTTAATGTCCTGAAGCTCAAGGTGTGAAAAAATGATCTAAATTAAAAATGTTTTCAGAAATAGAAGTGTTAATGGTTTATTTTTTATTAATGAATAAAATTGAATGTAAATGAACAGAAGAGAAATCCAACTTAAATCAATACCACCCTTTGCCCTCAAAACAGCACGAATTCTTAAATTCTTCTAGGCACACTTGCACACGTTTTTTTAAGGAACTCGGCAGGTAGGTTGTCCCAAACATCTTGGAGAACTAACCACAGATCTTCTGTGGATGTAGGCTGCCTCAAATCCTTCTGTCTCTTTGTGTAACATACTAAATGTTGAGATCAGGTCTATGTGGAGGCCAAACCATCACTTCCAGGAATCCTTGTTCTTTTTTACACTGAAGATATTTCTTAATGACATTGACAGATTGTTTGGGGGTCATTGTGCTGCTACAGAATACATTTAGGGTCAATCACAGGCCTCCCTGATGGCATGGCCCAATGGATAATTATCTGCCTGCAGCAGCATTGAGGACATCATTAATCCTGACCAAATGATCCGTGTTTAGTTCTCCAAGATGTTTGGAACAACCTACCTGTCCAATTTCTTACAAAACCATGTGTAAGTGTACCTAAAAGAAATGATGCTGTTTTGAAGACAAAGGGTGGTCACCAAATATTGATTTGATTTGGATTTCTCTTCTGTTCATTTTGTTTCCATTTTGTTAATTGATCAAAACTGTTAACACTTCTATTCTGAATTGACAGCATTTTTCTCGCCTGCCTAAAACCTTTCCACAGTACGGTATGTCTTTACAGTGGTATTAAACCCAAAATAAAAATGTAATATAACACAGCTTATCAATCATTAGATTTTATGGCTGCATTTGTTTTCTTTCTTTGCCCTCTGTTTTCACCTGGGGATCTCATCAGTAACACACCTCCTGCATTAGAGTGCCTCAACTCTGGATGAAGAAGCATAGAGGGCACATTTGGATAGCAGACTTATCAGTCTGGGGGGAGTGTAGTATTAGATGTACTAACAGATTTACATATACTAACAAATTGAAGTCAAACTCCAGCTTACACTGTAGTTACAGTAAACAGTTTTTTTGCGGGATAAAGGTTTCACCTGGTCATTGTAAACACCCCTTTCAGCAGTAAATGGTTTGTATCAACCCTCTAAATTGCTACAATTACAGAGAAGCATGTTCTGTTGAAAAACAACAGACTTACTGGCCATATCACCAGGTGAAAATAAAGAAAATAAAGTCTAAAGCCACGTACACACGATCAGTCTAAACCGATGAAAACGGACTGAAGTTCAGTTTCATCGGTCCAAACCGATCATGTGTAGGCCCCATCGGTCAGTTGTCCTTCGGTCCAAAAACAGAGAACTTACCAACATGCACTTACCAACCAGTCAGTCAGTCAGTGTTAGAGCTTGAGAGAGCAGGACGCTCTCAAACGAGTCGGCTCTCTCCCAGGGATAGCACAGATTAGGCTGCTAGGCAGGCAGGCAGGCTCCTGCAAACCCCTTGCTGCATGATACAATCTGCAGCCCTAGGACCAGCTCCTTCCTCCCCCTGGACTCCCTCTTCTCCAGGTAGGACCCTGTCTTTCTTAGGGTACTCTACCTCCACCTCCCCTGCAAACCGTTGGCGGCCGTCCTTTTCAGGACAAGCCGCTACTTCTTGCGGCTCTCCCCCTCTCCTCTACCCCTCATCGCCACCCACACTACCATCCACAGTCGGGGCACCCCCCCCCCCCCCGCCGCCTCTCTGGCTCAGTTCTGCAGCTTCTCCCCGATCCCGCCGGCATCCACGCCGGCCTGCTTACATTCGCGGCCGCCGCGGCTTAGGAAAGACCGCGGCTTCAGCCGCGGCCTAGCGGCGCGCCGCTCCTACGCCCAGGAAAGAACCCCTACACAGCCCAAAATACCCCCCCTACCCCTGGAGGATCCCATCCACCCCCCAGTGAACCATCCAGTTCACCATAGCCATCCATCCACCCAGCTGACAACCCCCCAGCATATGCCCTGTGTCTTGATCGGTGGCCATCTTGGTACACCCCAGAAGCAAAGACAACTCTCATCCCCCCCTTCCTCCTTCACAACCAATACTGCTTGATCCAGGGTTCTTCTCCGATCGCCTCCCAGGGATCAGGAAGGAATTTTTTTATCCCTGGCCTCCGCACATTGGCTCAGCACGGCCAGGGTTTTTTTTTGCCTTCCTCTGGACCAAGCCGGGAGAGAGGATACAATGAATCCCCCCTCCAGCGCCATCTGAACATCACAGCCCCCCCCCCAACATCTGCAACTATGGCTCTTTTGCAATATTCTGCAGAAACCATTTGGGGTCTGAGGCGATTCGCCACAGTCTTACCAGTCGTCACCAAAAAGGCCTTAAAATTAGAGCAACTATTGAGAACCGATCGACGATCGACTATCAAAAGTTTCAGCCATTTACCCCAGCTTAAGCACATATCATGTGCTCTGATCAACGCAAGATCGGCAGTAAAACACCGATCAGAAATCCATGATTTCATACTACAATATGATTTAGACTGCCTCTTTATTACGGAAAGCTGGCTCACAGCCGACTGTAACACCATTCTAGGAGAACTGGTGCCAGAAAACTACCGTATTATAACGGAAAACAGAATAGGGCAAAGAGGTGGAGGCCTGGCGGTGATCCACAGGATTCATCTTACGATCACCAAACCAGTCCTTCAAAATCCTCTTCCATTTATGGAAACCCTTACCCTGCAACTGCAAGCAAACCCCCGACGCCTGTATTGACCACCTGGAAGGATTAGGGCTACAGCAACTAGTATGTGGGCCCACACATGTTTCAGGTCACACGCTTGACTTAATTTTCAGACAAAATCTGAAAATAAGCATTATGGAAAATGAACCATTGCCATGGACAGATCACCATGCAATTAAATTCATAATTCCCAAAATCCCCCCATTGAGAAAAACACCCAAGCCGGTGACAATACACTGGACTAGATCTCATAAGAAGCTCCATTCGGAACTCTTCAAATCTACCTTGGGAAATAAAATAAAAATAATCCAACCACTTCTAACAGCCTCAGAAACACTGGATGCCATAAACGCAGCCCTACTACAGTCAGCCGACTTAGGCCGCGTACACACGAGGGGATATGTCCGCTGAAAACGGTCCGATGGACCGTTTCAGCAGACATCTCCGCTCGTGTGTATGGGCTAGTGGACAGATTTCTCCACCCGACAGATTTCAAAGCATGCTTTGAAATCTATCCGGTGGGAATCTGTCCGCCCGACATGTCTGCTGGTTAGTACACTTACCAGCAGACATGTCGGCCCCCACCGCCGCCGCGCCGCTGCCGAATGGATTCGGCGCATGCGCGGAAGTGTTTTACTTCCTGGTGCGGTGACGTGGCGGTGACGTCAACGTCACCGCCGCGTCACCACTACGTCACCGCGCCGTCCGGCGGCGGGGAATTTGATCCGATGGTGTGTACACGCCATCGGATCAAACTCCCGATCGGACATATCCGATGGAAATGGTCCGCGGACCGTTTTCATCGGATATATCCGATCGTGTGTACGCCGCCTTAGTAGCACCGAAACGCAAAACCCGCATCCAGAAAAACAAGTCCGGCTGGTTCAACAACCAACTGTTACTACTGAAGCAAGAACGCAGAAGAGCGGAAGCCGCTTGGAAAAGAATCGCTTCAGAGGAGAACCTCATCATCTACAAGGAATTAACAAGAAAATACCATAAAGAAATCTTTAAAGCCAAGAAACATAATTTTTCTGTGGCTATCAATAGCGCTTTAAATCGCCCCCGCGAACTCTTCAAGTTGGTCACTCAGACCATGAACCCAGGTTGCCTGGAAGCCCCCAATTCAGACACCCAAGAATTTTGCGATGAACTATCGGATTTCTTCATTAATAAAATTGAGGGAATTCGGGAAAGCATTCGGCAAATCAATACCCCTCTCAACCCCCGTCCCAACCAACCACACAACATCCACAGAAACCATCGACAATCAACGATGTTCACTCTGGAACCCATCTCCATAGAGGCCACTAAAAATATCATCGGTACTTTGCGAAACAGCACAGCGCCTAATGATATTATCCCCACTAAACTGCTGAAGGAATGTGCCGACATCCTGGCACCACCTATCATGCAGCTAATAAACCAGTCATTTAAGGAAGGCATAGTGCCCTCCCGGCTGAAAGAGGGCACAATCACGCCCATCTTGAAAAAGCCCACCCTGGATCCCAAGGACCCAACTCACCGTCGTCCCATAACAGGCCTTAACGTTCTCTCCAAGGTAATGGAAAAAGTAGTGGTACAACAGCTGCAACAGCATCTGGATACCCACAACCTACTTGATCCATTTCAATCAGGCTTCCGTCCCGGACACGGAACGGAAACAGCATTACTTAAAATATGGGATGACGCTCTTGAGGCCGCAGACGAAGGAGAATCCTCTCTCCTGGTTCTGCTGGACCTAAGCGCAGCCTTTGACACTGTAGACCACAAACTTTTATTGACTCGGCTGGCTGAGGTAGCCAGAGTCGCAAAAGGTGATCTACCATGGTTTTCCTCCTTTTTGGAAAACCGATCACAAACAGTGAAATTGGGACCTTTCACCTCTGAAAAACGCACGGTGTCATGTGGAGTCCCTCAAGGATCCCCTTTGTCACCGGTGCTCTTCAACATCTATCTTCGCCCTCTCTTCGAAATTATCAGTAGCCAAGACCTACTTTATCACTCATATGCAGACGACACGCAACTGTATTTTCGCATCTGCAACAGAAAGGATCATCATCTCAGTTTAGAGAATTGTCTCTCTTTGATAGAAAACTGGATGACTAAGAGTTATCTTAAACTCAACAGTTCCAAAACAGAACTTCTTCTGTTTCATGCCAGTCGCAAGAGTCAACTGACAACTACTTGGAAACCCCCGCCCATTTTGGGCCAGATCATCACCCCTAGCGCCAAAGTCAAAAGTCTAGGCGTCATCTTCGACACCTTCATGACTATGGACGCACAAATAGGGTCAGTAGTCAGCGGATCTCACCATCTGCTGCGCCTACTACGCAGACTTACTCCATTTATTCCCAAAGAAGACGTAGCAGTCGTGGTAGGAACAATTGTAAACTCCAGATTGGACTATGCAAATGCCCTTTACCTCGGACTCCCTAAGTACCAAATCGCTCGTCTGCAAGTCGTTCAAAATACGGCAGCCAGACTTGTGACTGGGAAAAAACCCTGGGAATCCATCTCACCTTCACTTAGATCCCTTCATTGGTTGCCAGTAAAGGACAGAATTGCTTTCAAAGCACTCTGTCTGACACATAAGTGCATCCATGGGAAGGCCCCGCAATATCTATGCGAAAAGATAGAAGCCTACAATTCCAATCGCGTTCTGCGATCCACCGACCAAAATCTGGTCAAGGTACCCAAAGCCAGATACAAGTCCAAAGGAGAAAGAAGGTTTGCTTTCCAGGGTCCCAGACTATGGAACGCTTTACCAACCAGCATTCGGTTGGAGGAAAACCACCTGACCTTCAGAAGACAGATTAAAACTCTGCTCTTTTGATGTCAAGAGAGACAGAAACAACAAGCGCCCAGAGGCGATTTAGTTCGCATGTGCCGCGCTATATAAGTTTTTCATTCATTCATTCATTCAGAACTTGGATGCCTGACCGATGGGTCAAAAATGATTGTTAGTATGCAAAGGCATCGGTCAAAAGGCCGCGCATGCTCAGAATCAAGTTGACGCATGCTTGGAAGCATTGAACTTCGTTTTTTTCAGCACGTTGTGTGTTTTATGTCACCGCGTTCTGACACAATCGTTTTTTTAACCGATGGTGTGTAGGTACATCAGACTGTCAGTCGGCTTCGTCAGTTAACCGATGAAAACTGACCTTTGGACCGTTCTCGTCAGATGGACTGATCGTGTGTCCGCGGCCTTAAAAAGAAAACTAATGCAACCATCACATCTAAGAATTAGTAAGCTGCAATATATTAAATGTTTGCTTTTGGGTTTAATACTTCTTTAATTTGCCATGACTGCAGTGTTAGTTGATGTATATTACTGAATTGTTTTCTTATGATGATAAATTATACATTCCCTGTACTATGCAATTGGGGTTTGCTTACATTGGCACTGGCTTGAGGTCTTTTCATGCTTTCCCCCAACTTGTTCATTCCCGACTTAGTTGGGGTAGGCAGTACACTTTGGTGGGGGTGGGTCAGCAACGCCCCATGACCTTTGGCCTCTGGAAACCCGCCTTCTGACCTTTGACCTCTGGGGGATGTCCCTGGTCCAATTCCTGAGTCCTAGCCTTATTCAATGGGAAACCCTAACCCCCAACCCTAACCCCTAACCCAACCCCTACCCCTACCCCTAACCCCAACCCTAACCCATTTCTGAAGATAGTTACCATAAACTTTAAATACAATACACTTTGACTGTTGAAACATTACCTATATTGTATAAGGAGACAAAAGCCATATTACAGTAGTCTTTTTCTCAGGTTAACTACATATCTCCATATGATTTTCAGTAAAGCTAAGGTTTGCCCAATCTATCTCCTCAAAATGATAATACTAAAAACAAAAATATCCATGTTCACTTTAAACTATTTTGCATTAAATGACTTTTTATACTGCTTTGTTTGCAACTGCAATTCTTATTGTACTTTAATTATATTGTACCTCGTATTGACTATTAATTGTTACTACAATGCTGGCAAATGAACCGGAAGTGGAGTTGTGAATGTAAAAAAAAAAAAAAATCAATTAAGTAGATCAATACACCAAAGCTAGGTTATCACTGACATCTCAGTCATTAAATAGAATTAGGTACAAATAAAACTTTCTATATCAAGATGCTTTTTAAGTTTATGTCCTTAATAAAGAAGCATAAAAGGTGTATAATGAAAGACAATATGAAAGCCGTTGAAACACTACAATGAAAGAAAAAAAAATCAATGAGGCGGAAAAATGAGAGAACAAAGATTGGATTTCATAGCTAAATTATTCTGTTGGATTTCACATCTTGATATTATATTGCAATTTTATGTGCATACAAATTGTATTTCATGGCAGCATTACAGGGTAGCTTTTTCAGAGCTCTTCATAAGGAATTAGACATGCAAATCCCATTAACATTAATGGGTGTTGTGCACTTAATTCCCTTCAAACTGTGCTGACAATTTACACTAAATCTGCATGTAGTTAACACTTTATCACAAAACAGTCGGAAGTGTCAGCAAAGCATCATGTAGGAAATCAGAATATTAAAAAAAGATCAACGGAATTTTGAGGTTTCGATTCTTTAGGAAAGAAAGATAACAAGAAGTGACTTTGCAATATTTTTAAGGGGAAATTTGTATCTGTTCTTAAAGATGGACCACTTAAACAGCTTAATAGGTCCACAGGAGTCCATGAAATTCATCTCTTTATTTGATTTGATACAATGAGTTCAAGGATGTAGGACCACCAATCGGAAGCAAATAATATTTCACCTGACTGATTTTTCCTATGCTTTTGTTTGAAAATGTTCCATTTTTTATGGAACCCGAACAAAGTTGCGCGCTGACGACGTAGTTTGCGTACGCGCAAGGTTACCCCTGCTATATGAGGGGTAACCTTATGTAGGTCTGGCGTAAGCCATGTTAAGTATGGACGTCGGGACAGCGTTGTTATTTTCCGTCGTTTACGTCGTTTACGTAACTCGTCGCGAATAGGGCTGTACGTTAATTACGTTGCCGTCGAAATCAATGTATTTGCTGCATACTATGGAGCATGCGCAGTGGGCAACGTTTATGGCCGGCGCATGCGCAGTTCGTTCGGCGCGGGGACGTGCTTAATTTAAGTACAGCACGCCCCCTCCTTCCCTATTTGAATTACGCAGCCTTACGCTGTCCCATTTACGCTACGCCGCCACAAATTACGGAGCAAGTGCTTTGAGAATACATAGAGAGAAAGGAGTCACCGCTCCAGGTGGGATCACTAAATGGTTACAGGTGGTGCAGGATACCGAGGGTGCTGGCGGTGCACTAAGCAAAATGAAGACAAAGAAAAATGGATAGCCGCACTCCAAAACCTGATGGGTGGTCTTTTATTCAATAGACAGCATGTACAAAAATAGGGTCACAGCAGTGGAAACAAGGAACAGCCGACGCGTTTCGCACTGGATCAGCCATGAATAAGCACTGATCCAGTGCGAAACGCGTCGGCTGTTCGTTGTTTCCACTGCTGTGACCCTATTTTTGTACATGCTGTCTATTGAATAAAAGACCACCCATCAGGTTTTGGAGTGCGGCTATCCATTTTTCTTTGTCTTCATTTTGCTTTGAGAATACAGCACTTGCCCGGAAAAAGTGTGGAGGCGTAGGGTAAGTGGGTTACACTACGCCTTTACGACGGTATTGTACGAGAATCTGGCCCTATATTGTCAAAAATGATGGGACACCTGCCTTTATATGCACATGAACTTTAATGGCATCCCACACACGTTTTTCATGACGAGAAAAATGATTTTTTTTAAATTGGTGTGTAGGCGTGAAAATGGGCATTAAAAATTTAGAACATGCTCTATTTTTTCTCAACGTTTTTCACGTAGTCGTTTTTCACGTCGTGAAAAATGGTCGTGTGAAGGCTTTAACAATGGGGAAAAAATGTACGTCACTGCGCTTTGCAGATTTTTGTTTTCACAATCGGGTGTATGCAAGGCAGGCTTGACAAGAATCACATTGAGAAAAGCGTAGGTTTTTCCATGACATTAAAAACGGTCATGTACACGCGGCATTAGTCTGTAGGATTTAATACTGAGTTGGCCCGACCTTCGCAGCTATAACAGCTTCAGCTCCCAAGGGAAGGCTGTCCACAAGCTTTAGGAGTGTGTCTATGGGAATGTTTGACCATTTTTCCAGAAGCACATTTGTGAGGTCAGGCAATGATGTTGGACAAGAAGACCTGACTCGTAGTCTCCGCTCTAATTCATCCCAAAGTTGTTATTTCGGGTTGAGGTCAGGACTCTGGGCAAACAAGTCAAGTTCCTCCAACCCAAACTCGCTCATCCATGTCTTTATGGACCTTGCTTTGTGCACTGGTGCACAGTCATGTTGGAACAGGAAGGAGCAATCCCCAAACTGTTCCCACAAAGCTGGGAGCATGAAATCGTCCAGAATGTCTTGGTATGCTGACACTTTAAGAATTCTCTTCATTGAAACTAATGGACCAAGCCCAACCCCTGAAAAACAACCCTAAACCATAATCCCCCCTAAACCAACTGATTTGGTCCAATGCACAAACCAAGGTCCATAAAGACATGGATGAGCAAGATTGAGGTGGAGGAAATTAACTGGCCTCTACAGAGTCCTGACCTCAACCCGATAGAACACATTTGGGATGAATTAGAGCATAGACTGTGAGCCAGGCCCATCTCATCCAACATCAATGTCTGACCTCACAAATAAAAGAATGGTGAAACATTACCATAGACACACTGCTAACCCTTGTGGACACCCTTCCCAGAAGAGTTGAAGCTGTTCTAGCTGCAAAGAAGGAGGCCAACTCAATATTGAACCCTACAGACTAAGACTGGGATGCCATTAAAGTTCATTAGTCGTATGGCCTGGGATGTGGGTGAGATTAAATATGAGGGCGCCAAGATAAAATTTTTGCCTGATCTTTCTCGAGCTACTCTTCAATGGAGAGCAATAATGTGCCCCCTACTTGACAATATTAAGAAATCAGGGGGATCCTACCGGTGGGATTATCCACTCTCCTTAACAGTCAAGAAGAATAAGCGGTCCTTTTTTTTTAAACATCCATCAGACTTACCAGAATTATTTAAATTTTTAGAAATAGAACCTGTGGAGATGTCAGATTGGTTACAAAAAATTCCAAGTTTGGAAAAACGGACAATGAATGTGGTAGCAATAAAAAGGGGGGATCGAGGGGAGAGTGCGGAGACTACCTAAGGCCAAACGGGGGAGGGGAGGGGAGATCAGGGGGAAGAGAATTAAGTAAATGAAGAGAGTTTTTTATTTATTTTTTATTTTTTTTACCTTTTTTTTTATCAAGGGCAAAGTTTTCTCCCCTTCTTGTTTCCCCACCCTCCCTTCTTTACTTTACTCTCTTTAATATTTTTATTTTTTTTGTCTGTTTCTCCCTATGTTATACAGCAATATTGGGCATTTAGCTCTTAATCCCTTCCTTATTTCCATTTTTTTAGCGAGGTTCCTCTTTTCAACCCTTTTTTTCCCAAGGGCATTAAACTATAGAGATATTAATCCTTCCTAGGGTTTTTTTTTTTTTTTTATGAAGGATGCCCCCCATAAATTCCATTTTATTTTTTATATATATTTTTATTTTTTTTATTTTTTTAGAAGTGAACTTATTTCATACTTTACACACACAAAGAAGAACTACACAGTGTTCTTCCCCCTCCGTCTCGCCGTAAGAGGGGGCCTTTTTCACTATTTTTGATCATATGGGGGAGGGAAATATAGCAATCACATAAAGAGAATACACACAGGGTACACAAGGGAATTGTTTATTTTTATTTATTTTTTTTTGGGGGGGGGGGGGAATTTAACACAGAACAAATAGTTAGTAAATAGAATTTGCATAGAACATGTAAGATACACATAAGGGTTTTTTTTTTTTTTTTTTTGTGGGGGGAAGTTGCAAAAAGGTGTGCTACTGGGAGGATTGGGGCCCTTTTTTTTTTTTTTGATAACAGAGAGCGAGAGGTTCTCATAAGATATACCAGGGGTCTCCAAACTTTTCAAACAAAGGGCCAGTTTATTGTTCTTAAGCCTTTAGGAGGGCTGTATTGTGGCCAGCGGTGTCAGAAAAAGCCCCAGGCCCAGCATTGTTTGCGATGAGTAGGATAAGGAGTAGTGCCCCTATTAGTTAGGAGTAATTGTATCCCATCATTGGTATCAGTTGAAGAAACAGTGCCCCGTTGGAGTCAGTGGGAAGAATAGTGCCTCATATCAGTGGGAGGAATAAAGCCTTGAGGGCCGGATAAAGGCTAGCAAAGGGCCACATCTGGCCCTCGGGCCGCAGTTTGGAGACCCCTGAGATATACTATCGATATACTATCGAATATAATTAATAGTAAAGTAGAGTATATAGAGATGTTTTGAATTAAATGTTGTTGTTGTAATGTTGTAATGTGATATAATGAGATATATTCATATTCCTCAACGCTAAGAACTACTCATAGGAAATAGGGTCTTGTGAATTTTTTTTTTCTTCCCTTTTTGTCCCCGGTACGATTTAATACCTGGGAAAAAAAAGGTGCTCAGAAAGGAGCATCAGATTTATAAAATGTAAATTCTTTTTTTTTTCTCTGGATATCCATTGAGGAGTATGGATTGGGCTCGCGCAAACTTATTATAAATGTAGTAATTATGGAAATGTACTGATTTGAAAACATAAAAGCTAAATGGCTTAACCTTATTCATAAGGGGTGAAAGTCTGTCTAGCTAAAGATGGAATATACATATAGGTAAGGGGACATAGGGGATATAGGGAGGTGGGGAGAAAAGAGAAAAAATAGGGGTACTAACTGTGTTTAAGTTGAGAGTATGGTATAGATAGGAGGGATAGGGCAATAAATATGGCCGGAGGGGAGGGGGGAGTCGGGGATGGAGCTGCTCAACCATCTTTGACTACTAGCCCTAGTTAGGAACTCACCCCACTGAGGTAACTGGGGTAGACCCAGTCAGGGGTGTTTATTTCCCTTAGGGGCATAGAAGGGGGAGGGGGGAGGTTTTAGTAGGGTTTTTTTTTTTTTTTTTCTTCTTTCCTCCGCATTTTCTGAGATGGCGGAACTAAAAATAACATCTTTGAATTTCAAAGGACTTAATGTCCCAGAAAAACGTAGAATGCTGTTAAACGATTTAAGGAGATGGGGATCCGATGTAGCATATGTCCAAGAGACACACTTCAAGGCAGGACATCTACCATTTCTCCAGAATAGATTTTTTCCCTGTGTTTATCACGCAATGAATCAGGAAGCAAAATCTAAAGGAGTATCGATTTTGATTTCTAATCGAATAGCCTGGACATTGTTAGATAAACGCCTGGACTCAAAGGGTAGGTATCTTTTTCTGAAGGGCAATATTGGAGGAACTAAAGTAACCCTGGCCACACTGTATGTACCAAATAACCACCAAGATGTATTTATTAAAAAAGTTTTAACAGAATTGGTTGAATTTGCAGAGGGGAAGTTAATTTTAGGGGGAGACTTCAATGTTGCCCTGGACCCCGGATTAGATGTGTCCTCAGGGACATCATCGATTCCAGGGAACGTCAGAAAAGGAATTCTGAGGAATATGCATGACACAAAGTTAGTAGATGTTTGGAGGATACTACATGCAGAAGAAAGAGATTACACTTTCTTTTCCAACCCACATCAGATATACTCCAGAATCGATTTTTTTTTGATCCCACATTATTTGATTACTTCAGTAACGAAAACAGAATTAGGGAATATAACATGGTCTGACCACGCTCCAGTCAGTATGTGTCTTTCCCTCTCCAGTGCGGCCCTATCCAAGGATAGTTGTTGGCGTTTAAATGAGAGTTTACTGCAAAATTCGGAAATTAGGGCAGATGTTGCTAAAGAAATAGCAGCTTACTTTCAAGTTAATGATACTCCTGGGATGGACCCCAGAATGGTGTGGGAGGCACACAAGACTGTGGTTAGGGGAATTTTGATTAAGCATGGTTCGCTCCTGAAAAAGAAACGTGATAAACAAATTAGAGAGCTTCTGGAAGATATCCAGAAGTTGGAAGTCCAACATAAAAAAACTCAACTACCCTGCAGAGGGAGGGAATTAGGATATTTAAGGAGACAGCTAACAGAGGTAATGCGGTTCAAAGCAAAAGCAACAATTCAAAGGGGCAAAAAATTAAACTATGAACTAGGAGATAAGTGTAGTAAGTTACTGGCAGGAACACTTAAAGAAAAAAGTGGCTCAACATATATACCCCAAATAAAAGGGAAGGAAGGACAGTTAATTCGAAAACCAAGAGAGATAGCCCAGACATTTGGGGAATATTCTTCTTCTTTATATAATCTGGGGATAGTTGGAAAATCCCAACTAGAGATGAGGGAGTACTTATCTGCCTCTGGATTATCTAGATTGCCATCCCCAGCTAGAAATAGTTTAGAGAAACCTATCTCCATTGAGGAAGTAGAGGCAATATTGAAAAGAATTAAGTCAGGAAAGGCCCCGGGGCCTGATGGATTCACTATAAGGTTTTATAGGGAATTTGCTACACTATTAATGGGTCAAATGACAAAAAATTTTGATGCCATAGGGAATACCGCAAAGTTTCCTCCGGATGCACTTTTAGCACACATAACTGTGATACCGAAAGAGGGGAAAGACCCTGCAGATTGTGGCAGCTATAGACCAATATCACTACTAAATGTAGATTTAAAACTTTTTTCAAAAATAATTGCAACTCGACTCCAACCCTGGATGGCGCAATTAGTGAACCTGGATCAAGTAGGGTTCATCCCGGGGAGAGAAGCTAGGGATAATACGACTAAGATCATTAATTTGATCCATCATGCAGAAATAAAAAAAATCCCTTGTGTATTTCTGAATACTGACGCCGAAAAGGCATTTGATAGGGTGAGTTGGGGGTTCCTGGAAGAGATGTTGAGTCAGGTGGGGCTGGGGGAAAATATGATTAGATGGATTATGAGTGTTTATAAGAATCCACGTGCCTCAGTAAAAGTAAATGGAGTTCTTTCAAGCCCGTTCAAGATCTCAAATGGCACGAGACAGGGATGCCCCCTATCGCCCTTGTTGTTTGCTCTCTCATTGGAGCCTCTATTAAATAGAGTCCGTCGGCATCAGAATATTCAGGGTCTCCAAATGGGGGAACAGGTACATAAGGTAGCAGCATACGCGGATGACCTGCTGTTCTCCTTGACCAATCCACATATTTCACTCCCTAATTTGGTAAATGAAATTGAGCTATACGGAAGGTTGTCTAACTTAAAAATTAATAGATCTAAATCCGAAGCAATGGAAGTGGCAATGCCAGCTAACGTGAAAGAAACTGTTAGACGGAATTTCGGATTTAAATGGGGAGAAGTCCTGAAATAATTGGGCACCTGCATACCAGCAAAAATAAAGAACATTTTTGGGTTGAACTTTCCTTCTTTATATGGCTCAATACGAACACTCCTAGACAAATGGAAACATGGCCTGCATTCATGGTTTGGGCGGAGTAGCATAATAACAATGAGTATTTTGCCAAAAATGCTATACCTCTTCCAGTTACTCCCAATTACTATCCCAGCCTCTTTTCTCCGTCAAGTAGGTAGCCTGTTTATGAATTTTATATGGGCGGGAAAAGACCTAGAATAAAGCGAGAACTGTTGAGAATGCCTAAGAGAGTAGGAGGGATGGCTGTCCCAGACATAGTAAAATACTATAGAGCAACTCATCTGACAAGGATGGTGGATTGGTGTAGGCATAGAGAGTTAAAATGTTGGGTAGATATGGAACATCAGGTCAGCCAGATTCCACTATCTAGAGCACCGTGGTGTTATGCAGACCTACCACTCCATCTTAAGAAGCACCCTACAATAGGACCTACATTAAGAATATCAGCAAAAATATGTAGGAATAAGGAATTTTCCTCAAAATATTCACCACTGCTACCTGAATTAGGAAATCCTACTCCAGGATTGGAAAAGGGCAATTTTGAAAATCTTAGGAAGAAGGGCGTTTATCAGGTTTCACATTTTATACAATCTGGCGTCTGGCCATCAATGGATGACCTGATAAAGAAGGAGGGGTCTTTTGGGCTAACTTTTTGGCAGGCAATTCAGATAACCCACTTTCTAAAATCACTGGGGGCGGCAGATGAATTTCAAAGGCATTTGACAGTATTTGAACAATACTGTAGTGAGGGAGAACCACTTTCGCATGTGGTATCTAAGATGTATGGTATGTTGGTAGCCCCCCCAGAAGATTATGTGATGACAGGAATTGGTAAATGGGAGAAGGTATTGGAGAGAAATTTCACCCCAATCCAACGTAAACAGATTATTCTATTGACATTTAATTCCTCGATCTGTACAAGAACTCAAGAAGCCAGCTATAAAATTCTTACACAATGGTACTATACTCCAGTACGACTTAATGAATTTGATAAAGATAATTCAGACCGCTGTTGGAGATGTGGGAAGGAGCTGGGAACACTTTTGCATATTTTCTGGTCCTGTGAGAAAATGAAACATTATTGGGAGGAGGTGAGGAGAATATCTCAAAAGTTTACAAAATATCAGATACCAGATGATCCCGCCTTCTTTCTGCTTCATTGTTCACAGATTCCAGTCCAGATCTATAGGAAATCAGTCGTATGTCATCTGATTAATGCAGCAAAGGCAGGAATCACCCAAAGATGGAGGGACTCTAGACCTCCCTCCATACCAGGGTGGCTTATGAGAGTCCAAGAGATAGAGGCAATGGAAGATTTAGTCTTTACAGCCCAAAATAGGAGGAAACAATATAACGAAATTTGGGTTGGCTGGAAAACATTCATTAATACAGAGGAAGGAAAGAAAATGTTGGAAGAATAATAAGAGTAGGAAAGTAACATTGGTTGAGATTGGAAATTTGAATATAAAGGATCCATAAGACTAAAGGCTATACACCTCGGAGGATGGGAGGAAGGGGGTTGCGTGTTTTTTTTTTTTTTTTTTTTTTTTTATGGGGGGGGGGGGGGGGGGTTGGTTGGGTATAGGCTGGGAAAGATAGCAAAAGGGAGAGAGGGATACATAAAGTATAGATTAATGTCGTTATAAATTGGATAGATGGAGAGAAGGTATATGTCACATTTTTTGAAAATCGGGACATGTTGTTGTTTTTTTCATTTTTATGTATTCTATTCTTGTATGCCTTTCCCTTTTGTTAAAATAAAAGAAAAATTTAAATACAAAAAAAAATAAAGTTCATGTGCATGTAAAAGTAAGCATCCCAATACTTTTGACAATATATTGTATGTGTGTGTGCATGTGTATGTATACATACGGTGTCAGTAGAGCAGTGGAGGATGTCAGTAGGGCAGAGATTGGTGTCAGTAGGGCAGTGGCTGGTGTCAGTAGTTTAAATTTGTATTA